>CM062818.1:663153890-663753890 GCA_031772625.1 Pinus tabuliformis | reverse complement strand
ACACGCGACTGTGTCTAATGCAACTAGCGTATACCCAGAGATCTTATAATTCAATTAGCTTAATCTTCAGTAAATGCATCAGAACATTATTAAGCATATTAACAGTAAACAGGTGCGGTATAACAGAACAGAACATCACACAAGAGCCACACACATGAACACCATGATATAAGGTGGAAACCCAATGTGGGTGAAAACCACCTGCTGCAATTCGTCTCTTTCTTCTTTAATGAGAAACTTCTTTTATAATGTACTGGTGCAGTCCTTTACCAGTACGCAGGCTACAACCTGCAGAGGGCTAGAACCCTCTCTCGTTTTCCAACTACTTCTGGAAGGGAGCTACAACCCCCTCAGCTCTTGTACTAGCTGATCCATTTACTAGTACGTAGGTGCTGACCCTACAACCTTCAGGGACCACGTTTCATCAATTTTTAGACTGGATCCAAGAGTACAAAACAAACATTACTGCAATACAATCATCAACTTAAACTTGCATCATACTTCATTAAATAACCCAATACTGAATCACTGAAACCCTGTCATCAAGAACACAGAACCAAAACCAGAGCCCAAAACTCTGCAACAACCACCAGAATCAGCAGCAACCTGAAATATCAAATCTTATTATGCATACGCTACTTCACTGTACCAAAACCGCGTGTATACGTGCTTTCACCAAGGGCAACCCGCGTGTAGATCTAGAAATAGATTCTTATGCCTTCGCTATTAGATCCAACCCTTGCCAAACGTCCCGAACAGATAACCAGCTATACCAGCTCCTCTCACTGCGTCAGACACACAATGCATACTTCAACTTGCCTAATGATCTTCTCCTTATATAGCCTTAGGCCTTGTTCAATACCAAGAGCCAAAACCATAGTAACCCAATACCATCAACCTCAAAACTAGGGATTGACACGCCCGTCGAGACACCATGGTCCGAAACCATAGGCACAACTTCCAAGGACTAACCGCCACAGACCAAAAGTACTTTTCCACATACATGCTCTTTTACTGAAGCCAACCTGCGTGTACACGCGACTTGGGCTTAACGAACCTGCGTGTATGAAATTTCTTGGCATGCTGTACTAAGATCTGTCCTCTGATTAAGTTGCCATCACCTGTACCACTTGTACCAACCTCTGAGCACCTGTACCAGCTTCTGAGTGAGTTGCCATCAAGGACAACACTTGAATCATAATGCCAACAATCTCCCCCTTTGGACTTGATGGCAACCACCACACCAAGTCACTCTCCCCCTTTGACATCAAGGGCAAAGGGCGTACCAAGATATTCTCTTCTTTGGTATACCTTCTACTGTCCATACTGCTGTCCATACTCTCCCTGAGTACATGCTGAAGTTTCTGATTTGGCTCCCCCTTTGTATATGCCAAAGTGTACCAATCTATCCATGCTCCCCCTGAGCAGATGCAGGTTCTAAGACCAGCCATTCAGATCTGTACCATAAGCATCAACCTGCAATACTATTCCTTTGATCAAACAACAAGATGTATCATTTAGTTTCATCAGCAATCCATAATGCCAACAATGAATTATTTGAAGTATATGCTCCCCCTGAGTGTGAGCCAACTATGACTGAACCATTTCCTGAGTCTGTTCTGCTGCCCTTTATGCTCCCCCTGAGCCTGAACCAACCATGACTGAACCTGGGTCTGTTCTGCTGCCCTTTCTCCATATACGCGACTTTGCAGCTTGTAACTCGTGTATATACGCGACTTGTCTTCATTATATCAGCGTATGCAGGATGGAATACTGAATTTCATCACTTTCAGATTCCCCTGTGTCTGTTATGTCAGCTGACTGTGTTATGCCACACCTTTCTGTCTCTGTCTCCTTCAATTCCTGCAACTGTGATGATGTATGGTCCTCTTGTCTTGAATTTTGAAATCTGCTCCTGCATTCCCTTGCTTTATGCCCATAGTTGTTGCATGTATAACACCTTACATTTTTCATGTTCCTTCTTACACAATCAATTGCTTTGTGTCCATATGCATTGCAGGCAAAGCAATATCCTCTGAAATACCTGGGATGTGATGATCTTTCTTGCACCATTCTACTTCTACATCTGGCTGCAACATGTCCAAGATTATGACATACATAACATTCAACATTATTCAGTGGAGGAAATAATCGTCTATCACGTCCATAGTTAGGAGTAAAGAATCTTCCTTGAGGAATTTCTTTCCTTGGTTGTTCCTTGTTGGGCATTTCAGATTTCTCATTAGAGTTTCTTGCCTCACCTTGTGAACTAGATTCACCTTCAACATATTCATGAAAACCAAGACCAGTCTTGATAGCAGGAGACCTTTGACTATTAAGAATATCATCCAAGACTTTAGTACTATCTTGAAATCGTAAAAGCTTATCCTTTTCTTCTATTTTACCTTTCAAGATATTTACCTCAACTTGATGTTGTTCTTCCTTTTTCAGATATTGATTCCTTAGGTCTTCTTCAGCTTTTCTTCCTTCTTCCACTTGTCACTTTAGTTTGATCACTTCATGTTCTTCAAGAGCTTCTTTGTTCTGTTCTCTTGATTTTTTAAGATCTTCTTTTAGAGAGAGGATCTTTGATTCAAGCCTTTGAATAGTTATGCTTTGATCCTTTACTACATCCTGAAGTTGCTCCCTTACCTTGGTTACTATCTCCAATTGTTCATTTAATTTGGCAACTTCTTCAGTTTCTGCATTCTTCTCTTCATGTGCCATGAGACTTTTAATATCTTCGCTATTATTGGATGAAGCATTCTTCTTCTTATGTGCCATGAGGCTTCTAATATCTTCACTATCATTGAATGAACTTTTGACATGGGTATAATAGCTTCTACCATCTTCTTCAGATATCTTTCCTTTGTTATGAGGACATCTAGCAGCATAGTGACCAACTCTACCACATAGAAAACATTTGAAAGGTAGCTTACCTTTGAACCGTCCACTTCCCCGTTCAAGATTCTTGACAAAATTTACCTCATCTTCTTCCTCTGACACTTCGAATGCGGCCTCTGGTGGTACCTCTTGTCACATTTCAAAAGCAGTTAAGATCCCGTGAAACTGTGACATGGTGATTTTCTGCACATTCTCCTTTTCTTCTATGGCAGATACTTTAGAATCAAATTTAGTAGACAAAGATCTCAAAACCTTTTCAACTAAGAAAACTTCCTCAAATTCTTCACCCAGATCCCTCATACAATTCACAATCTCATCCATACGCAGGAAATAATTAGCTACGCTTTCATTACTACGCATCTTAAGAGTTTCATACCGGATTCTGAGAGTTTGAAGCTTTGCTCTTTTTACCTGATCATCTCCTTCGTAGCTTGTAACGATTTTGTCCCATATTTCCTTGGCTGATTTGAAATGCATGATCTTCATAAATTCTGATTGAGTCAAACTACTCAATAGGACAGTAACAGCTTTGGCATTGAGCTCATATTGCTTTTTCTCTGCTGGATCTGTAGGAGTTGCTGATGGGAATTTTTATCCTCCTTCTACGATTCCCCAAACTTCTGCTCCAAGAGATTGTAGATATGCAGTGGTTCTTATCTTCCAGTGAGTAAAATTGTTCCCGTCAAAGACTGGTGGCCTGATGTGTGCCTCTCTTTCTGGATTAGCCATTCTGATGGATCTTTTCCTTCAAGCGATCAAGCTTCCTCTGAAGGACCTGCTCTGATACCAATTGTTGGAAATAATACTGAGAGGGGGGGGGGGGGTGAATCAGTATTATCAGATCAGATAAGACTTTTCAATTTCATTCTCAGAAACATATACGCGACTTTAATTAAGTGAACCCACATGTACACGTGACTGTGTCTAATGCAACTAGCGTATACCCAGAGATCTTATAATTCAGTTAGCTTAATCTTCAGTAAATGCATCAGAACATTATTAAGCATCTTAACAGTAAACAGGTGCAGTATAACAGAACAGAACATCACACAAGAGCCACACACATGAACACCATGATATAAGGTGGAAACCCAATGTGGGTGAAAACCACCTGCTGCAATTCGTCTCTTTCTTCTTTAATGAGAAACTTCTTTTATAATGTACTGGTGCAGTTCTTTACTAGTACGCAGGCTACAACCTGCAGAGGGCTACAACCCTCTCTCGTTTTCCAACTACTTCTGGAAGGGAGCTACAACCCCCTCAGCTCTTGTACTAGCTGATCCATTTACTAGTACGTAGGTGCTGACCCTACAACCTTCAGGGACCACGTTTCATCAATTTTCAGACTGGATCCAAGAGTACAAAACAAACATTACTGCAATACAATCATCAACTTAAACTTGCATCATACTTCATTAAATAACCCAATACTGAATCACTGAAACCCTGTCATCAAGAACACAGAACCAAAACCAGAGCCCAGAACTCTGCAACAACCACCAGAATCAGCAGCAACCTGAAATATCAAATCTTATTATGCATACGCTACTTCACTGTACCAAAACCACGTGTATACGTGCTTTCACCAAGGGCAACCCACGTGTAGATCTAGAAATAGATTCTTATGCCTTCGCTGTTAGATCCGACCCTTGCCAAACGTCCCGAACAGATAACCAGCTATACCAGATCCTCTCACTGCGTCAGACACACAATGCATACTTCAACTTGCCTAATGATCTTCTCCTTATATAGCCTTAGGCCTTGTTCAATACCAAGAGCCAAAACCATAGTAACCCAATACCATCAACCTCAAAACTAGGGATTGACACGCCCGTCGAGACACCATGGTCCGAAACCATAGGCACAACTTCCAAGGACTAACCGCCACGGACCAAAAGTACTTTTCCACATACACGCTCTTTTACTGAAGCCAACCTACGTGTACACGCGACTTGGGCTTAACGAACCTGTGTGTATGAACTTTCTTGGCATGCTGTACTAAGATTTGTCCTCTGATTAAGTTGCCATCACCTGTACCACCTGTACCAACCTCTGAGCACCTGTACCAGCTTCTGAGTGAGTTGCCATCAAGGACAACACTTGAATCATAATGCCAACAATGGTATTGTACATTATGTACTAGGGGCATTGGAACCCGATCTATCTTTGGTACTAAATGACATCTATTCCTCCCAGAGCGTGGTTTTTCTGTCTAATGATGACCTCTTGGGAGCCATGTTCTCTTATGGTTCATGAACAAACATCAAGGATAGTTCCTGGTCTTGTGTCAACCTCGTTAAAAAATGAAACAAGGAGTCATGAGGATAGTTCCTTGTCTTGTGACAACCTCATTAAAAAATCAACCAAGGAGTGTGAACATAGTTCCTTGTCTTATGTCAAGCTCATTAAAAAATGAAACAAGAGCCTCAAGGATATTTACTATGTCAACCTCATTAAAAAATGAAGCCCCCATTTTCCAAATCGAGTGTTTGATTAAGATCTCATAAAATCCCAGTCAAGTCTTTCCTGGATCTCGAAAGTGAACCTTCATTCCATTCACCTAGTTGAATGAAATGAAGCTTGGGAGGGCATGTACCTTGAATTGAGTCATTATGATGGGGGCATGCAACCTTAACTCAGTCATATTTTTTTGATTCAAGATTGTGTAAACATGAAACTGAATTCAAGCAAAGTTCCCAATGGTTCAAGCTTGTGTAAAAATGAACCCATGCCCGATTTATAACTCATGATTGCCATTTTAATCAGTTGATTTCTGCTAGATGAGCCTTGGTTATTTTATTCCATCACCACCATCTCTTTGGCTGATCATATGCTTTCACTTGGTTGTTTTTTCCTTTCCTAAGGATCTGCAACAATGAGTGGATTTATTAGCTAGCCTCTTAACGATTACATGTTTTGAGAAATTCCTCCATTTCCATAACCAGTTTCTACCCTTTATACAACTCGTTCCTCTAGGACAAGTCACCTCTAAGCTATTTTCTGAATCGTAAAAGATGAAAAGGTTTCCGAGTATTTTTTTCCCTGTTTTGACTCTTTAAAGAGAATAAAAATGGGGGGTCTGCTTTTAGCTCTATTTCGACTCTTAAGAAACGAAAAGATTGCCAAGCTCCTGTAATTTTTGAACTCGATGAAGGCTACAAAATGTCATTTACCTAGTATACATTTACCCCTTTTTTAGGGCTGGGATCAACTATTTATGAAAAAGGTACTCCTTAACTAAAATGGTCAAGCAGTTCTCTCAAGTATTTTTTTCTACCTTATTCAGGCTTGAGAGACACAAATGTATGAAAAGGGGCCATGCAAAGTTTTCTTTTCCATGTCTTTTTCAAACTCTCTAAACATGAAAAAGATACCAAGTTACATCTTTTTCGGACTCATTAAAACATTAAACGACATAGGATTCATCACCATGATTAACATGAGATTCTCCTTCTCAGGGCTCATTAATCTTTCTAGGTCAGATTCATTTGAAGGATGGAGTTATATTACAAGCATATAATATCCCCATCGAGCTTGTGTAAAAATAATTGGGGTACTCACCAGAAATGGTTAGGGAAAATTGGAAGTATTTCATCAGTTGTATTCACTTGGGGTAGCCTATTTCTCTTAAACATTGACACTCATCTGTTGCTTGTGTCGGGTTTTGGGAAATCCTCACTCTTTCACTTGCCTCCCTGGATTTTGGGTTATCCATTTTAAACCTCTCATATGATCTCTACCATGTCACCATGACCTTTGATCCTATTATGTCAAATGCTGCCAAAATCCAGAGTCATGTAATCCATATGTTCAATAGAAGTCTTCCTACCTGTACATTGTCTGATCATCTTAGATTACTCTCATTCATTGTGTTCCAGGTTCCCATTTGGTGTCGATGATGAAGGATTCATTTTATCACCTTCCTTTGGTGGATCACTTCCTTTTGACTTCAGTTCATTATCCAAGAAGTTGATCTAGAAACTCCTTTCAAATACATTATAGCTTGCATGCCTGAATCACAAGTTCTTCACACTCAACGACACGTTCTCATCATTGGCCTTCGATCGAATGATTCCACAGTTGTTTGACTTCAGTTCCTTATTCACACCCCATGAATTATGTTTTTGGTACCTTGAGAGCCATTGTCATTATTGGTGGTTTCTCTCACGCTTGTTAATGGCTCACATCATTGACTGGTAATCAAGCTACTTTCTAACATGTTCGACTTCAACACATTTATTCACATGTTAGAATTTGCACTTTGATCAGGTCGTGTTGGAGCACAAGAACCTGGGCTTAGATTACAAAAGTCCAAGTTGCGAGGAGTAATGAGTCATTCATGATTATATACATGATTCTTTAGACGGATAGCTACCCCCATGCCGTGGATTGATTTCATGTGATCCCTCCAGTTAGATGGTTGCATCCATGTCGACGATCCATGCACATGATATTTATTTTATGGACAGTTGTGCCTATACCATGGATTCATGTATCGCTATATGCCTCTCATGTTTATTATGCATGAATATCAGATTTCAGATATGTATATGTATGTTTTCTTATAGGTTTTTTTATGATGGACTCTGGTTCCCTGCATCTATTTGTAAAGCATTTCACCCCTCACTCTAGTTCGACCTTCATGCTTTAGGGGGCATCTATTACACATCATTTTGTCACTGTCCCTATACTTCCCATTCCACAATCCTGGAGGACCTCTATAGTGAACCCTACATGCTTCCTCATCATGAAGAAACTCCCATCATGTCCCTCTTCATGATTATAATGACTCCCTTTTGCATCATTTCCCAAGAATCTTCCTTTTACCCCAGTTTACAAGACCGGCTCTACTGATCAGTTTCCTCCTTGCACTGATTTGCAGAGATTAAAACTAGGACTAGCGCCATACAATGCTACTGAGCCTTTTCTTTTTCGTGTCGATCCTCTTTTGGCAAGTTTTTTAAATATGGAGTCGAAGCTTCCTGGTCTAGAAGCTTCGTAATGGAAGTCTAGTAAATGGTTGGGTTGGATGGAGTCGAGAAAGTTAGTGTAGGTTCCCTTCCCCTATTAGGATGGAACAAACCCAAGAGATAAGGCCTCTCCCATGATAAGAGGAACGATATCCCCTCCATCAAAGCTATATAAGCCCCTCCTTTCCCAATTTGAACTATTCTTTTGGATGTTGTTTCAGCCTTCGTATTTTTGGAGCTTGAATAATCAAAAAGACATCAATAGCTTGTAGCTTTCTAGTTTATATTTGAGGGAGAATAGTGTGTTTGATTTAGTTTGAGACTAAAGGGAAGATGCCTTAAAACTTCCATTGTTGGGCCTATCCACGAGATGCTAGTAGAAGTGTGGGAACCTGGATACGTCGAAGGAGACTAGCAACATCAAGGCATTGGTTATAGTCTCTTTTCGAACTTATATGAATACAACTATTGATTGATTTCCTACATTGAAGTGTTATCTTACATTTGATGGCTTAATTTTCCTTGACCTATTAAGTAGGTTGAATGCAATATTGTATGCTATCACGTTTGTTGTTGTTGTTGTTTGTTTGATTGTTTCCAATATTCGAAGGAGTGAAACGAAAAGTATATGGAGTAAGGAAGCATAATCATCGCCAAGTGGAATGGCATTCTAAGAGGTAGGCCCTCTTATTTGATTCTAGCTTAAACCAGTTTTCCATAGATTGTTTGTTTGTGACTAGACTCGCTCTCTCAGCCTAGAGTAATTGTTTGTGTCTGCACTGAGAATTTACCTGCACCACAGTGGGGAAATGGCAGAATTTGGTAGTGAAATGTAGTGCTCTGACACTCCCCCAGTTATCACGTAACCTTGACATTGATGCTCCTTACAGTGATATGGAAATAATTATGCAAATGAAATAAAATCTACATACCTTGAAAAAAATAACTAAGAATATGCTTCCCAAAACAAAAGCCTACTCTAAAAATAGTCATGGAAAATAAAATATTCAATGATAAGCACATAAAAAGTATTTTATAAAAAGAACACAAAACATATTCAATAATAGGGCTTAGGCTAATATAATTTTTTCTATCAAAATATTTATTAAGAAGAACAAAAACTACAATAAAAACTTAAAGTTGTATTGACTAACAAAATAAGTAATAATTATTTTATTATTATGTATATGTATAAAATGTTGTTTCCTATATTAAACATTAGCAATTGCGTAAAAAATATATAGTCAAATTAAAAGTAATACTTGGTCCATCATGTAATCAAAATATCCCTATGAGGAGTGAGCAAGCTCGTTTGAATATTAAAAAGCATTGACTCTCTAGGATTGGCCCTAGTTGATGATAGGTGTAAGAATTTTCACTCTGGATGCTAATCCTACAGCCAGAATTAGGCTAAAGTGGGTTAGGCTAACCATTCCCTACCATCTCTGTCATTCGAATCATTCATTTGCACAATGTTTTCTTTGGTTTGAGCTCTACAACTAGGTCAGTCTAGGCAGTTTCCAAGTGGATTTGGCTATTTCATTGGCCACTCGGGTAAAATATGTTCAATATTTTGTTAATAGAATAGTTTCTCAACAATATCTTGTGATTAATTAAATGTATTCTTAACTTCTTACGTTGTTTTTCTAAACAATCTTTTTCTAAACCAAGTTTTGTGTTGTTAGGTTGTGGCCACGAAACTGGAGAAGGATTCTATAACTTCTTGGTCCATTTCTAGTAAATACCTGAAGTTTCTCTATATCAATTGCCTTGGAAGTGAAATGACCCACTCAATAGGTTCAAGCTCAATTATCTTTCAAAATGCTAACTTCCCATTGAACTCAATGCTTACCCTTATACAATGCACTGACTCATTTCTGCTTACATCCAGGTGAAAATTATTCTTACAATCGAGGGGGTTGTCAAGATTTCAGAAGAAGAGTTATATTGTACAGTGTACCGAGGTGCTTTTGGTGCAGGTAAATTCTTAGTGCGGACACAAACAATTCCTCTATCTCAAGAGAGCGGGTCTAGCCACAAACAAACAATCTATGGAAAATCTCCTTAAGCTAGAATCAAATAAGGGGGCCTACCTATTAGAATGCTATTCTACTTGGTGATGATCCTGCTTCCTCACTCCAACTACCTTTCATTTCCTTCCTTCAAATACTTGAAACAAGAAAAAAACAAAAACAACAAATGTGATAGCATACAATATTGCATTCAGCCTACTTGACATGTCAAGGAACATTAAGCCATAGAATGTAAGATAAAACATCAATGTAGGAAATCAATCAATAGTTGTTTTCATATAAATCCAGAAAGAGATTACAACTAATGCCTTGATGTTGCTGGTCTCCTTCAACATATTCAGGTTCCCACACTTCTGCTAGCATCTCATGGATAGCCCCAACAATGGAAGTTTTAAGGCCTCTTCCCTCTAATCTCAAACCAAACCAAGAACACTATTCTCCCTCAAAAATACACTATAAAGCCACAAGATGTAGATGTCTCGCTGATTATTCAAGCTCCAAAAATACCAATACTGAAAACTAGTGAAGTTTGTAAAAGGAGGGGCTTATATATCTTTGATGGAGGGGAGATGGTTCCTCTTATCATGGGAGAGGCCTTATCTCTTGACTTCCTCGGCTCCATCTAGCCCAACCATTTACCAGACTTTCCTTACGAAGCTTTTAGACTTGGAAGTTTTGATTCCATAGTTAAAAAGCTTGCCAAAGAGGATCTGTGTGACTGAAAAAAGGCTCAGTAGCATCGTACGATGCTAGTCCTAGTTTTAATCTCTACAAATTGGCATGAGGAGGAAATGGGTTAGTAGTGCCAATCTTGTAAACTGGGGTAAAAGGAAGATTCTTGGGAAATGATGCAAAAGGGAATCATTCTGCTCACGAAGAGGGACATGATGGGAGTTTTGTAATGATGGGAAAGCATGTAGGGTTCATTGTAGAGGTCCTCCAAGATCGTGGAACTTGGAGTATAGCGACAGTGACAAAATTTTGTGTAACATATGCCCCCTAAAGTATGAAGGTTGAAGTAGAGTGAGAGATGAAATGCTTTACAAGTAGATGTGGGGAACCGAAGTCCGTTGTAGGAAAACCTGTAATAAAGCATACATGTACATATCTGAAATTTGATAGTCATGCCTGATAAACATGAGAGGCATATAACAATACATGAATCCATGGTATAGGCGCAACTACCCCTTAAGAAAAGGATCATGTACATGGATCCTCGGTATGGACACACCCATCCGACTGGAGGGATCATATGAAATGGATCCACAGCATGGGCACAACCATCCATTTAAAGAATCATGTATATAATCATGAATGAATCATTACTCTCACAACCTGTATTTTTCTAATCTAAGCCCAAGGTCTTGTGCTCCAACATGACCCAATCAAAGTACAAATTCTAACATGTGAATAAATGTGTTGAAGTCGAACATGTTAGAAAGTTGCTTGATTATCGGTCAATGATGTGAACCATCAGCAAGTGTGAGAGAAACCACCAATAATGAAAAAGGCTCTCAAGGTACTAGCAGCAAAATTCACGGGGTGTGAATAAGGAACTGAAGTTGAACACCCGTGAAATCATTCAATCAAAGGCCAATGATAAGAACCTATCATTTAGTGTGAAGAACTTGCCATTGAGGCATGCAAGCTCTAAGTTACTAGAAAGGAGTTTCTAGATCAACTTCCTGGATAATGAGCTGAAGTCGATAGGAAGCAATCCTCTGTAACAAGGTCATATTGAATCCTTCATCATCGACATGAAACAAGAACACAATGAATGAGAGTAATCCAAGATGATCAGACAATGTACAAGTAGGAAGACTTCTCTTGAACATATGGATGACACGACTCTGGAGTTTGGCAGCATTTGACATCATAGGATCAAAGGTCATGGTGACATGGCAGAGATCATATGAGAGGTTTAAAATGGATAACCCAAAACCCAGGGAGGCAAGTGACAGAGTGAGGATGTCCCAAAACCCAACATGAACAGTAGATGAGTGTCAATGTTCAAGAGCGACAGGCTGCCTCAAGTGAATACAACTGATGAAATACTTCCAATTTTCCCTCACCATTTCTGGTGAGTACCCCAATTATTTTTACACAAGCTTGACGGGGATAGCATATGCTTGTAATATAAGTCCATCCTTTGGATGAATCCGACCTAGTAAGATTAATGAGCCCTAGGAAGGAGAAGCTCATGTTCGTCATGGTGATGAATCTAATGTCGTTTAATGTTTTAACGAGTCCGATAAAGTTGTAACTCGGTAGCTTTTTCATGTTTAGAGAGTTTGAAAAAGACATGGAAAAGAAAAATCCACATGGTCCCTTTCCATACATTTGTGTCTCTCGAGTGTGAAAAAGGTATAAAACAATACTTGAGAGAAGCGCTTAACTATTTCATTCAAGGAGTACCCTTTTCATAAATAGTTCATCCCAGCCTGAAAAAAGGGTAAACGTATACTGGGTAAACGATGTTTCACAGCCTTTAAGGAGTTCAAAACGACAAGATCTCAGCTGCCTTTTCATGTTTAAAGAGTAAGAAAAGAGCTTAAAATTGGACCCCCCATTTTTATTCTCTTTTACAAGTCAGAAAGGGAAAATTACTCAGTGATATTTTCATTTGAGTTTTACAAGTCAAGAGAAGAGCTTAAAGGTGACTCATCCTAGAGGAATCAGTGGTATAAAGGGTAGTGACTAGTTCTGGAAATGGAGGAAATTCTCAAAACATGTAATGGTCAAGAAGCTAGCTAATAAAACCACTCATTGCTGCAGATCCTTAGGAAAGAAAAAATCAACCAAGTGAAAGCATATGATCGGCCAAAGAGATGGTCGTGATGGAATAAAACAACCAAGGCTCATATAGCAGAAATCAGCTGATTAAAATGGCAATCATGAGATGTAAATCAGTCATGGGTTCATTTTTACACAAGCTTGAAGCATGGGGAACTCTGTTTGAATTTGGTTTCATGTTTACACAAGCTTGAAACCAAAAAATATGCTTGAGTTAAGGTTGCATGCCCCTAGCATAATGACTCAATTTGAGGTACATGCCACCCAAACTTCATTTCATTCAACTAGGTGAATGGAATCAAGGTTCACTTTCGAGATATAAGAAAGAATCGACTAGGATTTTATGAGATATTAATAAAATACTCAATTCAGAAAAGGGAGGTGGTTCATTTCTTAATGAGGTTGACACAGTAAAAGAACTATCCTTGAGGCCCTTGTTTCATTTTTTAACGAGCTTCACACAAGACAAGGAACCATGTTCGCACTCCTTGATTCATTTTTTAATGAAGTTGTCACATGACAAGGAACTATGTTCACACTCCTTGATTCATATTTTAATGACGTTCTCACAAGACAAGGAACTATCCTCATGAGTTTCACATTTTAATGAGGTCGACACAAGACCAGGAACTATCTTCATGACGTCCATTCATGACCCATAAGATAACATGACTCCCAAGAGGTCTTCACTAGATAGAAAGAACCATGTTCTAGGAGGAATACATGTCATTTCGTACCAAAGATAGATCGGGTTCCAGTGCCCCCAGTACAATTAGTAACTAATAGTCAAATATATGTAAAATTTATTTGTAATTTGTAATCGCAAATTTATCATTTGCAGTAGTCACTGAGACTCGGACTCAATAAAGACTCATCTAGCCTGGGACTCAACAAGACTCAATAACTTCAGAAAGACTTAGCAAACACTCTGACCAATGAAAATTTTCAAGGGAAACCCTTATGCAAGACTCACAAATCTTAACCAACTCAAACTACATTGTTCTGAATTACTATAATAATCAATTTCAAAATCTAGGTCAGATTCAACAATGATAGAAGTGCGAAAAAAAGTAAATACACTTTGATGTGCCACATATAGAGGTAATTTTCTATAAGGCAAGTAAATGACCTGATCATATTAACCCAGAGGAAATAATCTTACATATATCTACATCATTGGTTACCATTAGGTGTAAACTTCAATCTCGGCACTTTCTCAACAATTGGGAAACATATCATAGAATAATATTGTACGTACTTGAAATAAAATTTAACAATTTCCAAAGCAAATTATAAAGTACATGCTTAAACTAAAAGTATAAGTTAACTAGAAGTCACCTACAAAGTCAGATTTTGACTGAGTGTTTTTTATCTTAGAAAAGGGTAGAAGAATAATATGCATGTATTCATCAGGAATCTTCAGGCTACCTTTTTGGAATTTCATGTATAGATCTTCTAGATATCTTTGGTTCTAGACTTAATGAATCCTCATTTATTTATCAATTTGACCCCTCTACATTCCATGTGGAACATGTACACATTTAGCATCCAAGTTAATTTGTTGCACCTTGTATATGGTTTTTGGTGATGCTCTTATCAGAGTTTGATGTCTTTCATTGAACCTAATCTTGGTCACTTTGTAGCACTAATCACATTCTTTTTTAAATAGTATAATTTAGCCTTCCGTTGGACAAATTCTAGCCTCTCTATAACTCATAAAATTTACCTCATTTAGTCTTGTAGAAGACCTTAGGCCCAATAATTTTAGGCTCGATATTCAACATGTGGAAATATGTGACTTTAGCCCCTCTTTGTGAATTTTCGGCTCAGGATCGGACCTGTGGAAGGACAAAAACTTAGCCCTCTTACAATGTGGACTTTAGCCATGTGAAAGAAGCATCCTAGGCCTATCTTTTACAAAAAATTTGGTAAATATTTGAGGAGACATGAGGACATTCTCTGAGCAGGATTGTAGACACCTTCTGGAATAGGATTGAAGAATTCTTTTAGAAGACTTGAATATCCTTGAAGCAAGAACATTCGACGCACTTTTTTGTGCATATTTGAAGAGTCTTGGAGTAGACTTGAAGAATTCTTCAGCAGCTTTTGAAGCATATTTGGAGTAGACATTGGAGAGATTTTTGGATAACATATTGAAGTAGTGTTGGACTAAAGTTTTGAAGTATGCTAGAAGTGTTTGTTTAGGTTAGAGCCTAAGAGGATTGGTCTCCTCATTAAGACTAGGTTGATGCCTAGATTTGTGTTTGAGCATTAGAGTCATCATTCAATATTGGTTCCTTGAAGAATTTGCACAAGTTGGAGCGTGAAATTTTGTACAAGAGGATTGGCCTCACTATCTTCATTAATAAAATTATTTTCTTATTCTACTTCTTTTCTAGTTTAACTTGAGATAAAATCTTAACTGACATAATATAACAATTGAAAGAAATACTCATTCACCCCCCCTCTCATTATTTCCAACAAGCACAAATTCTATCAGACAAATTGACTTCATTCTATATCTCTTTGAGACTTAAAATTCAGCTCAAAGGTAATATAGGAAGAGGAATAAATAACCCAAGGGGAATTCAAATCCTTATATACTAGTTACCAGAATATTCTTTGGATAGAATCACAGAAGGTTTGATAAGCTTTAAGTCATGGGAAAATATTTTATGATCAATAAACTAGATGAAGGAGGCTTTCAAGTTCAAAATAATTATCTTCTTCCACTAGCACATCCATTAAGGTTAATAACTAATCAGTTTCTTCAGGTCATCTACACTCATATTTATAGAGAGCACAACAAGAATGCAGATCATATCTCAAAGGAAGAACTTCAACTACATGAGCATTATGGTTCCTTGGAAGAAATACAACATGGCCATACATTAGTCTTACAACAATTTTCATTTAATGATTTCTCAATGAACTAGGTGATCCTTTTTGGACTACACCTAGACCTGAGTATAGCATTTTTGTTTATCTCTAATAAAAATACAGTTTTCTTCGAAAATACAAAACACTTAATAACTATGATAAAAAACATGGTGAGAATAACAAAAATTTAAGTGAAACATTTGCCTATACTATTAACATAAGCTTCCAGGAATCTATAAGAAAAAAAGATAAACAATAGAGGAAAAACAACTGCACGCAGAACAATTAATCTCTTTTCATAGAAACATAAAAGGAAAATGACATCTCTAATGTTCATCAGAAAACTTCAACCCTGAGCAGAAGAAGTGTAACAAAATAATAGCTACTGTCGTTTGTATAGAAACATGACAAATTATAGAGAAAGACTATACCCACAAACAAACCCATGAAAGGGAAGTTGTAAATAATTGACGAGAAAGACATGTGCAACAATTTACAACCATACCCATATCCTAATTTAAGATAGTAGTTTTCAATACATCTAGCACTAATTCACCACAATAAATTTTCTTACCACAGGACAAAAATATACCAAATGGATGATTCTTGTTCTTTGTATATACACAAAAAATGTGTCCTTAAATTCTTCTTCTGGAATAATAATTTTCATCAAACTTGGACTATGAAAAAAAAGAACCCATATTTTGGTTCACAACAAGACCAGAT
This sequence comes from Pinus tabuliformis, assembly GCA_031772625.1. NCBI lineage: Eukaryota > Viridiplantae > Streptophyta > Pinopsida > Pinales > Pinaceae > Pinus > Pinus tabuliformis. Next base: position 663,737,584 of record CM062818.1, on the reverse strand, counting down.
GAATATATCTATCAGTACACATGATCTTGACATGTTAGGAAAAGCATACACAGAGGCATAGTATGCCAACATATTTCCATTATTTCCAGATTCAGATACCAAGGAGCTCGGTAAAACTTAAGCTAAATTCCAATGACTGTCTCAAACCCTCTCTGTTGAATACACTTATCACATACCCCTGTATGTATCAAGCATGCCCCCTCTCGGATACCTCACACTACCTTCTTTCTTGTGATTTTTTTGAATCAATTGCAGAGGGTGATTTATATAGTACCTATTGTCACATTGACTACTATGAATAAGTAGTGGTCTTCGTACTGTTTGGAGTATTGAAATCACCTCCCTCATTCAACCTCCAACTCATCCAAGACAAGCAAGAAAAGTTTAGATCTATAATAAAGAGAAGTATAGATTCATATCTCATGAACCTTGTAGAAAATTGAAGAAGATACTCTTAGGATTTGGTTTCTATTTTTATGGAACTTGGGATATTGTTTTTGGTGATGTTATTATCATATTCTGAGGTCTTTAATAGAACATAATCATGGTCACTCTGTAGCACTAATCACAAGTATTTTTTAAAGAGTATAATTTAGCCTACTGTTGGATAAATTTCAGCCCCTTTACAACTCATAGATTCTTCCTCCTTTAGTCTTGTAGCAGACCTCAGCCCCAATAATTTCAGGCCTAAGATTCAACCTATGGAAATACATGAATTCAACCCCTCTCTGTGAATTTTGGCCCAGGATCGGACCTGTGGAAGGACCAGAACTCAACCCTCTTACACTGTGGACTTCAGCCCTGTGAAAGAAGCAGTCTAGGCCTATCTTTTGGGGAAAATTTGGTAAATCCTTGAGTAGAGATGAGGACATTCTCTGAGTAAGATTATAGACACCTTTTGGAATATAATCTAAGAATTCATTTAGTAGATTTGAAGAGCCTTGAAGCAAGAATCTTGGAGACACTTTTTAGAGCAGATTTGAAGTGTCTTGGAGCAGACTTGAAGACTTCTTGAGCAGCTTTTGAAGCATCTTTGGAGCATACTTTGGAGATATTTTTGGATAACATCTTGAAGTAGTGTTGGGGTAATTTTCTGAAGTATGTTGGAAGTGTTTCTTTAGGTTGGAGCCTAAGAGGATTGGTGTCCTCATTAAGACCAGGTTGATGCCTAGATTTGTGTTTGAGAATTGGAGTCTTCATTCAAGATTGGTGCCTTGAAGAAGTTGTAAAATTTGGGGCCTAAACATTTGTAAAAGAGGTTGGCCTCACTATCTTCATTAATAAAATTATTTTCTTATTCTACTTATTGTTTTCTAGTTTAACCTAAGATAAAGTCTTAGTTGGAAAAGTATAATAATTGAAAGAAATATTGATTCACACCCCCTCTCAGTATTTCCAAGAGGCCCAAATTTTATGAGTGATATTTACTTCATTCTATATCTTTCAGAGACACATCGACTTCAACTCATGGATAATATAGGAAGAGGTATAAATAACCCATGGGGAATTCAAGGCCTTATATACTACTTACTAGAATCTTCTCTCGATATAATAATAGAAGGATTGATAAGATTCAGGTCATGGGAAAATATTTTATGATCAATAAACTAGATGAAGGAAGTCTTCAAGTTTAGAATAATTCTCTTCTTCCACTAGCACATCCATTAAGTTTAAGAACTAATCAGTTTCTTTTGGACAGCTACACATATTTATGGAGAGAAAAACAAGAATGCAGATCATATCTCAAAGGAACAAATTCAACTACATGAGCATCATGGTTCCTTGGAAGAAATATAACATGGCCATACAATAGTATTACAACAATTTTCATTTAATGATTTCTCAATGAACTAGGTGATCTTTTTTGGACTGCACCTAGACCAAAGTATATCATTTTTTTTTATCTCTAATAAAAATATAGCTTTCTTGGAAAATACAAAACACATAATAGCTATGATAAAAAAACATGGTGGGAGTAACAAAAATATCAGTGAAAAATGTGTCGATATTATTGACATAAGATTCTAGGAATCTATACGAAAAAAAAGATAGACAACAAAAGAAAAATAATTGCAAGCAGAACAGTTCATCTCTTTTCATAGCAACAGAAAAGGAAAATGACATCTGTAATGGCAATCACAAAACTTCAACCCTGAGCAGAAGAAGTGTAACAAAAGAATAGCTATTGTCATTTGTACAGAAACATGACAAATTACAGAGAAAGTGTATACCCACAAACAAATCCATGAAAGAGAAGTTGTAAAGAATTGATGAGAAAGACGTGCAACAATTTACAACCATTCCCATATCCTAATTTAACATAATAGTTTTCAAGACATCTAGCACTAATTCACCATAAGAAAGTTTCTTACCATAGGACATAAATATACCAAATGGATGATTCTTATTCTTTGTATATACAGAACAAATTTTTCCTTAAATTCTTTGTATGGAATATGAATTTTCATCAAACTTGGACTATGGACTAAAGGTAACCAAGATTTTGGTTCACAACAAGAACAAATGAATATATCTATCGTACACATGATCGTGACATGTTAGGAAAAGCATATACAAAGGCATAGTGTGACAACTTATTTCCATTGTTTCCAGATTCAGATACCAAGGAGCTCAATAAAACATAACCTAAATTCCAATGACTATCTCAAACCCTCTTTGTTGAATACATTTATGAGATACCCCTATATGGGTCAGGCCTATCCCCTCACTCATACCTCACATTACCTTATTTCTGGTGATTTTGTTGAATAAATCAAGGAGGGTGATATAGAGAGTGTCTGGGGTCATAGTGACTACTAGGAATAAGTAGTGGTCTTCTTACAGTTTGGAGTATCAAAAATGAATGAGTTCAAGGAGGGTGTTCAAAATGAAAATGAACTTTGTTTTTTCTTACAATTTTACATCTTTGTAAATGTGAAGTTTGTGACTTTCTAAACTAATGTTAAAATAGATTTTGATATTCTTATGTAATGGCATCATGCCTTAGTCAAGTTTTGATGTATATTTTATATAGTTTTCCAAGTGGGTCTTCTTCAAGATCATAGCAGTTTTTATACTTGTCCTTGTGCTGCAGGAAATTTCTAAATGTACAATTTTTTATCTAAAATAAAAATATTACTCTCTATCCTATAGGAAGAAAAACCAACACTTATTTATTTGGGATTAGGGAAATATTTATTAGGAAGCATTCCTTCTTTTTCATATCCATGAGGAGGCTTGAACATTACATCATGAAGGACTAGGAATTTCTTCGTCTATGAGCTATTTGCCTTTAATTATAAAACTCACCAAGAAATATATCTCATTTTAACTTAAAGACAATAGAGAAAATCAAAGGTCATAATGTTTTTCCGAAATCTCTATAATGAAATGACATTGTGCAAGATCTAGCACTATTTTGCATTTTCAATGACATAATGTGAAAGGGGGCTTACTGCTACCTCTAAATTTTTCAATACTTCACAATCAAACATAATTAAAAATTTGTTTAACATGGAATTTGTTAGGATCCTATACCAATAGGAGCCATAATTTTTGAATGGTTGAGGTCAAATCTGTAATATGTACATACCTTTGCTTTCTGAAAATGTTTTCCATATTCAAAAAATAAAAAAATAAAAGAATGTAAAGAGGGTATGTCCTAAAAGAAAAATCAAAGGACAAAAAAGAATGAAAAAGGTCAAAAACGATGAAAAATGAACCCAAAGAAAAAAAAGAGAAAGACCATGAAAGTGTGCAAGTAAAAATTCCACTACTATTTACTTTTATGATTAATAATGATTGTGTGCAACTTGTTATTCATACCACAATCCATGGTAATCAAATAGTTTAATCTTGGTTATTCCATTCTTTGAATTTCATGCTTAGAGATAGAAAATAAAATCTGACCAAACTGTTTAATCTTGGGAGATAAGTAGATAGGTAGAGTAAATAAAAGGAGCTCAACAGTTTAATCTAAGCCCTTGGATGTAATAAGGATAGACTTAGATTTTTATTCTAAAATAAAATAAAAAGTTTTAATGAGGGTTTTCCAGCTTAAGTGCACCCTAATAAAGAGTAGAAAAAATGGTAGGATGAGTAGATGGGTAAGCAGTTGCATGGTTTCAGAATTATGATGATTGATCAGATAAAATCATATCAATGACTTTCATCATCAAGTTGCTAAAGTATGGATGATAATTGGGCATTTACACAAAGTTAAGTGATTAATTTCCCCATTCATTTTACCCCTAATTTTACTAATTTCCCATAAGCAAAGTTAAAAGTGCCTAAATCCTTAAGTTAAAGGGGCTCAAAGAATTCTTCTGAATTCTGTATGGACTGGACCCTCGGCCCAATAACTTATAGGTCCTAAGTACTAAAAACCCCCTCACAAACATTCACCCCCTTCAATTCATTCATTTTCACTTAAAAATCCCTTTTCCTAAGGTAAAACATCATTTTCCAAAAGAGAGTAATCACCCCTAAGAAAACACCTTTTCCACAAAAACCAACAAATGCACATTTAGCCTAAGTTATAATGTTCTATGTGAAAATGTAAATAAACTTAATATACATTATACTTAGCGCACTTCGTTTTCTGCTTTCATTTCATATTTACTTCTAGCATTATTTATTAATTCTCAAATAATCAACCATTTTCTGTATATTTTATTTAAAACCCATATATTATGTTGAGAATACAACAAGATGATGGAGCTTAGTGGAAAGAATTCACCTTCACTAAGTGGGCCCGCAAGCTATTTTTGGCGCAAAGTCTATTTTTAGACTATGTCTATTTTTAGACATATGGATCATGGTCTATGAGTTGCAGGATGCTATTTGTGGATGATTGGTCATGTTGGTAAAAATAGATGGACTTCTATTTTTAGACATATGGGAAGATTCCATTTTTATACTGCCAGGCTAAAAATAGAGCAGTCGAATATTATTAGCTCATAATAATATTTGGACTATAAACATTATCTTATCCTCTTAGAGCACTTCAGTTTGAGCTACAGATGTGGTACATGTAGCTGTCAGAAGGAAATATGCTTTTCTTGTGAGTCATTTGAGCTATTACATGGTGGACTTCAGTTAGAACTCATGTGGTTGAGTTTTGGTGGAGTTGATTGAGGAGTTGATGGAGTTGTGTTCAATTTGACTTGGTTAAACTAGTTGTATTTAGTCTAATTGCAGAATACACTAGTGATGAGTGATTTGAATTAATTGTTAAATTAATTCACTAATTATTAACTCATAAAGCAACTAAATAATACATCAGTTAACTCAGTGCATGGACAGTTCAGTGGAGACAGGTGTTAGAGGTTGAGATTGCTATCAGTTGTGACTATAGTTGTGCATGAGATCTTGCACAATCAATGGGATTGAGTAATGCCAATGAGGATTGCGTGGTTCAGCCAAGGAAATACGAGTTTGCTTCAGCCATTCATCATTATTCTCATGTAGGATTGCGCAGTAGAGGCAGGCAAGCAGCACGAGGAGATTTGACCCTGTGATTGATTCAGATCTGAGCTAGTTTGTGTGTAACAAGTGGAGATAGTACTGAGTACTTGTGAGGAGTATTGTATGTAGAAATTTTGAATAATAAACACATATTCAAAAGAGATTATCCCGATTATACACTATTGTGGAATACATACATAATACATAACCTCCTCTACGTTGATCATCAATTTAGAAGCATCGAAAACAATGAAACATCAATTGCATGCACACATTAACACAGTATGTATCCCGGGGAAAGCTTACAGCTGAAAACCCCACACTATTTGTATATTAATGATTGAGAACATGTAAAAATATATAGTACAATACTCCTCACAAGTATCCAGCACTATCTCCACCTGTTACACACAAAACTAGCTCAGATACGGACAAGTCAGGGGTTCAAATCTCCTCAACTGCTTTGCCTACCTCTATTGCACAATACCTGCTGAGAATCACTCACACTGGAAATCACGTGAGCACAGGCTATTCTACTGGGCATATACTGGGCAATTCTCATGGGCATACTTGATACATTGTTTGTGCAACACCTCATGCACAACTATAGTCACAACTAATAGCAATCTCAACCTCTAACACCTGTCTCCACTGAACTGTACATGCACTGAGTTAACTTATGTATTATTCAGTTGAATTTTGAGTTAATAATTAGTGAATTAATTTAATCAATTAATTCACATCACTCATCACTAGTCTATTTGCAGTTAGACTAATTACAACTACTTTAACCAAGTCAAACTGAACACAACTCCATCAACTCCACATCCAACTCCACAGAAATCACATGCATGAGTTCTAACTATTTTCCTACATGCAATAGCTCAACTGACTCATAAGAAAAGCATATTTCCTTCTAACAGCTGCATGTACCACATCTGTAGCTCAAACTAAAGTGCTCCAAGAGGATAAGATAATGTTAATAGTCTAAATATTATTATGAGACAATAATATTTGACTTTTCTTTTTTTGACTAGTAGTCTAAAAATAGACTCTGATCACTCCTGCTATGATCCAAAAATAGAAGTCCATCTATTTTTCCCAACATGACCAATCATCCATAAACAACATCCTGCAACTCATAGACATGATCGATATGTCTAAAAATAGACTTTGCGCCATAATTTGCCTGCGGGCCCACTTAGTGAAGGCGACTCCTTTCCACTAAGCTCCATCATCTTGTTGCATTCTTAACACTCCCTCTCAACAAGATATGGATTATCAGCAAACCCTATCCTGCCTCGGTGGTATTCGAATTTGCTCCTGGTGAGCGCCTTCATCAAGATATCAGCATCCTGATCCTCCGTTGGAATGTATGAAAGTAACATGATTCTCTACTGCACACAATCTCTAATATGATGGTACCTGATGTCAATGTGCTTAGATCTATCATGAAATACAGGATTAGCCGAAAGTTTAATGCAACTCTGGTTATCATAGTAAATCACAGTAGGATCCAAGTGAGAACCAAACAAACCGATCAGGATCTTCCTCATCCATATAGCCTCGCATGCAGCTAAACTTGCTGCCATATACTCAGCCTCTGCTAAACTGAGTGCCACGGATCTCTACTTCCTACTGTACCAAGAAACTGTTGTCGACCCAATACTGAAGACCCCTCCTAATGTGCTCTTTCTGTCCATTGGGATCCCTGCCCAATCTGCATCCATGAAGCCACATAGCTTCACCTTATCCTCCTATCTGTAACACAATCCATATCCTGATGTGCCTCTCAAATAACACAATACATGTGTGCCCACCTTCCGGAAGAGCTTGGTTGGCTTAACCCTAGCTTGTGAAAGTTGGTTAACAACATAGCATATATCGGGTCGTGTATTGACCAGATACATAAGCGACCCCACCAACTGTCAATAAACAGTGGCATCCACTTCTTCTGCCGAAGTGGCATCCTCCTTCCTCCAACCTCTAGGAAGAGAAGTATCAACAGGCTTGCAGCCATGCACGTTGAACTTCTCCAGTATCTCCCAAGCATACTTACCCTGAGAAACAAATAGTCCATCACTGCACTGCCAAATTTCCAATCCCAGGAAATAATGAAGGAGGCCCAAGTCCTTCATCTCAAACTCCTTAGCAAGATCATCCTTGCATGAAAGTATCAACAACTCATCACCCATTAGAATCAAATCATCTACATAAAGTACAATGATAAGCAACTTACCCTCCACCACAATCTGGTATAGGTTAGGATCTGCCTCACTCTTGGAGAATCCAAGTCTAGTGAAATAACTGTCTATCCTTGTGTACCAATTATGTGGTGCTTGTTTCAACCCATACAGCGCTCTCTTGAGCCTGCACACATGCAACTCACTTCTGAAGATCTCAAAACATTCGGGCTGCTCAATGTACACCTCCTCCTCAATGACTCCATTGAGGAACACAGTCTTCACATCCCTCTGATGAATGTACCATCCCATTTGCACTGAGAGAGAAAGAATCATCTGTATGGAAGAATACCTTGCGACAGGTGCAAATGTCTCCTCATAATCAATCCCCTCTATTTGTGAAAATCCTCAGACAACAAATCTTGCCTTGTACTTCTCCACACTCCCATCAGCTGCCTGCTTAACTTTGTAGATCCATCTTGAACCCACCACTGATTTCCCTTCCGATCTAGGAACAATCTCCCATGCACTGTTTCTGACAATCGAGTCATACTCTTACACCATGGTGTCTACCCATGTGGGATCCTCCACAGCTTCCTCGAAAGAGGATGGCTCAGTCACAACACATTTGCTCATAAGAGCCATGTATCCAGTGTACCGATCAGGTGACTGTCTCTACCTGCGTTGGGCTGGAGGTGGTCCTACAACTCTCTCTGCATCTTGAGCCAGTCACTCAGCTTCTGTCAAGCACTTTCGCCCTCTGATGGTTGGTGCTGCATGAGTGGTCTATTACACTCCATGAACGTAGTCCTCTGGCTGATCCACGTCCTGAAGCTCATCCTTAGGAACTAATAGCTCCTCATCTACATGTAAGTGTGGCTCCCTCTCAAGCGAACACTTCATGGCTTTCTCCTCCTGAAATTTTATATCCCATTGCACAACAGTCTTATCACTGTCTGGCAAATACACATGATAGTTGTGGGGCATATTAGTGTACCCCACAAATATCCAAACCTCTGCGGTTGGCTCCAACTTCTTCCTGGCATCCTTCATCACATGCATGTAAACGTTAGCACCAAAAATCCTCAAATGAGAAAGATCAGGCTTCTTACCAGAATAAGCCTCCTCGAGTGTACTCATGCCAAGTATCTTATGAGGAAAACGGTTATGCACATAAACTTCTGCATTGCATGCTTCCACCCACAAGTGAAGGGGTAGGCCCTGATCATGAAACATCGCCCATCTAGCACCCATGATCATTCTGTTCTTTCGCTCAGCAACCCCGTTCTGTTGTGGGTTATGGCGAGCTATGAGCTCTCTTCGAATCCCTTCTGCACTGCAGAAATCCTTGAACTCGCCAGAGATGTATTCACCACCATTATCACTCCTAAGAGCCTTCACCTTCTTCCCCGACTCCTTCTTGACCAGTGCTTTGAACTCACAAAACTTTGAGTATGTCTCACTCTTCTTCTGCATGAAGAAGATCCAGCACTTACGAGAGAAATCATCAACAAAAATCACATAATACCTGTGTTTTGTTGTCAAAGCTACTGAGAAAGGTCCACACATGTCTGTGTGAATTCTCTCAAGGATCGTCGTGGCATGACTATCCTTCTCGTGAAAGGTGGCTTTCACAAACTTTCCCAAAGTACACCCCTTGCACTGATCTGACTACACAAGAATGCCTTTAGGAAGCCCTATAGTGATCTGCTGCAGTATCTTCAAGGCTCCATGGTGAAGGTCACCCAATCTCCTGCGCCACAGCTCTCCATCATCCTGGCTCACCAATCCTTCTACCTTGCATGCCATTGTTGCACATCCATCTACATGCAACTGATAAAGGTTCCTCAGTCGAACCCCTATCCTCCAGGTTTCTCCAGTTGTCTTACTGCGCAAGAAAGCCTTTCCCTCGCTGAAAACAACATCATATCCCTTATCTTCTAACATCGCCACAGAGATAAGATTCTTCTTCAATCCTGGAACATGCATCACTTCCTTCAATACGAAGGGTTTAATAGACTCCCTCTCAAAGGAAATGGTACCGATACCAGTCGCACTGTATCTACCATCATCGCCCATCTCGATGTGCACTCCAAGATCTTTGTCCTCCAGATCAGAAAACAAATCTCGATCTCCTGTCATGTGAAAAGACGCACCACTATCCAAGAACAACACCGATCCCATCACACTTGAAACCAAGCATGCGATCAATGAAAAAGCAAGCTCAAACTGCGAGGCTAGAGCCTCTCCTGCTACAGATCTAGCAGCTTGCTTGTTTTTCTTCTTCTGCAGACAATTAGTGGCATAGTGTCCATGCTGGTGACAGTGAAAGCACTTCACCTTGGATATGTCCTGCTTCTTGCCTTCCACACCAGACTGAGAAGCTTTCTTGCTCTTCCCCTTCTTTGCTTTGGCAGCCAAAGCGCAATTTTCTTCATCAGTTCCGTTTGATGAAGATCCGTCCCTGGTATTCCGCCTGATCTCTTGCACAAGATCTGACCAAAGTCTCTCCCATCCTAGCAATTTCTCCCGACCATTGACAGAGTCCTGATAGGAATGCCAACTCTTCGAAATACCAAGAAGAGCCAAGCTCACCAAGTCCTCATCATCGACAGTCACCCCCACACTTCCCAGCTCATCTCTGCACTGAGTGAACTTCGTGAGATACTTGGGCATACTGTCTCCCTTCTCACATTTCATGTTTCTGAGTTTATCCTTGAGCACCAGCTTCCTCTTATCTCTCTTGCTTTGGAACAGATCTGTTAATGCTTTCCACATCAAGTAAGGAGAAGCCTTTCCATGCAGGCTGGACACAATGTGATCCTTCACGCCCTCCAACAGAATCCTTCAACACTTTGCCATCTTCGTTTGCCAAGCCTCAGTTGCGGCAGCATCAGTAGGATTTGGGACCTCAACCTCTATGAACTCCTTCAACCCATTATCATCTAACACTGCCTCCATCTTGTCCTTCCATGCAATATAGTTTGAGCTACCCTCAAGAGCATACTCCAATCAAAATCCGTTGAAAGACATTGCAACGTTGACACCAACAAAACACTGCTGCAAATTCAAATTCCACCAACTCCAAACTCAACGGCCTCTGATCTAAGATTCGTGAGAACAAAGTATTTCTCATACAGAGATTGACTGTATGGGATTTTACTGGATATGTCACATTCCAAAGGAGGATTAATCAAGAGGCTACCTGGCCCGATTACAGACTCTGCTTGAAGAAATAGAATGTAAACACTTCCTGAATAGTAGATCTAATGATCAACAGCTCTGATACCATGTAGAAATTTTGAATAATAAACACATATTCAACAGAGATTATCTCGATTATACACTATTGCAGAATACATGCATAATACATAACCTCTTCTATGTTGATCATCAATTTAGCAGCATAAAAAACAATGAAACATCAATTGCGTGCACACATTAACACAGTATGTATCCCAGGGAAAGATTACAGCTGAAAACCCCACACTATCTGTATATTAATGATTGAGAACATGTAACAATACATAGCAAAATACTCCTCACAAGTATCTAGCACTATCTCCACCTGTTACACATAAAACTAGCTCAGATCCGAACAAGTCACAGGTTCAAATCTCCTCCGCTGCTTTGCCTACCTCTATCGCACAATACCTGCTAAGAATCACTCACACTAGAAATCATGTGAGCATAGGCTATTCTACTGGGCATATACTGGGCAATTCTCATGGGCATACTCAATACATTACTTGTGCAAGACCTCATGCACAACTATAGTCACAACTGATAGCAATCTCAACCTCTAACACCTGTCTCCACTGAATTGTACATGCACTGAGTTCTCACTATTGTCCTGCATGCAATAGCTCAACTGACTCATAAGAAAAGCGTATTTCCTTCTGATAGCTGCATGTGCCACATCTGTAGCTCAAACTGAAGTGCTCCAAGAGGATAAGATAATGTTTATAGTCCAAATATTATTATGAGACAATAATATTTGACTTTTCTATTTTTGACTAGCAGTCTAAAAATAGACTCTGATCACTCCTGCTGTGATCCAAAAATAGAAGTCCATCTATTTTTCCCAACATGACCAATCATCCATAAACAACATCCTGCAACTCATAGACATGATCCATATGTCTAAAAATAGACATAGTCTAAAAATAGACTTTGCGCCATAATTTGCCTGCGGGCCCACTTAGTGAAGGCGACTCCTTTCCACTAAGCTCCATCATCTTGTTGCATTCTCAAAATTGTACTATGTATTGTTACATGTTCTCAATCATTATAATATACAGATAGTGTTGGGTTTTCAGCTGTATGCTTTCCCTGAGTTACATACTGTGTTAATGTGCGCACGTGATTGATGTTTCATTGTTTTTAATGCTGCTAAATTGATGATCAATGTAGAGGAGGTTATGTAGTATGCATGTATTCCAAAATAGTGTATAATTGGGATAATCTCTATGAATAAGTGTCAAATTATTCAAAATTTCTACATGGTATCGGAGCAATTGATCATCAGATCTATTATTCAGAAAGTGTTTACATTTTATTTGTTCAAGCAGAGTCTGTAATCGGGCCAGGTACCCTCTGGATTCATCCTTCCTTTGGAAGGTGAGATATCTGGTAAAAGCCCATACAGTCAATCTCTGTACGAGAAATAATTTGTTCTCATGAATTTTAGATCAGAGGCGGTTGAGTTTTGAGTTCGTGGAATTCGAATTTGTAGCAGTGTTTTCTTGGTGTCAACGTTGCAAAGTCTTTCAACGGATTGTAATTGGAGTATGCTCTTGAGGGTAGCTCGAATTATATTGCATGGAAATACAGGATGGAGGTGATGTTAGATGATAATGGGTTGAAGGAGTTCATAGAGGTTGAGGTCCCAAAGCCTAGTGATACTGCGCAAGTTGAGGCTTGGCAAAAGAAGACAAGAAAGTGTCAAAGGATTCTGTTGGAGGACGTGAAGGATCATATTGTGTCTAGCCTGCATGGAAAGGCTTCTCCATACTTGATGTGGAAAGTGTTGACAGATCTATTCCAAAGCAAGAGCGATAAGAGGAAGCTGGCGCTCAAGGATAAACTCGGAAACATTAAGTGCGAGAAGGGAGACAGCATGCCCAAGTATCTCACGAAGTTCACTCAGTGCAGGGATGAGCTAGGAAGTGTGGGGGTGACTGTCGATGATGAGGAATTGGTGAGCTTGGCTCTCCTTGATCTTCCAAAGAGTTGGCATTCCTATTAGGACTCTGTCAATGGTCAGGAGAAATTGCCAGGATGGGAGAGACTTTGGTCAAATCTTGTGCAGGAGGAGATCAGGTGGAATACCAGGGACGGATCTTCATCAAAGGCACCTGATGAAGAAAATTGCGCTTTGGCTGCCAAAGCAAAGAAGGGGAAGAACAAGAAAGCTTCTCATTCTAGTGCGAAAGGCAAGAAGCAGGACATGTCCAAGGTGAAGTGCTTTCATTGTCACCAGCACAGACACTATGCCACAAATTGTCCACAGAAGAAGAAAAATAAGCAAGTTGTTGGATCTGCAGTATGAGAGGCCTTAGCCTCGCAGTTTGAGCTTGATTTTTCATTGATCGCATGCTTGGTATCAAGTGTAATGGGATTGGTATGGTTCTTAGATAGTGGTGCGCCTTTTCACATGACAGGAGATCAAGATTTGTTTTCTGATCTGGAGGAGAAAGATCTTGGAGTGCACATCGAGATGGGCGATGATGGTAGATACAGTGCGACCGGTATTCGGTACAATTTCCTTTGAGAGGGAGTCTAGTAAACCCTTCATATTGAAGGAAGTGATGCATATTCTAGGATTGAAGAAGAATCTTATCTCTGTGGTGATGTTAGAAGACAAGGGATATGATGTTGTTTTCAATGAGGGGAAGGCTCTCATGCGCAGTAAGAGAACTGGAGAACCCCGGAAGATAGGGGTTCGAGTCAGGAATCTTTATCAATTGCATGTAGATGGCTGCGCAGCAATGGCATGCAAGGCAGAAGGATTAGTGAGCCATGATGATGGCGAGCTATGGCACAGGAGATTGGGTCACCTTCACCATGGAGCCTTGAAGATACTGCAACAGATTACTACAAGGCTTCCTAAAGGCACTCTTGCGCAGTCAGATCAGTGCAATGGGTGTACTTTGGGAAAATTTTTGAAAGCCACCTTTCATGAGAAGGATAGTTGTGCCACGATGATCCTTGAGAGAATTCACACAGACGTGTGTGGACCTTTCTCAGTAGCTTCGACAACAAAGCACAGGTATTATGTGATCTTTGTTGATGATTTCTCTCGTAAGTGCTGGATCTTCTTCATGTAGAAGAAGAGTGAGACATACTAAAAGTTCTGTGAGTTCAAAGCACTGGCCAAGAAGGAGTCAAGGAAGAAAGTGAAGGCTCTTAGGAGCGACAATGGTGGTGAATACATCTCTGGTGAGTTCAAGGATTTTTGCATCGTAGAAGGGATTCGAAGAGAGCTCATAGCTCCCCATAACCCACAACAGAACGGGGTTGCTGAGTGGAAGAATAGAACGATCGTGGGTGCTGCATAGGTGATGTTGCATGATCAGGGCCTACCCCTTCACTTGTGGGCAGAAGCATGCAATACTGCAGTATATGTGCAGAACCGTTGTCCTCACAAGATACTTGGCATGAGTACACCCGAGGAGGCTTATTCAGGTAAGAGGCGTGATATTTCTCATTTGAGGATTTTTGGTTCTAACGTTTACATGCTTGTGACGAAGGATGCCAGGAAGAAGCTGGAGACGACCGCAGAGGTTGGGATATTTGTGGGGTACACTGATACGCCCCACAACTATTGTGTGTATTTGCTAGATAGTTGCAAGACTGTTGTGTGATGGGATATAAAATTTCAGGAGGAGAAATCCATGAAGTGTTTGCTTGAGAGGGAGCCACACTTGCATGTGGATGACGAGCTATTAGTTCCTAAAGATGAGCTTCAGGACGTGGATCAGCCACAGGACGAAGTTCATTGAGTGGAAGAGATCACTCATGCAGTGCCAACCATCAAAGGGCAAAAGCGCTTGACAGAAGCTGAGTGATTGGCTCAAGATGCAGAGAAGGTTGTAGGACCACCTACAGCTCAATGTAGATAGAGACAGTCACCTGATCGGTACACTGGATACATGGCTCTTGTGAGCAAATGTGTTGTGACTGAGCCATCCTCTTTCGAGGAAGCTCTGGACGATCCCGCATGGGTAGATGCCATGGTGGAAGAGTATGATTCAATTGTCAGAAACAGTGCATGGGAGATTGTCCTAAGACCGAAAGGGAAATCAGTGGTGGGTTCGAGATGGATCTACAGTATGATTCAATTGTCAGAAACAGTGCATGGGAGATTGTCCTAAGACCGAAAGGGAAATCAGTGGTGGGTTCGAGATGGATCTACAAAGTTAAGGAGGCAACGGACGGGAGTGTGGAGAAGTACAAGGCAATATTTGTTGCCCGAGGCTTCTCACAGATAGAGGGGATCGATTATGATGAGACCTTTGACCCTGTCACAAGGTACTCTTCCATATGGAGGATTCTTTCTCTCTAACTGTAGATGGGGTGGCAATTCATCAGATGGATGTGAAGACTGTGTTCCTCAACAAAGTCATTGAGGAGGAGGTGTACATAGAGCAGCCCGAAGGTTTTGAGATCTTCAGCAGTGAGTTGCATGTGTGCAGGCTCAAGAGAGCATTGTATGGGTTGAAACAAGCACCACGTGCTTGGTACACATGGATAGACAGTTATTTCATCAGACTTGGATTCTCCAAGAGTGAGGCGGATCCTAACCTATACCAGATTGTGGTGGAGGGTAAGTTGCTTATTATTGTACTTTATGTAGATGATTTGATTCTAACAGGTGATGAGCTATTGATACTTTCATGCAAGGATGATCTTGCTAAGGAGTTTGAGATGAAGGACTTGGGCCTCCTTCATTATTTCTTGGGATTGGAAATTTGGCAGCACAGTGATGGACTATTTGTTTCTTAGGGTAAGTATGCTTGGGAGATACTGGAGGAGTTAAACATGCATGGCTGCAAGCCTGTTGATACTCCTCTTCCTAGAGGTTGGAGGAAGGAGGATGCTACTTCGGCAGAAGTAGTGGATGCCACTGTTTATCTACAATTGGTGGGGTCACTTATGTATCTTGTCAATACACGACCCGATATATGCTATGTTGTTAACCAGCTTTCACAAGCTATGGTTAAGCCAACCAAGCTCTTCTGGAAGGCAGGAAAGCATGTATTGCGTTATCTCAGAGGCACATCGGGATATGGATTGTGGTACAGACAGGAGGATGAGGTGAAGCTATGTGACTTCACTAATGCAGATTGGGCAGGGAGCCCAATGGATAGAAAGAGCACATCAGGAGGGGTCTTCAATATCGGGTCGACAACAGTTTCTTGCTATAGCAGGAAGTAGAGATCCACGGCACTCAGTTCAGCAGAGGCCGAGTATATGGCAGCAAGTTTGGCTGCATGCGAGGCTATATGGATGAGGAAGATCCTGGTCGGGTTGTTCGGTTCATACTTGGAGCCTACTGTGATTTATTGTGATAACCATAGTTGCAATAAACTCTTGGCTAATCCAGTATTTCATGATAGATCTAAGCACATTGACATCAGGTACCATCATATCAAAGATTGTGTGCAGCGGGGAATCATGTTACTTTCATACATTCTAACGGAGGATCAGGATGCTGATATCTTGACGAAGGCGCTCACCGGGAGCAAATTCGAATACCACCGAGGCAGGATAGGGGTTGCTGCTAATCCATATCTTCTTGAGAGGGAGTGTTGAGAATACAACAAGATGATGGAGCTTAGTGGAAAGAAGTTGCCTTCACTAAGTGGGCCCGCAAGCTATTTTTGGCGCAAAGTCTATTTTTAGACATATGGATCATGGTCTATGAGTTGCAGGATGCTATTTGTGGATGATTGGTCATGTTGGTAAAAATAGATGGACTTCTATTTTTAGACATATGGGCGGATTCTATTTTTAGACTGCCAGGCTAAAAATAGAACAATCGAATATTATTAGCTCATAATAATATTTGGACTATAAACATTATCTTATCCTCTTGGAGCACTTCAGTTTGAGCTACAGATGTGGCACATGCAGCTGTCAGAAGGAAATACGCTTTTCTTGTGAGTCAGTTGAGCTATTGCATGGTGGACTTCAGTTAGAACTCATGTGGTTGAGTTTTGGTGGAGTTGATTGAGGAGTTGATGGAGTTGTGTTCAGTTTGACTTGGTTAAACTAGTTGTATTTAGTCTAACTGCAAAATACACTAGTGATGAGTGATGTGAATTAATTGTTAAATTAATTCACTAGCTATTAACTCATAAAGAAACTAAAGAATACATCAGTTAACTCAGTGCATGGACAGTTCAGTGGAGACAGGTGTTAGAGGTTGAGATTGCTATCAGTTGTGACTATAGTTGTGCATGAGATCTTGCAAAATCAATGGGATTGAGTAATGCCAATGAGGATTGGATGGTTCAGCCAAGGAAATACGATTTTGCTTCAGCCATTCATCATTATTCTCATGTAGGATTGCGCAGTAGAGGCAGGCAAGCAACAGGAGGAGATTTGAACTTGTGATTGATTCAGATCTGAGCTAGTTTGTGTGTAACAGGTGGAGATAGTACTGAGTACTTGTGAGGAGTATTGTATTATGTATTGTTACATGTTCTCAATCATTATAATATACAGATAGTGTGGGGTTTTCAGCTGTATGGTCTCCCCGGGTTACATACTGTCTTAATGTGTGCATGCGATTGATGTTTCATTGTTTTTAATGCTGCTAAATTGATGATCAATGTAGAGGAGGTTAAGAATTATGCATGTATTCCACAATAGTGTATAATCGGGATAATCTCTGTGAATAAGTGTCAAATTATTCAAAATTTCTACATGTTAATATCCTGCCTTAAAGTTTGAAACATAAACTTAACAATAAACTAATTAATGGGATTAATTAAGTCGACTAGTGACTAATTAATAACCATGACCCACCGCCGAAATAAAACGATTAATTAGTCAATCAGTGATTAATTAAATGTATCTCAACCAATGAAATCATTCTCTACGTCATTAAACCTTCGTAATCCTTCATTAGTTAATCCCTCCGCACATTAAAACCTTGTCGGTCCCCTCCATTAAACCTCACATCAAATCATCACCCCGATCACTGTGCGATCTGACCCTGATTGATCCAATGGTTGACACTCATATCGGGTGGCCTCCGAAGGCTGACCTTTACTTGCCCGATATGGGTGGTTTCACTATTCACTTCGCTGCTATGTGGTGCCTGATGAATGGCATCAGGCTGCCTCTCCCCAAAACCACTTCATCCCAAAAGAAATGCGATACGATCCCGCTTACCACCTCCTGCTAAATGACAAAATGTCACATCCCCTATGTAACTCCAAGTTTCCTTTTTCCTGTGTACCCATCAAAATCATTGGCTTTACGAATAAAACTAAAAAACTCATGGTTTTTTGTTTTATCATGAAAAAAGAGCACTCTGACCTCCGTGCAATCACTAGAGTACCTGCAATCATCAACCTATGTCCAACTACCAATTTAGCGAAGCTGCTGAAACTCCAAACTACCTTGCAGTCCCGTGTGCTTCTAGCAAACAGTGCGTAGTTTCCATTACTCCGTCCAAAATCCGAAACTAGGTATTTATCCCAATTTGCTGAGAAACCTTGTTTTGTTCCAAAACCTAGACTAAATTGCTTCTAATTCCTAAGTAATTTAGTAAGTAAAATTGCCTGGTGACTACAAAACACCTAAATCAGACTAGCTTTTCCTAAAATTCACTAAAAAACCTTCGCCCCCGTCCTTGAATCCACAAGAACCAAGGATGTCTGCCCCAATTGCATTGAATATCATGCCCATTTCTGCTCCTCATAGGGATTTAGATCATCTCCCACTAGCTGATAAAGATTTCCAGATTAAAGATACCTCTGTCTTAGAATCCCTTTTGAAATTGTTCTATAGGTACAGAGACCAGTACCTGAACCATGTAGACAATATAGGACTTTGGGGATCAGGATTACCCAAATACCAATTCCTCGAAGTTCACATCTTCCCAAAGATTGTACATTATTGCCACATGAACTATGATCCCAACCAAAGGGCGGTGAGAACCCCTGACCAGTCTGTATTATTTACCATCACTACTGAGTCCATAAATGAAATGTTGCAATTACAACCAAGCCAAAGCCTGACTCCTCTTTCTATTGGGGATTTGCTAAACAGATACCCTACACTCACCTCAATCCAACTTGCTCGGTTATACCAGGCCTTCATCAGGGAAGAACAATACACTCTAAAGGACTCTCCCCATTAACTATGGACTATATTCTCTAACCTTGGCTGAGACACCATAGAAATGATATCCAGTGTGTTAGGTTATACTACAAGTGAATTTGTTGATGAAATCATTATAGCCTTTATGTCCATCTACTCTCCTGAGCAACCACCAGCCATCATGTTTGACTATGCTGAGTTCATTGTTGATAAAATGCATGATCAATTCATGAGGTTAGATAATGAAAGAGTATTTAAATATTCTTCAGTTGTATATCATTTGTTCTTGTATTATCAAGCTGATAAATTTCCAATCACCCTCCAAATGATTGATACCAGAGGCAACCCCAGATCAGTGGTCTTCTGGAGTTCATTGATCCACTAATTTGACTCTCAATATTCTTATACCGATTTCATAGATCTCTTTGTGTACCCAGTAAAAACTATGCTATCAGGAAGCTCTCCCCCAGAAATTAGTGCAGACATCAAGAGGGTCCTTCAGTTATCAAAATAGTATAGAGTAGGGGATTGGTACCTGTACCAAAACCACACTGAAATCATAATCTATGGATGTGAGCTGGCTCCCTACAAATTACCCAGATACCTCCCTATGAGATTGTTTGCCCTGGAGTACTACAGATGAATGATCAATTTAGATAAGGTGCATTTTGTGAAAGCCAAGAAGAAAGCTCAGCTTAGGATAAAAGATCAGCTTGGTCCTTTCATATGTAATAGTAGGGAAGCAGGAAAGGAAGCAGAGGAAATCCTCCAAAGGTTGAGACTAAAACAAAGTTTCATATGGAATTATGACCCCTTAGAGTTCATTTGCAATAGGAGGCAAAAGAATAAAGTATCTCCTTATATCCACCATAGAATCCTTGAAATTGAACAATATGCAAATTAGTTTGAATGGATGGAAAGCACTTTGGTAGACCGGGATAGCATAGAAACTGTAGTCAACAATGTATTGATTGATTTTGATAGAAGACTTGATGAGGATTCATTTGTACAGGTGTCAGGAGAAACTGAATCTCAACGGAAATCATAGGGATACAGTGGGCAAATAGCAGAAGAAGGACCTTCAAAGCAACCAGAAGCATCAAAGAACCCAGAGGAAACAGAGTAGCTAGAGGAATCTGAACAGCCTGAGATTTTAGAAGAACTTGCTCAACCAGAGCAAATCATGAGCAATCCTCCCATTTTGCAAACTCCTCTAAATGAGGAGAGGAATCTAAAAAGAGATAGAGAGGAGGACACCCCTTCTAGTAGACCTGTTGCCCAAACCTATGTCAAGAGGAAAAGGTTGAACCCATTTTCAGAACAGGAGTTTACCGAGGAGACAACAAGAACTATAGGAGCAGAAAGTAGGCATACCACTCCTTCAGGAGGTACACAAGAACCTTCCACCTCACAGACTCAAATGCTAGAAAGGAAATAGAGTGTGGAAGTATCCTCCTTTAGGGCTCCTACTAGCCAGAGCCAAGATATCAAAGAGAAATACAAAGAAATCAAGGCAAGAAATGAAAGATTAAAAGCGCAAAGTTATGCACAGTACCTGAAAATGGCTCCAACAAATCAAACAAGGCTAATGTTAGCCTTTGACATAAAGGAAGCTAAAATGCAAATGAGTTTTTTAAAACCAACTACACAACAACTGAGATCAATGGCAGATTATCTGAAAACAGACTTTGAAGTATTGGAAAAGGATATCCATCCTATTAACCAAATTGAGTTACATAAGAAAACTAGGGAAATGGCCTGCTCCACCTTGAGCAGCAAGTCAATTGCAGCCCACCAGCTCCAGAATTCGCTGAATAATATATTAGCTCAATTCCAGTTGGAGAAGGCCTCTTTAGAGGCCAATGACAACAGAATAAAGTCCTTAGAGGACTTGGTCATAGAACTGGGACATGATCCTAAGGATGTGAAAGCTGTAGAAAATCTTATCAAGAAGAAAAATGATGATATTGTCGCACTGAAGAAGAAACTCAAAATTCCTCCTCTACATCATCCTCAAAAAGCTGAAGTGTTGGAAACACGGAAGGAGGAAGAGCTTATGGACTTAGTCCTTATGCTCAGTGAAAAATTAAAAGAGACAGAAAAGGAGCTAGATAAATTGATACAGTCTAAGCAGAGTGAATTTACCACCACTCCTTAGACTGTAATTCCTACAGTCTCCACTACAGTACCCTCCACATTGGCTGCTACCTTAGCACCCACAATTCCACTAGCTAGCACTTTGCCGGTAACAGATACATCAACAAGCACAGGGGCATATACAAGTGCAGGTACTTCCACAGAACAAACAGCTGAATTGGTAAGGGCTATGGAGGAAATGAGCATCAAGGCCACTAAACTTAAGAAACTTAGAGAAAAAGTGTCAAATCTGGAGACTGACTGTAAACTTGCCCAGATACAACAAAAGGAAGAAGTTCAGAAGAACAAAATAATGGTAGAAAGAATAAAAGTCCTTGAAAAGGACTTGACATTGCAAGAGCCACTGGGAGACATGAAAGAAATTCTTTGGGCCAACATCATTGATTCCATCAATGAGGTTTGACCTTCTATTCAAGTTAATTTTGAACAGACTAAACTAGTAAAAGTGGCTACAGAACTAGTCCACAAGACAAGAGAAGAGTTGGGAGATAAACCTGAAGAAGTCGACCAATTAATAGCATTCCTTAAAAACAGAAACAGGTACCATCTCGATGAACTAGAAATAGAATATAGAATAGCAACCATCATAGAAATAAAGAAGGTTCTCACCAGAAGGAACCTAATGCTCAATCTAGAAGAAAGGTGTCAAAGCAATCAAGTAGACATTGATAGTTTTATGACAAAGTATGGCATTTTGAGAGACAAAGGACTTCCCAGTCCTATGGTAATAAATGACAAGCTAATGACTCAAGATGATTATATTGAAGGGCTAAACAAGATGGCCAGAAGCCAATCTAGTACCTCAAGAATAAAATCTCTGCCCACTGGAAAGGTACCATATGACAGTCTTGAAAATTTGTTTTATATAGAGCATGAGGTAAAGCATTTGTTTACCAATAGACCAAATTTTGCTCGGTATATAGAAGCTGACGAGATATATAGGAAAATGATAAGGATAAAATAACCTGATAGTGAATGGTGGACAAATCTAAATGATTTACTATAAAGTTACTGTAGTAAATCTATATGGTAAAACATTGTTTCCAGGTGAAACAGGTAAGACAGAGTCAAAGTAGAATAGGTAAAGAGTATCAGTAAGTAGAATATAGAAATTGATTTCAGCACACAACTAAAAAGCAACTAAAAGAGCCAAATCTGAGTTATAATAGCCAAAACAGTCATAATAAAAGGGACAACAAGAAGATAGTTCTCCATCTGTCTCTATCTTCATGTTGAAGATATTTTTTGGTTTCCTAAAATAATTCTCATATTGTTATGAGATATTTTGTAGAATATTTTGTATAAATACTTCATATTTTGAAGTAAATGGCGTGGATTAAAATACATTTCTGTAGACATTTTATTTTTGAACCAAGGAGCTATTGTACTCAAGACTGGATTGGTTTTTCTAGATATGAAATAAAGCTAAGGACATTCACTGGATTCTTGTGCATTGTTGGAACCAATAAGTATTATCTCTTTGTGTTTAAATATTTTTTTCTCTTCATGTTATAAATATTCATATGTGTCTCCTATGAAATCTATAAAGTAAACAAGGAATAATATCTCAAAACTAGCTTAGATGCTTTCTGTTTTAACTGTTTAATTTTTATATGTTTTCTACTAAACTATCTTGGTCTGGGAATTCTTAATTGCTCCCTTACTTCTGTAGTTTAACCCCATTTTCGACCACCATAAAGGATTCTTCATTGCCCTTTGCCCTGGATAGGACTACTTCATCCATTTGAACCCACAGATTTTCTTTTTGTTGTGCTAGCCTGCCTGGTGGACTCCCACCTTAGTGATTGATCAGATCCGGTTAAGCCATTGTTGATTCACTCCATAGCCCAATGGACTAAAAACTTGCTATGCCCATCTGTTTTCTTAATTCCACCACCCAATCAAAACAAAATACCTTGAGCACTAAGAACTAGCCTGAAATCTACCCAAAACAAAGTTAAATTATAAAGAGAGAGCCCTCTCTAGACATAGGTTAGCTAGAACCCGAGTCTAAAATATTAGGTTTGTGGTTACCTCAGACTATTCCTTTGACAACTTCTAGGGAAGACATCTAAGTGATAACATAGTGGTGACCATACTGGGGACTCAAACCCCTAGTTTTAATAAACCTTTGAGAAATTCAAATTTTTATTTTTAAGCATCTTAAAGGGTTTATTAGAAGTTATTTCAAAATTTCATAAAAGAAAAAAAAGTAGAAAAAGCTCGAAATCTGGCTTCAGGGAGAACTCACTATACCAGGGCCAATCTTGATCCAAATCCTCCCCCTGTATTTGACAATCCCAACCTTATTCCAAGAATAATCAGAAGACAAGAAAGTTCAGTAATCCCAAGACCTTTATTCAGATCCAATTCATGCCCTGTTGAGTGGTTGTTCATAGAAGACCTCCCTTTTGACGAGTATTTTGATAATTCCCTATTTAGAACTAAGTCTGAAAGTGAACTTGAGGACACAGTTCTAGATCCAGAATTCACAGCTGAACTTGAAGTCCAAAGAGAAAACTTGTCAATTGATCAGTACCTTCTGAATTCCCCTCAGTCATCCCTTACTTCTGATAGAATCCCTGAACTTTCTGAAACTGCTTCGACTTCTTTTAGCTCACCATCATTTCCCCACATTTCTAAAGATCATCCCTCATCTCCATTCATACCTTCACTCCCCCATCAACCTATCACTACCCTTCAAATACCCATTACCCCTATTACCCCAACTCCCCTTGTTGTCCCAAATCCCCCTGTTACCCCAACTCCTGTTCTCAATCTTGTCCAACTTAGAGCTATGGCACTCAGATATGCCCCTCTTATCATGCCTGCTCCTCAGGGTGTCTTACCAGCTAATTATCAGAGTAAAATTACCTTATTTGATGGCACTAGAACTTACACTGCACAGCAGCACACAAAGAAAATGACAGATTATTTCGAACTGCATGAAATTGACATAGGAGATGTCCAAATGAGAATTTTTTCCCAAACTCTAACTGGAGATGTGAGAACATGGTTTATATCTTTGCCTCCTAATAGTATAGATAGTTTATAACTTTTTTACCAACAATTTTTACATAGGTGGGAGAAGAAAAAGAACCCTCTTCAAATTCTTTCTGAATATGAAAACCTTAAGAGGGGACCAAACGAAACCATTCAGGACTACTACACTAGGTTTAACAATGTATATAATGCAATACCACTTGACCTTAGACCTCCACCCAACTTAGCCCTAATTAAGTTTCCAGACGGATTTGACACAAATATGGCTTTTCAACTTAGAGAAAGGAATCCCCCTACACTAGAAGATATGCAAAGTGTTGCAGTTAGTGTAGAAGCTAATCTGCTATCTAAAAGAGCTAGGGTTAGAAACGAGAGAAGAACACTCGTGAAAGATGAGACTTCACCCTTTGATCAAAAAATGGATGCTTTAGCTAGAGGAATGGAAAAATTTATGGACAGAATAGAAAACATTGAAAGGAAACCTCACTGGGATAGCCAAAAGGCACCTCCAATAAGGAATCTGAACTTTAGAAAGAACCAGAACCAAAACACTGGTAAGAATGGTCCTGATTAGAACATTAGACCACCTTTCCAAGAAAATTATGCTGAAACCTTCCATCAAGAAGACCCTGAGCTAGACACCAAAATCAACTTAATGGGGTTAAATGAAGAAGAAGTTGTTTTTCTAACTCAGGATGACCAAGAACTATACATGCTTCAACAGTTACAGACCTAAACTAGAGAATCTTTCGATTTCAAGAAAGGGTATGGATCTTCTATTTTCGAACTGCATAAAATGTACAATTTGAGGAGAAAAAAGAACACTGATGTTCCGGACCAAAACAAAAAAGCAGTACCTAATCAGCTTAAGAAAGTAAAAGTTGCAAATCAGAATCCTCCAGTTACAAAAACCCTGCAAATCCTTTCTAGACCAAGTCAAAATCCTCCCAGTCCTATCATTGAAGATGTAACCAATAACCAACCTTCTAAGGAGAAACCTTCCACTTCAGTTCCCCTCAAGGAAACAGTGGAACAATCTCTAGAAATTGCATTAGAAAATCCAATTAAAAAGACTCCAAATAATGAAAAATAAGAACAAACCACTCAGAACCCAGGTGCTAAGATTTCAAATGTTCAAACAGACAAATCCCCTCTGCCTTTCAATTTGGGAGTAGAGGTGGCCAAACTTAAAATCTCAGTTCCTTTAATAGAACTAGTTAAACATGAAACTTATAGATCTCAAATAACTAAATCTTTAAACTTCATTGAAAATGAAGACTCTGTTAACGTATTTGATGATCAACTTGAGTTAATTTTCGGACTTGATGTTAATGGAAAACCAGTGGAAGGAGGGATACCACCCTTCTACATTAGCCTTAACATCCATGATAAAATCCTACATAATGCCATGCTAGACTCTGGGGCTTCACACAACCTTATGCCTAAATCCATTATGGAGAAGCTAAACTTGGATATCACCAGACCCTACAAAGACCTCTTTTCCTTTGATTCAAGCCAAGTTAAGTGCCTAGGACTTATAAAATACCTGTGTGTTTCCCTAGTGTAGTACCCTACCAAAACCATTCTAATGGACATAGTTGTTGTTGATATACCACCTAAGTATGGTATGTTGTTGTCTAGATCTTGGGGTGCCAAACTCTAGGGATCTCTGCAACTTGACATGTCGTATGCTACCATTTCAGTCTTTGGACATCCTAAGAAACTATATAGAGAAACTCTGATGAAGTATGTAGTGAGTACACAGGAGAGGCCTCAAAACTTTCCTATATATTCAATGCATTCTGATATTGATTCTTTCATTCTTTATAATGTTGAATCTAACCAAGAAAATACTTCAGACAACACTATAGCAAAACCAAAAGAAATTACAGTAACAGAAGAAAATCAAAGTGTCCAAATTCATGAAATTTTGGATAATAAAGATGACCTAGATACTTTAGTCAAAAAAGATTTCATTCCCCCAGACAGTGAAAATTATGAGCATGAAATCCTATGGCATCTTGAATTTGATGGGTCAGTAAACAAACTAGGTGCAGGAGCAGGAGTATGGATTTACAACTTAGAAAATGATCATTTAGAGGGTCATGCCTACAGATTGAACTTTAAATGTACAAACAATATGGCAGAATATGAAGCACTCCTGTTAGGTCTGAAATTGGTCAAAAGGTTAGGAGCCATAAGAGTCTCTATTATGGGAGATTCTGAGTTGGTAATAAAAAAAATTAATGTTGTTTATATGAATAGAGATCATAGATTAGGATTTTATAGAGGAACAATTGTAGAAATACTAAATAATTTTTTAGAAACCAAGCTTGCTGTTATTCCAAGAAAACACAATATGCAAGTTCACAATTTAGCAATGTTTGCTAGTACTTGCTAGTTGCCATTTCAACCCAACCATTAGTACACTGCTGAGGTTAGGCATAGACCTACTATTCCCGAAAACTTAAAGAACTAGCAAGTGCTCGATAATGATCAGTAAATTAACAATTTTCTAACTTTAGATGTGTCACACGGAATTTGTCAAGGGTGCGGACACAGCTGACCTTCCTAGAAGTCTAAGACATTCTAATGACAAACAAGACAAAATGGAGTGATCTTTCTCTAAATACACCTTTTACAATATGAAAACTACAAGTGTTTAGGCTTACCTTATTCCAAAACGCTGTTGTTGAAGTTCGTTCTTGACGATCCGGATGAGCTCCTCCTTCAAGTCAATTCCTGCAACCACAAACAATCAAACAATTACCAAGCACTTGCATTTCATATAATAAAACATATATTCAACATGCAGACCAAGGAACACATGAAATAACTCATTAACACAAGCTATTGAGAAAAATAAACCAGTTTGTATTAATAACGAAACAAAGAAACTCTTACAACCTGGCCTTGGTGTTGTGCAAGTTCCTCCCAGGGTCCATCAAGGGTTTTCCTCTACTTTGACAAAGCTCACCCTCTTCCAAGTAGAATCAAGTAAAGACAATCTCTCCTCACAAAGGCTCTAATGGAAGACCTAAATCCTGCAGCATTTACCCAAAGAAAATGTATAGCTCCAACCTCTCCTCCTTCTGGCTCAATGCCTTTATTTATAGTGCTGTAAAGAGGTTATTCAGGTCCACCATCAATGGGATCATCCCCCTCTTTGGGTGGGATAGCTCCCTTATTGATGGGATAAGTTCCCCCTTAATAGAGATACATGAACCAACTGGAGGCGCATCCATTTCATCAAACCGACCTCTAGAATGTTCTAGAAGTAACCACAAGTAACTTTTTCAAGATAAAACTCGCGCATTTTGCCTTTTACAGAGGGACGCACCTGTCCCTTAACATACAGAGCGTCCATGGACGCAGATTTTGTGAACATGGTCAGCGTCCCCGCAGGTAAGGCTAGAGAGAACCTGCGACCCCAGAGATAAACATAGTTTTTACAAGACTTTCTCTCTTCTTTGAGTTTGAGATGGATAACAGAGGCATGAGACTTGCCTAAGAGGGTAGCATGACTGTTGATTTGAGCCATACTAACTGTAAGTAGTCAAGGTGACATTTTTTAGTGTAACAGATTGCCCCCTAAAGTGCGAAGCCTGGAATAGAATAGGGTTTTGTAATTCTAGGAAGGGTGAAGCGCTTTATCATTTCAAGGATTGTCTTGTGGATGGCCTGGTTGGAACCTGCAATTTTCAACACAAAATACATGGATAAGATTATATCATCACTGAGGTAGGCATTCCCATACTCAGATTCAAAACTTTAACTAATGGACTAACTATTCTGATACAGGAATGATCTTGCAGTACATCATTTTTATAGACTTTTGTAGACACAGTATGGACGCAGCCATCTGTTTATGATTAGTCTACATAGATAATGAATACAAAACTCCTCGCAGCCTGGATGGTAGAAACTAGATCCAGGGTCTTCACTTCTACTTCCCGAATTGGTACGATTCTAGCCATGTGATTAAATGATTCGATGTCGAACATGGTAGAAACCACTTGATTACCAGTCAATGATGTAAACTGTTAACAAGCGTGAGAGAAACCACCAGTAATGTCAATGGTTCTCAAAGTACCAAGCACAACCCGTGAAATGTGAATAGATGTTTTGATGTCGAACACTTCACGGAATCCTTTGATCGAAAGTCAATGATGTAAACTGACGTCAAAGGCGAGAAACCTGCCATTGATGCATGCAGACTTCAAGGTACTGTCGATTCCTAAGTCATCTTTCTAGATAATGTGTCGATGTCGATAGAAAGCGACCCGTTGCAGGCAAGCCCGCAACACGAAATCATTGTTCAAGTTGAAGAAATGTTGCTGTAAGGACTGACTCAGGGATGGTCAAATGGATGACAAGTATTTTGCAGATGAAAGTTTTGCTTGCAGACCTCTTGAACACATAACGACACAACAGATGGCTTGGTGACGAATAACTCAAAGTTAATCCCCGAAACCCGGTTAAAGACTTTCAAAGTGATTTGGTCAACTGTGAGGTAAAAGATTTCCCAACCCAGGTGAATGAAAAGTGTCGTGTTCAAGAGTGGTAATAAAGTTTTTCTGAGACAAAAGGTGACAAACAGGTTCATTCTTCTCTCTTTTCCCCCACCATTTCTGGCAAGTACCTCTTTATTTTTAACAAGCTTGAGGAGGATAACATATGCTTGATTATAAGCTCATCCTTCGGACGAGTCCAACCTAGTTTAAATTCGAACCCTAGGAAGGAGTGGTTCGTTCCTGTTTGTAATTGAACAGGTCCTCTACTGTAAAAGTTTAACGAGCCCAGTATAGGAGAAACTCGGCGTTTTTCAATTTTAGAGAGTCTGAAAAAACTAAAGGAGACTCCACGTTGAACTTTTTCGTATATTTGTGTCCCTCAAGCCCGAAAAAGTATAAAATAATACCTGGGGGAACCGCTTGATCTTGCGACCAAGGAGTACTTTCATAATAGTGTCGTTGACCTGAAAAGTAAAAAGCGATCAAGGACACGTCGTTTTATTTCCTTATCGAGTTCGAAACGACAAAAACCCGGCAATCTTTTCCTGATTTTGCGGTCAGAAAAGAGCTAAAAGGGGACCGTCTTTTAATTCCGTTTTAACGAGTGAAAAAGAAACACTCGGCGATCTTTTCATGTTTTAGGAGTCAGAAAAGGGCTTAAAAGATGACTCTGATATTTTTGTTTGTGAAAAATTACAATTTCCCTCGAAATCCCTTTGTCCTGCACAAAAGCAACACATTACTCATACCTGTTTAAAATAGGCAAAAATACATTCAAAAACATCTTTTCATGGTAAAAAATGAACTAATTCATCCAAAAAACCTATAAAAAGACCTTTTACCATGTCATTTTTACCGTTTCACTGTTGAGGTTGAAAAAGGAGCTTTTGACAAGAAACTTCCCGTGGTCGCTGCGGAAAATCTGACCGTCGGAATCGAACGCCGTCTCATCCAGGTATTTTACACATCCTACTCTGCATTTCTATCCGTTTAGAATTAATTTTTAGGTCTTAGTTTCATTTTTTGGGGGGGTTTTGGTTTTGGAATGCGCCTCTCGGCGGACGCGGGTGCCCTTCGGGTGAACCGCGTCCCCCGACTTTTTCTCATACGGGAAAACGGTCGGAAGACGCAGTCCGCCTTCAGGCCAGCTGCGTCCGGGCGCCCTGTGCTACAAAGCCGGGGTGCGTCTTCCGAGAAGTGCGCATTTCAAAACCCCAACTCTCTCAAAAAACCACCAAAAATTCCCAAATCAATTTCTAATTGCTATTTTTGATATGCAGGGCATTAATCATGTTAGACTGGAGAGAAAGAGAGCATGTAGAGGAAGATGAAGCTGCAATAAATCATCAACCTTCCCTGGATGCCCTAAGAGCATGCGGATTATACAAATATTGGACCATACCGGGCATGAGGGGCCAGGTAAGATTCTTGGAATGGCTGGTTGAGCGATGGAACGTACAAGAACAATGCTTTTACATAGGAGGGCACCAGCTCGAGATAGAGCCCTCGGATGTATACTTTCTCACTGGCTTGCCAAACAGAGGTGAGCAACTCAGTCTTGCGGGGACTAGGCCGGGTGGCCAATCCCTTGATAGTCTCCGCGAGGATTGGTGCACACGTGGGGCTCACCATTCAAAAGGCATAGAGATAAAACACATCACTCTACCGGAACTCAAAGTCATAGCGTTCACGGTTACCAGAATTTGCGGCGCGGCCGCTTTACACATTGCTTCCGGATCCCAAATGCGGATGGCAATTGACTGTTACCAAGGCACCATTTTCAACTGGTGTGAAGCTGTGTCGGCTCATATGAAGAGCCAACTGACCAAGGCAAAGAACGGACGACTAAAGACTTTTGGATATGGGCCTATAGTCGTGAGCTTTGCCTTGGAGAGAATTCCAATGCTGATCCCTCAGCAACTCACTGTTGATATCTTGGGTCCTCAGCAGCCAAAGCTGATACGATGGGTTGCGGTGATGGCCCGGCATCCTGACGAGGGCGCGACAGTAGTTCGATTCTCAGATAGTTATTTTGACTGGTTAGAGGGCCAGCTTTTTGTGATACAGGACTTTCCGTATGCCGGAATGGATTTCAGAGGTGATCCGGACATGGTTCTTCCACAGGGAGAACAATGGGACGACAGAGGTACTTTTTATTTTCACAAGTTTTCTAGTTATGTATTTTTTGTATTTTTTATATATATCGTCTCAAAACTAATAGTAAACTTTTTCAAAATGCAGATGTTGGTCCACAGCGTCCAGCCAACCTCCGGCCTTATGATAGACTACATCCAGCTGCACCGGTACCGGCCCCACAGGACGCGACAGCAGAAGTACTAGCTGAGTTGGAGCATGATCTAGAGCGTCTCACGGCAGATATACCTGAGACTACTATGGACGACATTCCTATCAGGCTTCAGCGCTTCGTAGTCGCGGTCCCTGGACCGTTTAGGAGATTTTTGCGTAAGGTAGCCCGCGCAGTGGTGTCGTACAGAGAGCACCACCAGTGATTGACTAGTCACTTTTGTAGTCACATGTGACATTTTTGACTTTTTGTACTATCATTTTGCCGATCATAAGGTGTTTTCAACCTATGATCGAAGACGATGTATATGTTTTTTGACACACTTCTATCTATATATATATCACTATTACCGGCTTATCTTGTTTAACATGTATGATGAAATGTTTTTAAATTTACTTGCATGATTATTATAAATGTCTGTCCAACATTCGAGAAGCAATTGCATCTGCTAATGTATTCAAAGACCTTGGAATATGTTGATATTCAATGTAATCAAATTCACGTTCCAAGAGACGCACTCTCAAAAACAACCTTAATAACACAGGATTTCTAATGGCATAAACTCTATTAAGCTGTAATACAACAAGTTCAGAATCTAACCTCACTATCAAACGTCGAATTCCAAATGAAATAGATTCGGATAATAATTCAACCACTGCACTGTATTCTGCAATGTTATTCGTTGTTTGACCGAGGCTTACCCCATGCATAGAAACTAACTCGTCAGAGGGCGAATAGATAACCCAAGCTGCGGAAGAGATATTCCGTGTATTACGACAAGCACCATCAGCAAATCCAATGTATGTTTGGAGAGGCGTCGACATCTACAATATCAAGAGTAAAACCAAGATAAGCCAGAATAATGACGAAAAACCACACTCGCTAAGCTAAGCACACTGACTAAACTAACACACTTGCTAGCTAGAAAGGAAATCTAACCTATCTAAAAATTTCTCCATACCCATCATTTTAAGCATAATACCTCTTTAGGTAAAGTCCATTTCTGGGTTTACCCAAAGAGTCCCCATCAAAATCAACTAACTCATAAGCCCCTTTTGCTAGCTTTCGCTTTACAATGTAGGGCCCATGCCACATGGGAACGAATTTTCCGGCACCTAGCTTATCGTTAGCTTGATCATATAATAGTACTAGGTCTCCTTCCGAAAAACTTCGAGGGGTTACATTTTTATCGTACTGAGCTTTCATTCGTTTCGCGTGAGTCTCGATAGCTAAAGTAGCGTCACGTCGAGTCTCATCTAATTTAGCCAAGTATAATAACCGTTTCTCCTCTTCGGAAGTAGCTGGAAGTAATTCGACAGCCATTTGAAGTGATGGGATTTCGCATTCAATAGGTAACACAGCTTCTAAGCCATAAACTAGCTGGAAAGGGGTGAAACCTGTTGAATTTTTCACTGAAGTTCGATATGCCCATAGCGCCGAAAATAACATGTTATGCCAATTCGTTCGATGGATACCAATGATCCGTCGAATCATGATGACTAGAACTTTGTTGATTGACTCAACCAAACCGTTGGCTTGCGGATAATAAGGAGTAGAGCTATCGTGGCGCAAACCAAGCTGGCTTGTAAGCTCAGTCATCATGACGTTTCGAAAATGGCTCCCATGGTCAGTAATGATTGCTTGTGGGACACCAAACCTAGTTATGATATGATTGAATACGAAAACTGCAGCTGTCTTGCCGCTTGCGTCGAATGTAGGCATCGCCTCGGCCCATTTTGTAAAATAATCAACCGCGAGGATGATATACGCATGCCCCCCGGCCGAGTGAGGGTTACAAGTAATAAAGTCAATGCCCCATTTGGCGAATGGACCAGCGGCAATTATAGGGTGGAGAGGAGCAGGTGGAGCGCGCATCTTGCGATCAAACACTTGACAGTTGTGGCATGTTCTGACGGCAAGGATACAATCTTTAAACATAGACGGCCAGAAATAGCCAGCGCGCAACACCTTCTGAGCTGTGGCATACCCAGACATATGACCGCCACATGCTCCAGAGTGACAATCATTCAAAACTCTCTCAGCCTCTTCGTGAGTTAAACAACGTCGAAAAACTAAGTCTGCCCCCCGGCGATAAAGTGTATCTCCAATAATTCTGTATTGCTGGGATCGAAACCGAATTTTTCGACGGTCTTCCTTGGAAGCTTCAGGCCGAAAGGTTTGGGTTTGGAGATAGATGATTATATCCCCATACCACGGATCTAAAGTGCTAATAAGAAACAAAGATTCGTCCGCAATGGACTCCTCTGCCACAGTCTCTGTGTCAGCACTCGGGAAATCACACATCAATTCCGCAAAAACTAAAGATTTCTTAGACTTGGACTTCTCGAACTCCAAGTCGAACTCTTGCAGGATAACAATCCATTTAGAGTACTTGCCCCCTAGCAGTTGTTTTGTCAAAATATAAATCATAGGGTTGCAATCCGAAATAACTGTAGTTTTGCGGAGAAGAATGTAGTGACGAAAACGCTGGACAGCTTGAACGGCTGCCAGGGCCAATTTCTCCACATGCGAATATTTTAACTCAGTGGGATTTAAGGTTCTACTAAGATAATATATCACATGCTCTGCTTTGAATTCATCTTCTTGAACTAACACCATTCCAATGGTGGAATGCGAAGCTGCGAGGTATAAGAAGTAGTCCTGGTTGTAGTTGGGAGGATGCAATAACGGTGCATGGGTCAACGCGTGTTTAAGTGCATCAAAAGATTGTTGGGCAATCTCGTCCCAAAAGAATTGTGCGTTCTGTTTCAACAACCGTGTAAAACCTTTAGTGACCTCGGCGTAGTTTGGGATGAATCGGCGTAAAAAGTTCGCTTTCCCTTGCAAACTTTGGAGTTGGCGCAAACTCGAAGGAGGAGGCAATTTGATGATAGCCTCGACTTTCGAGGGATCGACGCGAATGCCGGCTTTTGAAACAACAAATCCCAGCAATCGACCTGTTTCTATACAGAAAACACACTTGTGGGGATTCAACCGAATTCGATAATGCCTACACCTCATAAAGATTGCTCGTAGGTGGACAAGGTGATCAGCTCGATGTAAAGAATGAGCAGGCAAATCATCGAGATAGGGTTGCACAATGTGCTTGATGTCATGAAATGCATAAGACATCGCCCGTTGAAAAGTGGCCCCGGCATTCTTAAGCCCAAAAGGTAATTTGCAATAAGCAAATGTCCCCCATGGACAAATGAATGCCGTTTTTGGTTGGTCGGCAGGTAGAATATTGATTTGATTATAGCCTGAGAAACCATCCATGAAGGAAAACATCTCACTTCCGGCACAATCATCAATAATTTGATCGATATAAGGCGTAGGATAGTTGTCTTTTGGACAAGCTCGATTGATATCCCTATAGTCGATACAGATTCTTATTGTTCCTTGTTTTTTATTGACGGGAACAATATTCGATACCCAATCCGTTAACGGGATCGGATAAATGAAACCTGCTTTCAACAGCTTTTCGACTTCTGCTTTAATCGCAGCCGCTTTTCGAGGGTGAATCTGACGCAACCGTTGCCGAATGGGTTTAGCATCCGGGTAGGTTTTGATTTCATGAACAACAATGGCAGGATCAATTCCCGGCATTTCCTCGTAAGACCAGGCAAACACGTCGCGGAATTCTTGGAATAGGGCCTTGTAAGTTTGGATTTCTTCTTCAGTACATGCGGCACCTATATGAATGTTCTCCTCGATTCCGGGCTTCACTGAAATATCAATGGGAATAGTACGAGAAATATTCCCTAAATTCAGCTCTGAATCAGAATGTTTCGTTGGATCCTGAGCGTCTTTGACATATTCAGCGGTAAAGATAGATGAAAAATCATTTTCAAATGCATCATCCTTAGGTAAAAACGAAGATCTGTGATGGAGATCTTCCCATGGTAGATCATCTACACTTAGGATTTCGCGAAGTTGTTCGTCAGATGACACTTCTTCGGGAAACGTTATCCGTTCTAAGGGTGAGGTGAAAAGTGACTCTTCACTGACCACATTCATTTGGTCGGTTTCGGTTGAATGAAAGTCGGTAAAAGACATAAGAGCTTCATAAGCAATCTCATACGGACTCAACGGCATAACATCACCGAGTGAGTCTAGCTCAGAGTCAGATGGAACATACCAAGGATCATCATAAATAATGTTTTCTGACGTGATCATATGAATTGTTGCAAACGAAGGGTCTGCATTGAGTGGAGGGAGAGGAAAAGTTCCCAGTAAACCGGAATCCTTAACTAAACCTACACCAATGTCCCTATAAGGGATTGTCGTTTTACCAACATGCTGGATAGTTTCTGAAGAGGTTGGGTCGGATGAAAAGTATGTCAGCTGATCAATAGTCACGATCTTACCGTTATGTGGAAACTTAATGACTCTGAAGACCGATGAAACGACCGCTGTCATAGCATATGACCAACTTCGACCCAAAAGAAGGTTGTAGTCTAGAGGGGCATCAACCACTTCCACATCCAGACTAACGGTTTTACCTTCGACCCCTATAGGCAATTCTTGTAGAATACCAAACGGACGGAACCCACGGCCATCAAAGGCCTTAAGGATGGTGGGGGATTGGTTCAACGAAGGAGAACCAAGCGATCTCCAACATTGAATCGACATAATACACGTAGAAGCTCCCTCATCAATCACAGTCCGATGAATAGGCCTGTTTTTGACTATCACTGGAATTTGGAAAGCCATTTGATGGGGGAGACGTGGTGTACTATTTTCTAGATCAAAGATCATTAGGTTCGGGTCCTGAACATCGACAGCTCCAATAGCCGACAAAAGCAATTTTCGTTGCGCTGGACATGATTGCAGCACTTCGAGTGCCGACATTGCTGAAGGTGAAACAGCTAAGTCTTCAACAATGTTGTAATTCTGGGCTGCTCTCGCATGTGGATTGAAAGCAGACCTTCGAAGTACACCCTTGGCGGGCGGCTTAATCACTAAGTCTGGGTTAGGTTTTTCGATCTGTAGTGGATCGGAACCAGGAGCTGAGGTTGATGGGTTAGAGTGAGAAGATTCTGCTTCCTTACCATCAACAGGAGCCTTACTACCATAATCTTGCGATCGAGTCGCAATCCTGACATGAGACATCATCAAAATGGGTTCTTCACTGGCATTCGAAGAAGAACCTATCATCTTATTCTCCTGCTCTGGAAATGGATTTTTTAACACAGCAGGAGTGGGAGAACCTTTGACTATTTTCACTACCTCGGCCCGATGAGGGCAGTCTCTCGTAAAATGATCTTCTTCACAAATAAGACAAGGATATCGAGGTTTGCGTTTTTCGTCATTGGTTTCCGACTTTTCCGTTTTCTCCTTTGGAGCCTTGTCTGCTTTAGCCTTCTTCTTTCCTTTCTTCTTTCCACCGTTTTTTGATTTGGCCGTAGATGACTCTACAGCGTGAATGTCGGCGGTAAGTTCAGGAGGAGAAGACTCTCCTGTCGGAGAATCAGGCAAAGTGATAATTGGAGTATTTGAAGCCTTGGAAGACTTCTTCTTACTCTTCGTAGTCACGATACCAATCATACCATCAGCGGCATGAGATCCCGAAGGAGCAGCAGCGATTTGGTTTGACTTTGGAAGATCCGGAATTTTCTCGTGTAACGTACCCGACTGAGTGTAAACTAAGTCAAGGTATTGTGCCTGAGCAATGACTTGCTCCTCAGTAACTACTCCGGCCTTAGCTACATCTTCAGTAATTCTTGGTAATAATGATTTGACAAACCATTCAGCTAAGATTTGGTCCGGGATAAAAACTTTCACTAATCTCCTTCGACGTCTCCACTCATGATGTGATCAGAAATGTACGTGGATGTCGATTGTTTTAGCGAAGTTAATAATTCTGTACCATTATCGTATCTGACTGGTAACTGAAAATGAGTTAAGAACGAGGTAGCTAACTGGCTAAAGTTGTAAAAAGAGGCCCGTGGTAACTCAATGTACCACTTGGCTGCGAGACCAATGAGTGTACGCTGGAAAAGACGTAAGCGGATGGAATCATCTGAGATGGAATTTGATGCACACCAGAGGTGGTAAGTCATCACGTGATTAGACGGATCCTCTCCAGACTTACCTTCGAACTTGGGTATATCGCTGGGCAACTTATTTGGCATTGGCGGCCAGAACTGAAGATATTGAATTGGATCGTTCGTTAGGCGCGTCAAGTCGGGTAAATCTAAAGTCGCAATAAACGGTAACTGCCGGTTAGGATCTCTAAAACTCTGAGTCACAATACCAGCCCCAGGAGGAGGATATCCAGGATAACTAGGAACAGGAGTCGCATTTGGGATATTATATCCTCCTGGAAAACCAGGATTAACCGGACCGTACTGGGGTTGCTGAGGTTGTTGATAAGTGTACCCAGGATACGGTTGATACTGGTAAACCGGTTGTTGGGCAGCTTGCCCAGGTTGATACTGTCCCTGGTACGGAGGTTGAACAAATTGAGGTTGAGTAGTAACAACCGTACTTGTACCAGGTTGGCCTGCAGGCATCTGGACTGTGGTTTGAACCGTAGGTCCAGACAACGGTACAGATGTCTGAGGAGTGGTTACAGGGACAGTAGAAACCGGAGCTGCCGATACTCCAGAAGTAAGCATGGTAGATGAAGCGGTAGTTGCTGCAGCCGTGTGAGGTGGAGTACCAGGTGCAATTGGCGGCTGAGTAACTACGGAAGTTACAGGGGTCTGAACACTTGACTGGACAGGTTGCGGTTGCTGGGGTGGACCAGGAACTGCAGGTTGTCCTGCTTGAGGTACCGACTGTATACTTGGTTGCGACATCTGTTGACCCTGTGACGGATCCCATGTTAACATTCCAGGGTATTGACTCGTAACAGGTTGAGGATACTGAGATCCATAGCCGTATTGAGGATAGGGTTGATAACTGTAAGGTGCAGTCCCATATGATTGCCCTTGAGGTGGTTGATAACCTTGACCAGGGTATTGACCCGTAGGTTGATAACCTTGAGGTAAATACGAATACTGGGGTTGACCTTGACCTTGAGGTTGGTATCCTTGAGGTTGATACCCTTGGGGTTGATACCCTTGGGGTTGCCATCCTTGAGGTTGCCATCCTTGAGGTTGATATTGATACTGAGGTTGACTTTGGGGTACATATTGAGGCTGGGGTTGATACCCTTGGGGTTGATACCCTTGAGGTTGCCCCCCAGTCACGAATGAAGTACCTTGAGGTTGCCCCCCAGGCATTAACGAAGGTTGCCCCCCAGGCGGTAATTGGCCACCTTGAGGTTGGTTAATGGGAGTTGAACCTGACATCATATAAACGTCACCTATACTCAATGGTACATTACCACTGTTTCCAACTAATAACCCATGATCAACGGGTTGAGGAGATGCTCCCGCAAAGGTACCAGAAAGTGATTGATACCCAGTAGGAACAGAAGGACCGCCATGTAAAAATGATTCAGGACTTTGTGAAAACACAGATGACTGACCAGACATATTTACAGGAGAATGAATTCCTCTAGGTGGAATAGGAGTACGAGGTGTAGAAAAACCTACTGAGTTGTCTAAAAAATTGGTTAATGCAAGGTACCAAGATTCACTTCTAGGAGGACTGTAAAAGATGGATTCACGCTCCCTTAGATCAAGGGTAATTAGATCTTCAGAATCAGAAACGCCTATTTCTTCCTCTGGAACAAGTTCTTCTATAGCAATTAATCCAACAGGAAGATTTTCGGTGATAATTCTTTCTATTCTTGGTGAATCAGGAACACTAGGAGTTGGAGTAACAGGTTCGGAAATTTCAGGTTCTTCGCCTGTTTCACTGGCAGATGAAAAACTACCAGCAAGCTCGGAAACTGTAACAGCTTCGGGATTGTAACCTGTTTCTAAACTTTGGTAATCTGGATGGACTACCAAGGAAGATTCTCCTTCTTCAGGTGAACCTACTCTACTGCCACTAGGAGGAGTTACAAGGACCTTTAACCCTTCTAAATGACCCGGAATGTCTTCAGGAGATTCACCCCGCGATTTACGGAGTTTTCTTAACAAATCTATTCGGTAACAATCTCAGGAGACTTGCCCCGAAGTCTACGGGACTGTCTCGGTAATTCCGCCACAATTAAAGATTTTAACTACAACACACGAAAACAAAGTAAAAATTTCAAATCAAACCACCTAAAGTCTTCTAAAGAACCAAACAAATTTGAAGCACACGCCTAAATAATCTAGAGCGTCAAACCACACACAAACAGTAGTCTTCCGGACCAAAAGCGCTAGTTGGTGATTAGGCCCAACCTCGCAGGATTCAGTACAGAAATGGCGGGTGGAACAGTTACCCCGGCAACCTGCTTAATGAATAGACTGGACCAAGTTCCTCCACTTTAACCGTCTCGAAGTGAAGCGAACCCCCCAGAAAATCCAAGTGAGTATAACCGACGTCTGCTCCAGGTACAGTGGGACCTTCCCTCCACCGTCACCTTGGGTAGAATCCTAGATATTATGGCCACTAAGGTTACCAATCACAACAATTACACCTGGGGGAACAGTCTAAACTCCGACAGCACGCAAGGGCAGAGTAGCAAGCTCCAATCCCCTTACCGGCTCCTTGACAACAATCCAAGGTTTACCGATAAGTGACCCCTGGCTCCTCGACAATGGTTAATCCGAGGTTTACCGTTTGTAATACGTACTGCCTGGCGTCGTTCCCAACGAGGGAGGAATGATCCCCTCACTGGTTCGGACACGAGCTCGTGCTTCTCCTTTAAGAGGAGCTTTCCCAGAATGTAACTGAAACAATTGGATTTGTTCTACTCAAGATAGACTATCTGTTTGGTTTTGTAGTCTTGGAGAGTTAAGTACTCACCTACTCCAAGACCCTAGCCTAAGCTATGTTGGTGCTTCAGAGCCCTAGAAAAATAAAGATTACTAGATTGATTTTAATTTAAGCGTTACTTTTAAGGTTGTTTCTTAAGTCAAAAGGTGATGGAAGTGAAACCAGTGGTGTGTTGACTCGACTCGAAACCACTACAAAATGCACCTAGAATGATTTATCCACTACTTTACTTTTTCGATGAATTGCTTAACTAAAAAGTTGAGAGAATGCAATCTTTATAAAAGCAACTTCTTAATTGAAGACAATCAAAGAAACAATTCGTTTTTCTTTTCCAAGCATAAAAACATAACCTCTCTTTACATGCACGAAAAAACTCTTTTCTTCTTTCAAAAACAAAAAGCTACTTGAAACAAGACTTTTTAAAGAAGATGTTTTTGTATTTTTCTTTTAATAAAAAATAAATCTAATATAACCAAAAATCAATTTACAAACTAAAATCTATGAAAATGCACTCATAAGCAAACTAAAGGCAAATTTACTCTAAGCAATCTTAACGAGGCCAAAACTAACAATGATTATTCTAAGGTGTTTTACTTGATCACAATCAAATCAAGGACTAGCTTATTGCAGAACCAAAAACTAGTCAAAACAAAACTCTAATCTTTTTGTTCTTTTGTAAAATGGAAATCAATACTTTATAAACAAGCAATTCGAAATTTGACCCAAAACAACTCAAATGGCAAGTTGCTCACACAAGGAGACTTTACGACAGGCCCGACTTCTAAGAAGGTTGACTAACCAGAGAGATCTAAGGCTGGACAACTTTCTACTATCAAAGTCACTACAAGACCTATTCAAAAATCAAACCCTAGGTCTAAACTTCGTTGAAAACCACTAAAACACTCAAAGCTCACAAAACAAGTTCAGGTGAAAATTCTTGACAGGGTACTAAAGGATCTGGGCAGAAAACACTAAGGAAAATCAAAATCTAAAAGCAATTTAAAGCAAAAATGGAATTTTCTTAAAGTTTACAGGAAGACGCAGGCAACCCGTTGTCACAGGTGCGGCCCGCTCTGTGCAGACGGCAACAGCGCGTCCAAAGACGCACTGTGCAGTACTCAGAGGGTGCGTCTTCTGGAAAAATGAAGAAAAACCAAATCTAACTAAATCTAAAGCTAAGCCACCCAAATACTAATTCTCACAGTCAAAAACCAGAAAATAAAAATGATTTTCTCAAAGCAAAGTTCATATAAAGGAAAAGACTCTCTCATTAATGGATTCCCCAGTGGAGTCGCCAATTTGTCACACGGAATTTGTCAAGGGTGCGGACACAGCTGACCTTCCTAGAAGTCTAAGACATTCTAATGACAAACAAGACAAAATGGAGTGATCTTTCTCTAAATACACCTTTTACAACATGAAAACTACAAGTGTTTAGGCTTACCTTATTCCAAAACGCTGTTGTTGAAGTCCGTTCTTGACGATCCGGATGAGCTCCTCCTTCAAGTCAATTCCTGCAACCACAAACAATCAAACAATTACCAAGCACTTGCATTTCATATAATAAAACATATATTCAACATGCAGACCAAGGAACACATGAAATAACTCATTAACACAAGCTATTGAGAAAAATAAACCAGTTTGTATTAATAACGAAACAAAGAAACTCTTACAACCTGGCCTTGGTGTTGTGCAAGTTCCTCCCAGGGTCCATCAAGGGTTTTCCTCTACTTTGACAAAGCTCACCCTCTTCCAAGTAGAATCAAGTAAAGACAATCTCTCCTCACAAAGGCTCTAATGGAAGACCTAAATCCTGCAGCATTTACCCAAAGAAAATGTATAGCTCCAACCTCTCCTCCTTCTGGCTCAATGCCTTTATTTATAGTGCTGTAAAGAGGTTATTCAGGTCCACCATCAATGGGATCATCCCCCTCTTTGGGTGGGATAGCTCCCTTATTGATGGGATAAGTTCCCCCTTAATAGAGATACATGAACCAACTGGAGGCGCATCCATTTCATCAAACCGACCTCTAGAATGTTCTAGAAGTAACCACAAGTAACTTTTTCAAGATAAAACTCGCGCATTTTGCCTTTTACAGAGGGACGCACCTGTCCCTTAACATACAGAGCGTCCATGGACGCAGATTTTGTGAACATGGTCAGCGTCCCCGCAGGTAAGGCTAGAGAGAACCTGCGACCCCAGAGATAAACATAGTTTTTACAAGACTTTCTCTCTTCTTTGAGTTTGAGATGGATAACAGAGGCATGAGACTTGCCTAAGAGGGTAGCATGACTGTTGATTTGAGCCATACTAACTGTAAGTAGTCAAGGTGACATTTTTTAGTGTAACAAGATGATGAATTTGTAAAGAGTAACATAGACACAGACATGACATTAGATTTTGATTGCACTAATGAAATAGAAATTAAAAAAGTAGAAGATGAAAAGATAGATAATTTCTATCCCACAAAGTTTACAAAATCTAATATTCAAAACCTAAAACAAATGGAAATTGATGAAGCAATCAATGAACAATTTGAAGTCATCAATCTGAAACATATTTTTTTGTCCAAAGGATTAACTCCTTCGGAGGACTTATTCGATTCAAACGATGTTCCTAAAAATCCTAAAATGGAACCCTTGAAATCAGACATTGAAGAATGTAACATAGGCTCTGAAGAAGATCCCAAAATGATAAAACTTTCAAAATCTTTGCCTCCCAATGAAAAAGTGAAATACATAGAACTGCTAAAGGAATTCCAAGATGTTTTTGCCTGGAATTATGAGGACCTTAAGTCCTATGATACCAACATAATACAACACACCATCCCATTAAAAGAAAATCAAAAGCCTTTTAGATAGAAGCTTAGAAGGATTAACCCCATTCTATTTCCTTCCATTGAAAAAGAGATCAAAAGAATGTATGAAGCTAAGATTATTGCACCAATTAGATTCTCAGATTGGGTTTCTAATTTGGTACCTACAAGAAAGAAAACTGGTGAAATTAGACTGTGTGTTGACCTTAGGAATTTGAATAAATTTTCATTGAAGGATAACTACCCTCTTCCTAAAATGGATCACATATTACAAAGGGTAGTAGGTTCCACCAGAATCTCACTACTAGATGGGTTCTCTGGTTATAACCAAATCCTAGTCCACCCAGATGATCAGGCAAAGACTGCATTCACTACACCATGGGGCACTTTCATGTATGTGAAAATGCCTTTTGGGCTAAAAAATGCAGGGGTCACCTTTCAAAGAGCAATGGACATAGCCTTTTCAAGAGAAATCCACGACTTCCTAATATATACCTAGATGATATTAGAATATTCTCTAAATCAGATCAGCAACACCTGGATCATCTTAAGCAGGTTTTTACCAAGTGTAGGAAGTATGGAATTTCCCTGAATCCTAAAAAATCTTTATTTGGACTAGAAAAGGGAAAACTACTAGGCCACATAATCTCCAAATATGGTATCTAGATTGACCCAACTAGAATTGAAGCCATTTTACAAATACCACATCCTAGGAACATCAGAGAACTACAAGCATTTCTAGGTAAAATAAAATTTTTGAGAAGATTTATCTCTAACTTAGTTGAACTAATTAGATTACTAAAAAACATGTTAAAGAAAGATTCGACTATTAAATGGACTCTAGAGGCTAAAAAGTCATTTGAAGATATAAAGCTAGCCTTAACACAAACACCAGTCCTCATCAGTCCAATGTTTGATAGGGATTTTATCATTTTTTCTTTCACCTCAAAACATACAATTGTTGCAGTCCTACTGCAGAAGAATGATCAGGGTTTTGAACAACCAATAGCTTTCTTCAGTAAAGCCCTGAGAGATGCACCTTTAAAGTATAATATAATGGAAAAGCAAGCTTTTTCTCTAGTTAAAGCTATTAAAGATTTCAGAGTTTATATCTTGTACTCTCATATAGTAGCTTATGTTCCCAATGTTGTAGTCAAAGACATTCTAACACAGGATGGACCAGATGGAAAGAGAGGGAAGTGGATAGCTACCATATTAGAGTATGATTTAGAAATTAAACCTACAAAATTGATTAAGGGCCAAGGTTTAGCCAAGCTCATGGCTGAATCAAACTGTCAGGCCCTAGACATAAATTTCATTGCAAAATTGGATAACAAAGAGGAGATGGTGACTCCACAGATTAGCCAGGCATTTATAGACTCAACATGGTATGCTGATATAATATAGGTTCTACAAAATCTTCAAGCTCCTCCTGAGTTGTCCAAAACTAAAAGTAGATTCTTAAAAATGAAATCTTTGAAGTTTTTCATAATTGACAATGCTTTATTTTGGAAAAATCATGAAAGCATCCTTCTTAATTGTTTGTTAAAGGAAGAATCTGACAAAATATTGCAAGAATTTCATGCAGGTCACTGTGGGGGGCATCTTTACTGGAAGACCATAGCTGATAAAAACTTAAGAGCTATTTTTTACTAGCCCACTCTATTTTCTAATGTGAAAAAATTTGTAACTTCATGCCACAAATGTTAGATCTTCAAAGGAAAAAGAAAATTATTTCCATTACCTTTGAAACCTATATCTATCGAAACACTATTTCAATAGTGGGGCCTTGACTTCATTGGTGAAATTCATCCCCCTTCCTCTACCCAACATAGATGGATCTTAATTGCCACTGATTATTTTACAAAATGGATGAAAGCCATACCCTCGAGACAAGCTACTGATATTGTCATAATAGGTTTCCTTGAGGCCAAAATTCTACTGATATTTGGCTGCCCTACCAATATTATCATAGAGAATGCAACAACCTTTAAATCAAAGAGGATGATTGATTTCTACAACAAATATCACATAACCCTGGGTCATTCCACTGCCTACTATCCCCAAGGAAATGGACTAGCAGAGTCTTCCAACAAAATCTTAGTGAATATCATCAAAAAATTGTTGGAAGATAACAAGAAAACCTAGAATAAGAAGCTAGTAAATGCCTTGTGGGCAGATAGGCTGACCACTAAGAAGTCCATTGGTACCAACCCT
Source organism: Pinus tabuliformis (assembly GCA_031772625.1). NCBI lineage: Eukaryota > Viridiplantae > Streptophyta > Pinopsida > Pinales > Pinaceae > Pinus > Pinus tabuliformis. Next base: position 663,692,763 of record CM062818.1, on the reverse strand, counting down.
TACCAGCTAGTCTATGGAATGGAGGTTGTCTTCCCATCTTCTTTGGGAACACCAGTAATGAAACTGCTTCAAGAAGCACAGGTTGAGCCAAATGACATTCAAAGGAGGATCAACCAGACAATACATTTGCAGCAGACCAGGGAAGAAGTCTATATCCGATCCCAAATTGTGCAGGAGAAAATCAAAAAGGCTTTTGACAAAAGAACCAAGGTAGAAGATTTCTACCTAGGAGATAAATGTTTGAAATGGGACTCAAGAATGGAAGAAAAAGGTAAACATGGGAAGTTTTATTTCTTGTGGAGAGGCCCTTACATTATTTATGCTTTTAGAGGTAACAATGCTTACTTTCTCAAAGAATTGGATGGTGAAGAAATATAAGGAGGACCAGTTAATGGTTGAATGCTTAAGCACTATATAGATCTCAGTTACTAATTTCACTAATCACTTGTACATATTATATCCTTTACAAATTTTAATGTGGATTAGATGGTAAAATATTGGAATTGAAGCCCGAAGAGAAGGCCCTAAGCTTCAAATAGTTTCACCATCATAAATATCAATAAAGAAGCAAAGCAAAAAGGGAAAGTTGCAAAGTAAAATCACAGTAATTCAGAAGGCCATTGATCTACTAGTTCTTGACATTTCATCAGGAAATGTCATCCCCAAGTGGAGCCACTATTAGGTTCCTATACCAATAGGATTCATAATTTTTGAATGGTTGAGGTCAAATCTATAATATGTACATACCTTTTCTTTTTGCAAATGTTTTCCATATTCAAAAAATAAAAAAATTAAAAAAATGTAAAGAGTGTATGTCCTAAAAGAAAAATCAAAGGACAAAAAAGAATGAAAAAGGTCAAAAAAGATGAAAAATGAACCCTAAGAAAAAAAAAGAGAAAGACCATGAAAATGTGCAAGTACAAATGCCACTACTATTTACTTTTATGGTTAATAATGATTGTGTGCAACTTGTTATTCATGCCACAATCCATGGTAATCAAATAGTTTAATCTTGGTTATTCCATGCGTTGACTTTCATGCTTAGAGATAGAGAATAATATCTTACCAAATTGTTTAATCTTGGTAGATAAGTATATAGGTAGAGTAAATAAAAGGAGCTCAACATTATAATCTAGGCCCTTGGATGTAATAAGGATAGACTTAGATAGATTTTAATTGTCAAATAAAAGAAAAAGTTTTGATGAGGGTTTGCCAGCTTAAGTGCACCCTAATAAAGAGTAGAAAAAATGGTAGGATGAGCATATGGGTAAGCAGTTGCATGGTTGCAGAATTATGATGATTGATTAGATAAAATCATATCATTTACTTTCATCATCAAGTATGGATGATAATTGGGCATTTACACAAAGTTAAGTGATTAATTTCCCCATTCATTTTACCCCTAATTTTACTAATTTCACATAAGCAAAGTCAAAAGTGCCTAAAACCTTAAGTTAAAGGGGCTTAGATCATTTCTCTGACTTCTGGAGGGATTGGACCCTCGGCCCAATAACTTATAGGTCCTAAGTGCTAAAAACCCCCTCACAAACATTCAGCCCCTTCAATTCATTCATTTTCCCTTCAAACTCCCTTTTCCTAAGGTAAAACCATCATTTGCCTAAGGAGAGTAATCACCCCCAAGCAAACCCCTTTTCCACAAATGCCCATTTAGCCTAAGTTATAATGTTCTATGTGAAAATGTAAATAAACTTAATATACATTATACTTAGCGCACTTCGTTTTCTGCTCTCATTTCATATTTACTTCTAACATTATTTATTAATTCCCAAAGAATCAACCCTTTTCCATATATTTTATTTAAAACCCATATGTTAATATCCTGCCTTAAATTTTGAAACATAAACTTATTAATAAACTGATCAATGGGATTAATTAAGTCAATCAGCAACTAATTAATAACCATGACCCACCGCTGAAATGAAAAGATTAATTAATCAATCAGTGATTAATTAAATCTGTCCCGGCCAATGAAATCATTCCTGACATCATTAAATCATCGTAATCCTTCATTAATTAATCCCTCCACACATTAAAACCCGCCAGGCCCTTCATTAAACCTCACATCAAATCATCGCCCCGATCATCGTGCGATCTGACCCTGATTGATCCAACTGTTGACACTCATATCAGGCGGCCTCCAAAGGCCGACCTTTACCCGCTCGATATGGGTGGTTTCACTATTCACTCCGTTGCTGCGTGGTGCCTGGTGAATGGCATTGGGCCGCCTCCCCCCAAAACCACTTCATCCCAAAAACGGTGCGATACAATCTCGCTTACCGCCTCCCGCTAAATGACAAAATGTCACATCCCCTGCATAACTCCAAGTGTCATTTTTCCCATGTACCCATCAAAACCATTAACTTTACAAATAAAACTAAAAAACTCATGGTTTTTTGTTTGATCATGAAAAAATAACTAACCTCCGTGCAAGCACCAGAGTACGTTCAACCGTCAACCTACATCCAACTGCCAATTTACCGAAGCTGTTGAAACTCCAAACCACCTTGCAGTCCGGTGTGCTTCCAGCAAACAGTGCACAGTCGCCATTACTCTGTCCAAAAGCCAAAACTAGGTATTTATCCCAATTTGCTAAGAAACCATGTTTTGTTCCACAACATGGACTAAATTGGTTCCAATTCCTAAATAATTTCGTAAGAAAAATTGCCTAGTAACTCCAAAACACCTGAGTTAGACCATTTTTTCCCAAAATTCACTAAAAACCCTTCACCTGCATCCTTGAATCCACAAGAAACAAGGATGTTTGCCCCAACTGCATTGAATATCATGCCCATTTCTACTTCTCAAAGGGATTTATATCATCTCCCACTTGCTAATAAAGATTTCTAGATTAAAGATACCTCTGCCTCAGAATCCCCTTTGAAATTATTCTACAGGTATAGAGACCAGTACCTGAACCATGCAGACAATATAGGACTTTGGGAATCAGGATTACCCAAATACCAATTCCCTAGAGTTCACATCTTCCTAGAGACTGTACATTACTGCCACATGAACTATGATCCCAACCAAAGGGCAGTGAGAACCCATTACCAGTCTATATTATTTACCATCATTGATGAGTCCATAAATGAAATGTTTCAATTACAACCAAGCCAAAGCCTGACTCCTCTTTCTATTCATGATTTGTTGAACAGATACCCTACACTCACCTCAATCCAACTTGCCTAATTATACTAGACCTTCATTAGGGAAGAAAAATACACTCCAAGCGACTCTCTCCCTTAGCTGTCGACTATATTCTCTGACCTTGGCCAAGACACCATACACATGGTATCCAGTGTGTTAGGTTATACTACAAGTGAATTTTTTGATGAAATCATTATAGCCTCTATGTCCATCTACTCTCCTGGGAAACCACCAGCCATCATGTTTGACTATGCTAAGTTCATTGCTGATAAAATGCATGATCCATTCATGAGGTTGGATAATGAAAGGGTATTTAAATATTATTTAGTTCTATATCATTTGTTCTTGTATTATCAAGTTGATAAATTTCCAATCACCCTCCAAAAGCTTGATACCAGAGGCAACCCCAGATCAGTGGTCTTCTGGACTTCATTGATCCACCAATTTGACTCTCAATATTCTTATACTGATTTCATAGATCTCTTTGTGTACCCAGTAACAACTATGCTATTAGGAAGCCCTCCCCCCAAAATCAGTGTAGACATCAGGAGGGTCCTTCAGTTATCAAAACAGTATAGAGTGGGGGATTGGTACCTGTACCAAAACAACACTGAAATAAGAATCTATGGATGTGAGTTGGCTCCCTACAAACTGCCCAGATACCTTCCTATGAGATTGTTTTCCCTGGAGTACTACAGACAAATGATCAGTTCAGATGAGGTGCATTTTGTGAAAGCTAAGAAGAAAGCTCAGCTTACGATAAAAGATCAGCTTGGTCCTTTCATATGTAACAGTAGGGAAGTAGGAAAGGAAGCAAAGGAAATCCTCCAAAGGTTGAGACTAAAACAAAGTTTCATCTAGAATTCTGACCCCTTAGAGTTCATTTGCAATAGGAGGCAAAAGAATAAATTATCTCCTTATATCCACCATAGAATCCCTGAAATTGAACAATATGCAAATCAGTTTGAATGGATGGAAAACACTTTGGTAGACTGGGATAGCACAGAAACTACTGTCAACAATGTATTGATTGATTTAGATAGAATACTTGATGAGGATTCATTTTTATAGGTGCCAGGAGAAACTCAATCTCAAAGGCAATCATAAGGACACGGTGGGCAAATAGTAGAAGAAGGACCTTCAGAGCAACTAGAAGCATCAAAGCACCAAGAGGAAATAGAGCATCCAGAGGAATCTGAACAGCCTGAGATTTCAGAAGAACTTGCTCAACCATACAAAATCATGAGCAATCCCCCCATTTTGCAAACTCCTCTAAATGAGGAGAGTAATCTAAAAATAGATAGAGAGGAGGCCACCCCTTCTAGTAGACCTGTTGCCCAAACCTATGTCAAGAGGAAAAGGTTGAACCCATTTTCAGAACAGGAGTTTATTGAGGAGACAACAAGAACTGTAGGAGTAGAAAGTAGGCATACCACTCCTTTAGGAGGTACACAAGAACCTTCCACCTCACAGACTCAAATGCTAGAAAAGCAACAGAGTGTGGAAGTATCCTCCTTCAGGGCTCCTACTTTCCAGAGCCAAGATAACAAAAAGAAATACAAAGAAATCAAGGCAAGAAATGAAATATTAAAAGCCCAAAGTTATGCACACTACCTGAAAATGGATCTAACAAATCAAACAAATCTAATGTTAGCCTTTGACATAAAGGAAGGTACAATGCAAATGAGTTTTTTGAAACCAACTACATAGCAACCAAGATCAATTACAGATTATCTGAAAACATACTTTGAAGTATTTGCAAAGGATATCTATCCTATCGACCAAATTGAGTTACATAAGCAAATTGGGGAAATGGTCTACTCCACCTTGACCAGCAAGGCAATTGCAGCCCACCAGCTCTAGAATTCGCTGAATAATATATCATCACAATTCCAGTTGGAGAAGGTGTCTTCACAGGCCAAGGACAATAGAATAACGTCCTTAGAGGACTTGGTCATAGAGTTGGGACATGATCGCAAGGATGTGAAAGCCACAGAAAAGCTTATCAAGAATAAAAATGATGATATAGCAGCACTAAAGAAGCAGCTCAAAATTCCCTCTCTACATCATCCTCAGACAGCTGAAGTGTTGGAAACACAGAAGGAGGAAGAGCTTATCAACTTAGTCCTTAAACTCAATGAACAATTACAAGACACATAAAAGGATCTAGATAACTTGATACAGTCTAAGTAGAATGAGTTGGCCACCACCCCTCAGACTGTAATTCCTACAGTCTTCACTACAGTACCCTCCACATTGGCTATTGCCTTAGAACCCACAATTCCACCAGCTACCACTTTTCTAGTAACAGGTACATCAGCAGGCACAAGGACATCTACAAGTGTAGGTACTTCCACAGAACAAATAGCTGAATTGGTAAGGGCTATGAAGGAAATGAGCATCTAGGCCATTGAACTTAAGAAACTTAGAGAAAAAATGTCAAATCTGGAGACTGATTGTAAACTTGCCCAAATACAGCAAAAGGAATAAGTTCAGAAGAACCAAAGAATGGTAGAAAAAATAAAAGTCCTTGAAAGGGACTTGACATTGCAAGAGCCACCACGAGACATGAAAGAAATTCTTTGGGCCAACATCAATGATTCCATCAATGAGGCTTGGGCTCGTATTCGAGTTATTTTTGAACAAACTGAACTAGTAAAAGTGGCTACAGAAGCAATCCACAAGACAAGAGAAGAGTTGGAAGATAAACCTGAAGAAGCCAACCAATTAATAACATTACTGAGCAGCAGAAATAGGTACCAGATCGATGAACTAGAAATAGAAGATACAACAAAAACCATCATAGAAATAAAGAAGGTTCTCACCAAAAGGAACCTAATGCTCAATCTAGAAAAATGGTGTCAAAGCATTCAAGCAGACATTAACAGTTTTATGACAAAGTATGGCATTTTGAGAGACAAAGGACTTCCCAGTCCTATGGTAATAAATTACAAGCTAATGACTCAAGATGATTATATTGAAAGGCTAAACAAGCTAGCCAGAAGCCAAGCTAGTACCTCAAGAGTAAAATATCTGCCCACTGTGAAGGTACTATATGACAGTCTTGAAAATTTGTTTTATATAGAGCATGAGGTAAATCATTTGTTTACTAGTAGATCAAATTTGGCTAGGTATACAGAAGCTGATGAGATATACAGGAAAATGATAAGGATAAAATTACCTAACAGTGAATCGTGGACAAATATAACTAATTTACTATAAAGTTATTGCAGTAAATCTATGTGGTAAAACATTGCTGCTAAGTGAAATAGGTAAGACAGAGTCAAAGCAGAACAAGTAAAGAGTATCAGTAGGTAGAAGATAGAAAGAGATTCCAACACACAACTACAAAGCAACTGAAAGAGCCAAATCCGAGTTACAAAAGCTAGCACAATCATAAAAAAAGGGACATCAAGAAGACAGTTCTCCATCTATCCCTATCTTCATGTTGAAGATATTTTTTGGTTTCCTAAAATAATTCTTATATTGTTATGAGATATTTTGTAGCATATTTTGTATAAATACTTCATATTTTGAAGTAATTGGTGTGGATTAAAATACATTTCTGTAGACATTTTATTTTTGAGCCAAGGAGCTACTGTACTCAAGACTGGATTGGTTTTGCTAGATATGAAATAAATCTAAGGACATTTCACTAGATTCTTGTGCATAGTTGGAACAAATAAGTATTATCTCTTCATGTTTAAATATTGTTTTCTCTTCATGTTATAAATATTCATATGTGTCTCTTATGAAATATATAAAGTAAACAAGGAATAATATATTAGAACTAGCTTAGATGCTCTCTGTTTTAATTGTTTACTTTCTATATGTTTTCTACTAAACTATCTTGGTCTGGGAATTCTTAATTGCTCCCTTACTTCCATATTTTATGCCCCCTTTGGTCCATAGTAAAGGATTCTTCATTACCCTTTGCTACTGATCATCCTTCATTTCTTCATCTAAATCCCTGTTAAGGATTCTTCATTGCCCTTTGCCCTGGTTAGGACTACTTCATCCATTTGAACCTGCAGATTTGCTTTTTGTTGTGCTAGCCTGGCGAGTGAACTCCTACCTTAGTGATTGATCAGATCCATTTAAGCCACTCTTGATTGACTCCATAGCCCAATGGACTGAAAACTTGCTCTGCCCATCTGTTTTCTTAATTCCACCACCCAATCAAAACAAAATACCTTGAGCACTAAGAAATAGCCTGAAATCTACGCAAAACAAAGTTAAATTATAAAGAGAGAGCCCTCTCTGGACTTAGGTTGGCTAGAACCTAAGTCTAAAATATTAGGTTTGTGGTTACCTCAGACTATTCTTTCTTTGATAACTTCTAGGGAAGACATCTAAGTGATAACAGAATTTACTCTCTATCTTGAAAGTGAGAGAAAATCACCTTTATAAAAGAATGTTAAAATCTAAATTACACCAACTTGATAAAAAAAAATGGCATTTTGGATCCCACGCCATTTTGTGATAATGTTACGTTAATTATTTTATTTATTTTTTCTTTAGCAAGAAGAAGCCTTAGGCACTCCTTATCTTGTTATTTTACTTCACAATATTTTTCAATTCCTTTCACTTGTTTTGGTCATCAAAGTTGATCCATAAACAAGGAAATATATAGCAAAATAGGTTCACAAACATGAATACTTCATCAAATTCACTTTCTATTCTGGTCTTAGTCTTAGAGAAAGATATCAATCATAGAATGGCTATATGGCTTCTATTCTCTTTGCAATTTTGGGTTCAAATACTTCACAACACTACTCAAGGCTAGTAAGATGGGTTTTTATCTAGTGTAACCTTGACAAAAGGAACCACTAGCTGACAAATAAAACAATAATCATATCTCTACAATTATCCTATCATTGAGAATTGTCTTTAGTGCAACCCCTTTGCACAATGATATCAAACTAAACTAAATCTTTCAAGTTTCTTGAAGCTAAGACAACATCATGGTTTTAAGTGTGTGTGTTCAGTTCTAATTCTAGTGGCTTAATCGATGATTGGTTCACAGGTCATAATGGTTTATTCATTTAAACTAGTTAATGGATATCTCCTCCTATGTTTCACAACTTCACAATTGTAAGAAGGCCATGTTGTGAGATGACATAATATTTGATCATCCACCAAGGTTTCATTCACATGATAGTCTTCCTCATCTACATGGCCTGAATTTTCAAAGAGGTGAGGAATGGTGCAGACCTTAGTGAATTTTGGAAAAGTAGGTACCCCTCATTACTAGGGGTTGGCACCGAAGTCAAAACTTTGTCTTCTGCAGTGCAGGACCTCAATGCGTGTACTTAAAGAAATTAAAAAAAATTGAAAATTCAGATTGTTGTCAGGCAAAAATTGACAATTCCTTGGTATGAGAGAAATTACGAAAATCCATCAAAGTTTGTAAAGAATGTTTTAAGTACATGAAATACTTGGAAAATACACCTATCATGGTTAAAAAAATAGTTATCGATCAGAGCTTGGTTAGAGGGTAAAGTAGGGGTGTTTCACAACCCCTCATAGTTACACAATATTTTGTCACATTTCCTGCACTTCCCCATGACATACCCCTAAGTGCCTAAAACATGACCATAATGCAGTGTACTCATTCATACATGAATTTCAAAGCCTTCCTAAGACATTGATTGGAAAATACCATGAGCTTCCCCTGTAGGAAATAGCTCTTAAACCCTAATTTGAGAATCATCGCCCTTATGAGGCTAAAAACCATGATGGTCGCATGTTGCACTATACTAGACTTGCAATGGCATTGCTCTGTTTGCTCATATACTCGCAATGATCCCAAAAGGGAAATTTTCCCAAAGCGAATGAGAAGCTTCATGATCTAGAAGCTTCCAGAGCAGCGAGCTAGAGATTGTCCGGTGTAGATGAGGTCGAATTATCCTTACTTGACCTCTTGGTCTTATCCCTATCAGCTACCTCCTTGAGATCAGAGCCTAGTCCTATCTTTGGAGAAGTCCTAACTCCCTCTCTTAGCCTATAAATTCATCTTCTCCCATTCCCAAATTGTTGGTCAGGTTAGAGGCTGGGTTGGTCTATGTCTATTTGCACCCTTATGCTAAGCTTGTGCCTAGAGGCTATTAATTAGACTTCGATGAGTGCTTAGAGATTTCTTGGCTTGGACTTGGATTACCACTGAAGGAGAGCCTTTCAACATCAAGGCTTTGGTTGTACAATTTCATTTATTTCCTAATAATATACAACTACTGGTTCATCTTCCCAAAATATATATGTTCATATATTATTTAGCTTGACATTCCTTGATCAGTTAAGTAGGTTGTTATTGGATTTGCTATTGGTTTTGGCATGCTTTACTGTCTCTTGATCACTTGTGAAGGTACATAAATGCTAATAGAAGTAGTAACAAGTCCATGTCACAAGTGGTTCGAGGCCCTCAACAAAGGAAATCGGAATAGAATCAGAATGAGGTAGGCCATCTCTTTCATTCTACTTTTCAATTACAACCTAGGAATATGTCTAGTTGATTGTCACTTCAGTTTCTCAACCCACTCATTCGGCTAGACAGATTTTCTCTATCCGCAGAGAGGATTAACCTTGTCAACAAAATGGTAACTCCACTAGGGAGCCTATGATCCTTTCCATCCAATCCTCCCCCCTGATCTTTTGACCAGTTTGAGTAACCGTCGATTTTTCGGCTTATCTCCATCAGTCTGGGTGTATACCATCATTGATTCCTGCCTTAGGGTGCTAAGTCTGGATTATTTCTTGGAATATTTTTGGTTTTTCCCATATTTCTCACCCATCACAGTTTCATCCTTAACAGTCGCATTGGAATCGCAGTTTTTACCTTTACAGTCCCGATGAATTTTTTTTCTTCATTATTTGGTCGTGCTAAAATCATCACTACTTTTTCTATACAATGTAGTAATGCCATCGAGGGATTTCTTATGCAAAGTAGCAATAATCACAAGTTGGTGTATATAAAGTAGTAATGATCCTTGAATGTGAGATTTTTTTAGGTTTCTTCCTAAGAATCCAGTGTGTCTTGGCCCCTAAGGTCTTTTCCCATCCTGTATGCTTAGATTTGTCAATAGTTTGATTGATTTCCTTGATTAATTTGAAAAATTTGTCTCGTTGGGTTCGAAGTGAAATCTGATTGAGTTCTAGGGTTTCTAGTCAATTAGTCATCACTTTCTACTTGTTGGTGTTGTTGAGATGCTTGTTTTTTTTATTCCTTGAGTGTTGTTTTATGTAGAAATCATTAAAAACATCATTTTCATTTGTTTCAGGTTGTATTTTCGAAATCTACTTTTCGTGAAAATGTGTTAGATTAGTTGAATTTAAAAGTTATTTTTTGAGATTCATCATCAAAAATAGATCACATTTTTTAGTGATTGAAAGCTAAAAATTGTATTAGGTGCATCAAATCATTCAAAATGGGAAGAAAATCATAATTCATATAAGTGCATCTTTGTAAATTAAAATGATTTTGCTTTCAAAAAGTTGCATTTAGGATAGTGAAAAGTGAAAATAATTTTTTTTTTTGGCATTGCATTTAGTGAAGTAAAAGGTCAGATTTCATTTTCACATTTTGCATTTGGAAGACTAAAGTGAAAGTTAGTGGAAGTAATTTTACATGATGCATTTTGTTTGATGCATTATTTATTGGAATTTCTTCCCTTGATTAGTTTAGCTTTCATTGAAATGAAATATTTCCTTTTCTCATATAGTTGCATCATAGGTGTTCAGGTGACATTGTTTTGAGCCTCAAAAGTGAAACTTAATTGAATATAAACTTAAAATTTATATCAATTAATCTAAGGAGCATTTGAAACATTAATGCTTCATACTTACTAGTCTAGGCTAGAGATGTGTTCTAGTGTCTTTAAATCTTAGCAGTTGTCGTTTGCTTCAGCATTAGATAGTGCTAGCATGGAATTGTGCTCCCCGTATCATCGAGTATATAAAGGGAGACCCCCATAGGTTGCAAACCTTTATTTATAGGAAGCCTAGTCTGCCACCCTATAAATGTGATACACCTAACATAGCATTCGAGGAGATTGCCTGCACGTACGTCAAGTCCTTGGTAGATTTATTTGTTGAGGTGCATATTGCAGTTCACGATTATGTGGTACTCCTTTTCCCTAGAGTTACCTGAGTGGTCATTTCGATCTTTTTTGACTCTTTAAATTTGAAAATATCATCGAGCACTTTTTCTTTCAAGCTCACTAAACCATTGAAAGCGACCAGAGTCACCTTTTTGCTCTTTTCTCGAATCTTAAAACATGAAAAGGAAAAATTTTTGTTTCAAATTCTAAAATTAATTAATCGTGGAACAACATCCTTCCTGTGGAAATACTCCTTAGTATATCTTAGGTTGATACCATTGGCAACATTTCTTGTGTCTACCAATCAAGAAAACCCCTCTGATTGGAATCCTAGTCCTTTTCCTTCTTTCAGAAATACTGGTGCTCCCTATATGGTGATGTTGTCCCTTCCTAGATTGACCATTGGTCTTATAGTTTGGTTTTTTTCAACCTCAGTGGTTTCGAGTGTCGAAACTAATTTTCAATCGAGTTCTCCTCCACTTGAACAACATCAACCTCATGTGGATCCTAAATTTGACCCCTCGCCTTCTTCGCCTATTTATTCACCTCACTCTTCCTCATCGCCTAGTGAAAGTCTGGATTCTAGTAACGAGGAAGCTAAGAAGAAGAAGAGGAAGATGAAGAAGAAGAAAAAAAATAAGCAAGGGGGAATCAAGTGCTCATTGCTATGGATGCAATTGATGTAGAAAAATCTTCCAACAAGCCCTGTAAAGTAAAATTCCCTTGCATTCTATTTAAGGCGGACCACCTTCTTTGGAATTGTCCTGTATTCCTAAGGTATTGGAAGTGTGTTCTATAGGTTGACATTGACCTTTGTCATCATCCTCTGGCAATCATTCTCATGAAAAGCCCTCAACTAGTAGTGATAAAGCTCATGGGAAAAAGGGAAAAGTCAAATTTCCATGTAATTTGTGTGAAGGTAATCATCCCATTCACCACTGTCCTCTTATGGATGAAGCTTCCAAAGAGTTGGAAAACCTTATAGCTTCTTGACCTCATCTTCTGATTGGGTATCGAAAGCTTTCCCTCGATCCTTTGCTAGTTTATCATGTGATTGATCAAAAGCCATCTTTGGTCAACCCCTCTCTCTAAAAGTGAGTCTCACGAGTCCATTCTCGATCAACCATTGGTTGAGAAAATGATAGACTTGGCTCCCCCTTCAGTTAGTCATACCTTTCCAGTAGAGAGTGAACCTCATACTTCTCATGATCTTCTGGTCTCTTCATTTTTTAATGAACTAGAGGTAAATCCTCTTGTTCTTAAGGTGAATGAGAGAATTTCTCCTATTCCCATCAAGCAAGAAGTCAAATCTCATGTTCCTATGACACCCCCTCTGAGTATTTTAGTCACTTCTTTTGATTGGAGTTGACTACTAGGATATCGCCTTCCATTTTATCTGCCTTTCTAGATTACAATATAGGCTTACCATATAGCCATGCCTAGCATAGTCATAGACAAGGGTGCATCTGTTAGTATTTTTTCCTCAACTGCTTGGCAAGCTTTGGCCTCTCCTCAGCTTGCCCCCATCACCCAAAATCTATTAGCTTTTAACTGAGGAACTAGTTAACTATTAGGAATCCTTCCTAAGTTATATATTACTTTTGGAGGAAACACTGTCTATATAGACATGATGGTTGTCCAAGGCGCTTTATATTTTAATCTACTCCTTGGTCGTGACTATATTTATGTCATGGGAGCCCTTATTTCTTCCCTCTTTCAAGTAATGTGTTTCCCAGATGAAGGAAACATTGTGATCATTGATCAACTTATGTTCATTGGTCCTGAATCAACTCCACATCAACCATCATTTCTAAATGGTTCTTATGTGAAAGTAGTATTACCTTCGCCACAAGTTAATTACTTGGCCACCTGTTCCATGCTTACATTTACTAATAATCTAGTAGGTGATGTAGTACAACATGTACTAGGGGCATTGGAACCTGATTTTTCATTTCGATCCCTGGACTATCCCTTCCAGAGTTTTGTTCTCCCATTTGATGAGAACCTCTTGGAAGCCATGGCCTCTTTTGGACTATGATCAAAAGATTTAGAGAAAAGTTCCTTGTCTTGTGTCAAGCTCCTTAAAAAATGAAACAAGGGATTTGGAGCAGAGTTCCTTGTCTTGTGTCAAGCTCATTAGAAAATGAAACAAGGACCATGAGGATAGTTATTTTACTATGTCAACCTCGTTAAAAAATGAAATGGGTTATGAGGATTGTTATTGTTGGGCATGCAATTCCCCCACAACATTTTCTAGGGCTCAAAGCCCAAGTTTTTAGTACTATTGTTGTAAAGACTCCACGAATTGTAGGCGCGAAGCGTGAATTGTATGTTAGAGTCATAGGGTTGTTCGCCCTAAGTTTTGAATTTAGTGTTGGCCTACCCATGGTTTGCGGACCATGGGATTGTATAAATAGAGTGAGACTCTACATTGTAAAGTAGCAAGTAGCCAATGAATGGAATTTAGAAGATAGCGAGCATAGAGTAAGAATTTAAGTGCTTTGGGTCTTAGTAGTAGGAAGAGGCTCTACAGCTAAGTGCATGGTCCCCTGTAGCTAAGTGCATAGGATAAAGTCGAGTCTGTAACCAAAGAAAGAGATAATAAAGAGAAGTTTGATTCCAAATCTTGTGGATCTATTTTGAATTATCATATGGTTGATATCTTCTGAAATTACAATGTTTTATTTATGGTGCGCACTTGTATGAATGTTGAACATTGTTAATTATAAATAAACACATACAAATAAGCTAATTTGATCAACTAATATCAGGTTAATAGTAAGGATTTGGGTAATAATACTATTCGAGCCCCCGGTAGCGCTGCGCGAAGGCAGCATCGCAGGCTGCGAGCTATAGATAGGTGCACATAGCAACGTGCGTGTAGGGTCAAACCGTGGACCACTTGAAAGCATCAGACATCTCTAGGGTGCAGAAACCTGGTTCTAGCACCCTCCCATACTACTTCAGGTGAGACCTCAGTCCACGCCCCACGGACTATTGTCGAAAGGGCCAATAGACCAGGATTTGTTTGGCTAATTACATCTGAACGTGGGTCAGACCCCTTCAAGCCAACAAATGGTTCTGTTGCCAGGACCAGGATCTGCATAAGGGATGTCTGATATTATGTCACTGGAATCCAACAAAGAAAGGAATTGAAGGGTGGTTGGACAAGAATATTCATGAGTTCACAGCATAGGAAAATAGGAATTCATGAGTATCTAAGCAACAGTGGTTGAAGTGCTAGTTATATATAGAAATCCATGAAATTTTCTTTGCATCCTTTCCTTATGAGCTATATGAGTGGATTGCGAAACTAGCAGATAGTTAGGGAAGGTGTAGACTCGACAAACCAATCGTGTGGACTCCAAAATTAGTGTGCAGACTAGAAGCGTTAGAAGATAACATCGCGCAAGTTGTGGACCATTGGCTTGATCAAATTATAGGAGGATTTATCACTGAGTTCATGGTAGATACAACCGTCAGCTACAACGAGGTGAAACGACGCTTCCTCAATGGACCGCGAGGTAAGTATATTAAATCTTTGAACACTTGGATTAAGATGCTATTGTGTGAAACGTGGGTTATGAAAATAAATTAACGTTTGGGACTACTCAAAGTGGGAATATCTATAGAAACGGAAGTAGTGAAGAATTAGAAACTAGTCCCTTAATTTCACCCTCACGGGAAAGTTAGGAAGAGATCACGAAAGTTTCTCCAAGAAGCACAGTCATTCTAATAAGGCAACGAATTCCATGCTTACCACCTCCACCTACACTGCCACCAGTCTCACCATCTTCACCTCCATCTCCACCCACCCCACCTCTACCACCACAATAGTTCAATATGGCTAGCGTGATCAAAATGTCGGTATTTAGAGGAGTAGGGAATGAAGATCCGGAAAAATTTTGGTTCATGGTAAGGGCGTTATGGGAAGCACAAGGAGTCATGGATGACAATATAAAGAACGCTACGTTGGTAAGCATGTTGCAGGATCGCGCACTAACATGGTACATTAAGCATTCTAATGACCATTCAAACGCGAGAATCACATAAATCTAGGCCATGCTAAACAGGGAATTTAGCAGGCCAAAATCAAAGACACAACCAATTATTGGGTTTAAGGAAATCACGATGCTCCTAGGTGAGATCCCCTGGGCTCTAGACCAAAGACTGAAGAGTATGATTCGTGAAGCCAACATGACCTTAACGGATGGACAGCACCGCACACGGTTTGTAGTGTCACTAACACTGCATTTAAGGACGGCATTGTCACAACAAAAGCTTTCCACCCAGGCCGAAGCCTTGGAGATGGCAATGAGATTATATGAGACCCCTATACAAGATCTTGGTCTAGTAGTCCAACAAATCCATGTGGAACTGCAAAATTTGTGTCTGGAAATATAGAATTTGAAATAGGATAGGACACCTTAGCAAGAGGCACGCGAGGAGGTATGGTACATAAAATGCAAAGGCCAGGGGCATGACAAGGACCACCATTTAGTTTTCATGAATTACTTGGCGGGAGGAGGGCTGATGCCATTAAGACCTGAGGCAAAAGCAAGACTAAGCACGGTGCTTGCATTGTGGTGTACAATCTATTAGATAGGAGGGAAACACACTATGGATAATTTTGATCTATTGCAGAAGTATATGTAGATGTCCTAGCAATTGTTTTGTAATTTCTGCAGGTCAGTAGGCCATGATGACCGCACCTACAGAAGCTACGAACTGATGATGGATTGGAATCCTGCCTACAAAGTACAGATAGAAACGCGAGCTCTCGACCCAAATGTAGGAATGGCACGCGATGGATTTCAATGGTGCGGATGAGGTTGAGGTGGAATGGGACCAGGAAGGGGTCACAAACAACTAATAAGCTACAATTGTGGAGGGCTAGGACACTATGCCCGCGATTGTATGAACCCGACGAGAAACTCATGTTTATACTGTACTCAGTTTGATCATGAGGTAGAATACTACCCTACATTAATAGTGAGGCTACGTGAAAAAGGGGTACTCCAGCCTCCCCCGACTCAGAATCTGCAAATGGTGAGGTCTGAGCCATGCAAAGAAGACCCGAATGTAAACATAATGCTCAAAAGCAGTATCACAACTGGCGATGATAAAGGTAAGTAGTCAGAAGAAAGTGCATGGGTTCACAAGGCTCCTACAAAGGAACTTGAATTTGATTTGGAGCACGCGAAGGAGATATTCATGGAAGCTAAGAAGAGCTTCACGGAGGCCTCTACTTCAGGTAGTAAGGATCAACTAGAACCAAGGATGGATTCTTCAATGCTCACTACCATTCTGGAGACATGCATGAAACTCTTGTGCAAAAGTAAGGCTATAAAAGGACTACAGGAACTTATCACTAGGTGCGCGAGGTCAAGAGAACCACACATGGTCCAAAAACATGGAAAGCATGCATTGCGCATAGCAAGGGAAATGAGATTAACTGCACAAATCAGAGAGTATGAAATAGATCAGGTAATTTTGGATCTCGGATCGGATGTGAATGTACTACTGAAACAAACATGGGAATGCATGGGCAAATCTGTGCTACAATGGTCCCCTATTCAATTGTGAATGGTGAACCAGCAAAAGATCTTACCCATGGGAAGATTGTAAGGAGTAACGGTGGATATTGAAGGTGTGAGCACGCTGGTGGATTTTGAAGTAATAGAGATTTTCGATGATAGAAATCCCTATCCCGTGCTACTGGGCATAGATTAGGCCATTGATATGAATAGAGTAATAAATCTAAAGGAGTGCAAAATTATTTTTATGAAAAAGTCACTAAGCGTAGTAGTACTACTAGATCTTGCCGAAGGAGTGCGATACACTGAACCGGTGTGCGACAATGATAGTGATGATGATCTCGATTGTATCTACAAGATAACCATGTGAGAAAAGGAATGGGTGAATCCAACAGCAGATGGTAGGATTTCATGGGAGCGTGAAAGCTCTTACACTTCATATTCGGACGAAGAAATAGAATGATGGTAGAATCGACTGCACAAAGTAACAACACTTAATTGTAACATGATGATAAGATCACTGCACTGTACGACAACGAAGATAAGAGATCTACCTAGGTACGATGGGTTGACAGTGGTGGATGAATTTCTAAACAAATTTTAGAGTGAAGTACCAAAACAGTAGCATTTCGACGCTCTAAAATGAGAACTACACACTAGGCCCATAATATGGTGGGCAACGCACTAGCAAAATTTTGGGGATTGGCGCAAATGCAGAAGGATGATGCGCATATGATTTGGGAAAACACAGATGTGGCTAGCAGATAAGTATCATGGGCGAGATGATCCATGAACACACCTTGTGAAATGGATCGGGGCCCACTGGGACGAGCCATAGCTTGAATGGGTTCATTTGTTCTGTCATACCCATGAATTGATATACAGAGACAAAGCTTCACCATTGTATGACCAAATGGGATATTTTGTGCAAGGGATTTCTGTTAACTTTCACATATCGTTGGTGGGATACTGTTGATGATGCACTACAAGCAGTAAAAGTAGTTATCTTCAAAATACCCTAGGAGCCACTAGAAGTGCTTTAGCTAGAATGGGCAACACAACTGAGTTGCGCGCTGGAGTGTTACAATGTAAATGTTGACGAAGATCATGAGAACCCATGAAATATTGACATCCCAGAAATCGAAGGCTACTTCGAGGTTCAAGGACCATTGATTAGGGACCATGACATCACCACACCGCTAAAGAAAAAGCAGGTAAACATTGGAACCGAGGTGGAACCAAAGTATGTAATGCTTTGAGATTATTGGGATGATGCCACGGTAGATAAGGTCACGGATTTACTTCACGAATTTCAAGAATTATTCCTGACCAAAATTATGGACTTAAAAGAGATCGTTGGTGACTTAGGAATGATGAAGATCACCCTAAAACCCGATGCGAAGACGGTCAAACAGAGGCCCTACCACTTGAATCCTAAGTATAAGGAAAAGGTCCGCGTAGAGCTATACAAAATTCTTGCCACAAGAGTTATTGAGCCAGTGGAAGAATCTGACTGGGTGAGTCCTATGGTACTACAAGAGAAAAAGCAAAAGGGAAAAATTAGAATGTGTGTCGACCTCAGGAAGTTGAATGATGCCTGTGTACACGATCCATTCCTAACACCATCCATAGATGAGGTGTTGGAAAATGTGGGCAGACAAGAAGCCTACTCGTTCACAAATGGGTTCTCGGGGTATCACCAGATCAAGATCACGTTGGAGGATAGGAGAAAAACAACCTTCACAACAGAATGGGGATGCTTTCAATATACCTTCATGCCGTTTGGACTAAAGAACATGCCATCCATCTTTTCCCGCATTGCCATTTCTGCGTTCAAAGAATACATGCACAAATTTTTGGAGGTTTATCTGGATGATTAGATGGTCTTTGGATTGGTTAAGCACCACGTAGAAAGCTTACGCTTGATGCTGGATACTTGTCGACAACACCAGATTGCGTTGAACCTTAAGAAGTTCACATTTCTAGTTCCCTTTGGGAACTTGTTGGGACATGTGGTCTGCAAAAAAGGGCTAATGCTCGACCCTGTGAAGATTTTTGTTATTCTAAATTTGGAAGCACCATGAAGTGTTAAACAGTTGCACGCTACCTCGGGACGTAAAGGGTACTATAGGAAGTTCATCAAAAGATATGCCCAAAAAACAGTGCCGATGGAAAAGCTATAGAAAAAGGATGTTACATTTTGCTGGAATGATGATTTCATGAAGAGTTTGGATGTCTTGAAGGGGAAATTGGCCTCCACTCCAATCTTGGTCTTCCCAAAATGGGATGTGGAGTTTCATGTACATGTTGATGCATCGTGTATTGCGCTGGGAGTAGTACTCACACAAGATGGTGCAGAGGGCGTGGATCTCTCTATCGCATTTGCAAGTTGAAGATTGTCTAAAGCCAAGAAGAACTATTCCACCACCAAGTGTGAGGGGTTGTTAATGGTGCATGCTCTTCAAAAATATTGACATTATTTTTTAGGAGGACATTTTAAGATGTATACTGACCATTCCACACTGAAATACCTGGTCAATAAGCCTATGTTAGGGGGGTGCATATGCAGGTGTCAATTATTATTCCGAGAATATGATTTCGAAGTCGTAGAAAATCTGGGATGCCTAAATGCAAGACCGGATCATATATCACACATTGAGACAGGCAAGGAACCCAATAATATGCAGGAAGGATTGCTTGATGCACGGCTCTTTGTGGTGCGCATTGCGGATGGGCCTTTTGAAGATATAATCCATTTTCTAACAACAAGGACTGCGCCAAAGGAATATTCCGTCCAACAGAAGAAGGAATTGGTGGTGTGCGCGGTGGATTTTTCTGTCATCACGAGGCACCTATACAAAATAGGAAATTATGAGATATTGTGAAGATACATACCTGAATTAGAAAGAGGTCAGATCCTCATGGAAGCACATGGGGGCACTGTAAGAGGACACTATGTAGGACAATCAACTTCACAAAATATTCTCTGCACAAGGTTGTGGTGGCAAACCCTACACCTGAAAGGCCTGCGATATATGTCAAAGGACTAGAAAACCATCCTGGAGGGATGAGATGCCATTAAATCCACAGATGAAACTACAATCATTCAAGAAATGGGCAAGCAACTTTGTAGGACTGATCAAACTTCAGGGAATGATGGGCACGCACTACATCATCAATGTAATAGAGTATTTGACACAATGGGTAGAAGCGCAAATGGTCAAAGACTACATGGTTACTATGGCTACGAAGTTTTTGTTTGAAAACGTATTAACCCACTTTCGTTGTCTGAAAATCTTAATGAGTGATCGCAGAACACATTTCCTGAACGAAACCATCAGTGCACTCACGAAAGAATTCTAGGTATACCATCAGAAGAGTACACCAGTGAATGGGACAGTAGAGGCATTTAACAAAATACTAGAAACTATGGTGCCCAAAGTGTGCAACGTGCAGTGAAGCGATTGGGACCTACGCGTCCCTCCAGTATTGTGGGCTTATAGAACAACATACAAGAAACTGATAGGACAAACCCCTTTCTAGTTAGTCTATGGTGTGGAAGTTGTCTTGCCAATGGAATATATCATACCTAGTCTGCGAATAGCAGCACTCACAGGGATGTCAGACCATGAAGATCTAGAAGAAAGACTTGCACAATTGGAGGAACTTGAGGAGGAATGATTCTTGGTAGGTTTTCAGCAACAGGTGCATAAACAATGTGAAAAATCTTGGCATAACCGCCATATTAAGTTGCACACATTCAAAGTAAATGACTTAGTATTATTGTAAGACAGTAAGTTTGAAAACTTTCCGGGCAAATTCAAAATGCATTGGCTAGCACCATACGTGGTTAAGGACATCACAGACAAGGGCACGTTCCAACTTGTCAAATTAAACGGAGAACCCCTCTCAAGAAAAGTGAACAGAAATTGCCTGAAGCCTTATAAAGGTGGGCTGGCTATCTGACTAGCCAATAGCAGTATAGTCTTGACACTTTAGAGAGCCAGACAAGTACACGAGGCTATAAATACATATCAGTATGGTTGTATGGGAACAATTCAGATACAGAGGGTTCATAAGGAAGAATGCAGTATGTTTAGCAAGTAGCAGCTCAATGCACTACAGACATCTAGACCATTCAGGACCAGCTGGAGGGACTCCGTGCCAAGATCACTATGCCGACCGAGTGACTCAAAGGTGAGTCATGATGTTTGTGTTGGGGACCTGTTGGGGATGGAATCCCCCCACAGCATGTTTTAGGGCTCAAAGCCCAAGTTTTGAGTACTATTGTTGTAAAGACTCTACGAATTGTGGGTGCAGAGCACAAATTGTATGTTAGAGTCATAGGGTTGTCCTCCCTAAACTTTGAATGTAGTGTCGGCCTACCCATGGTCCACGGACAAGTAATGTAATTTGCAAGATATCGAGCATAGAGCAAGAGTCTAAGTGCTTTGGGTCGTAGTAGTAGGAAGAGGCTCTGTAGCTAAGTGCGCAGAGGCCTAGTAGAATCCACAACTGATTGCACAGACCCCTGTAGTTGAGTGTGCAGGGTAGAGTCGAGTCTGTAACCGGAGAAAGAGATAATAAAGATAAGTTTGATTCCAAATCTTGTGTATTTGTTTTGAATTATCATATGATTGATATCTTCTGCAATTATACTATTTTATTTATCGTGTGCACTTGTATGAATGCTAAAAACTGTTAAGTATAACTAAACACATACAGATAAGCTAAGTTGATCAACTAATATCAGGTTAATAGTAAGGATTTGGTTAATAACATTGTTCAGGCCCCAGGTAGGGTAGCAAGAAGGCAGCATCACATGCTGTGAGGTACAAATAGGTGTGTGTAGCAACGTGCAAAAAGGGTCAAACCGCAGACCACTTGAAAGCATCATACATCTCTAGGGTGTGGAAACCTAGTTCTAGCACCCTCCCATACTACTTTGGGTGAGAGCTCAGTCTACGCCACATGGACTGTTGCCAAAAGGGCCAGTAGTATCCGGATTTGTTTCGCTAAATTGCCTCTAAACCTAGGTCAGGCCCCTACAAGCCAACAATTATTTCACTATGTCAACCTTGTTAAAAAATGAAATAGGTTATGAGGATAGTTATTTTACTATTTCAACCTCGTTAAAAAATGAAATAGGTTATGAGGATAGTTGTTTTACTATGTCAACCTCGTTAAAAAATGAAATAGGTTATAAGCATGGTTATTTTTCCTATGTCAAGCTCATTAAAAAATGAAGCAAATGCCCTTCCAATTCGAGTCTTTGATTATATCTTGTAAAATCCCAGTCGAATCTTTCACTTGATCTCATAAGCGAACCTTCATTCCATCCACCTATTAGTAACCAATGGTCCACTTAGGTGAATGAAATGAAGGTTGGGGGGGAATGTACCTCGAATCGAGTGATTATGTTGGGGGCATGCAAACTTATTTCAAGCATATTTTATCTTTGTTTCAAGATTGTGTAACCATGAAACCACATCGAAGCATAGTTTTTTCCCATGTTTTGAGCTTGTGTAAAAATGAAACCAAATCCAAGCATAGTCTTTTCCCATGTTTTGAGCTTGTGAGAAAAATGAAACCATTCCCACTTTACATCTTGTGATTTCCATTTTTATCAACCAATTCTTTGCTAGATGAGCCTTGGTTCATTCATTCCATCATCACCATCTCTTTGGCTAATCATATGCTTTGATTTGGTTGTTTTTCCTGTGCCTGAGGAACATTTGCAATGAGTGGTCTTATTAGCCAACCCCTTAACCTTTACATGTTTTGAGCAGTTCCCTCATGACCAGAACTAGTTGCTATCCTTTTATACCACTTGGTACTCTAGGTGGAGTCCTCTTTCAACTCCTTTCAGACTCCAAAAATATGAAAATAATGTCGAGTACTTGTCATTTCGAACTCGTTAAAGTAAATGTATTGACATCTACTCAGTATAATTTTAACCCTTTTCCGAATTGAGATAAACCATTTTATGAAAAAGGAACACCTTAGTCGAACATGGATAGGAGGTTCCATTGAATATTTTTTCTACCTTTTCGGATTCAAGAGACAAGTTACAAAAAGGGACATGATGGATTTTTCTTTTTCGTCTCTTTTTCAAACTCTCTAAATTTGAAAAAGATATCGAGTTATTCTTTCATCAGACTCGTTAAATTTTTTACGAAAAAGGACTCATCAACATGATGAGACCGAGCTTCTCCTTCCTAGGGCTCGTAAAACTTATTAGGATGGATTCATCCGAAGGGTGAACTTATACGACAAGTATATGGTATCCTCTTCAATATTGTGTGAAATAAAGAGGTACTGACTAGAAATAGTGGGGAAAAATGAAGATGAAACATCTCTTATATAGGCAGCATGTCGCTCTTGAACATGACACTCATATGTTTCTCGTGTCGAGTTTGGGTTATCCTCACTCAGTCACTTGTCCTTCTAGGTTTGAGTGATCCATTTTTCCTCTTATTTGACTATTTTAATTTGTCATTATGACCCTTGGTCCTATGTTGAGTCTAATGTTGCCACACTCCAAAGTCGTGTCACCAATATGTTCGAGAGAAGTCTTATCTGAAAATTATCTATTACCTATACATTGTATGACTCTTTGCTATAGTCCTAGATCCTAGTCATTTTAATCCACTTTATTCCTTGTTTCATGTTGAAAATGAGGGACTCATTATGACTCTCCCTCAATGAGTTACTTGTTGTCAAACTCAACTCCTTATCCAGGAA
Source organism: Pinus tabuliformis (assembly GCA_031772625.1). Lineage (NCBI taxonomy): Eukaryota > Viridiplantae > Streptophyta > Pinopsida > Pinales > Pinaceae > Pinus > Pinus tabuliformis. The sequence goes on along the minus strand of CM062818.1, from coordinate 663,669,218 downwards.
GATGACTTAGAAACTCCCTTTCAGTACCTTAGAGCTTGCATGCCTTAATGGCAAGTTCTTTGCATCCAATGATATGTTTCCAGTATTGGCCTTCGATCGAGTGATTCCATGAGTGTTCAACTTCAGATTCTTTATAAAATTCATGGATTGTACTATCATACCTTGAGAGCCATTGTCATTATGGGTGGTTCCTCTCGTGCCTGTTAATGGTCCACATTAATGGTCGGTGATCAAGTAGTTTTCTATCATGTTCAACTGTGACACGTTCATTCACATTTTATAATTCGTACTTTTATTAGGTCAGGATGGAGTGCAAGACCTTGAGTCTTGTATGATATGAATTAGGTTGCATGGAGTTATGTGTTATTCATGATTTTATACATGTTTCTGCTATGCAGATGGTTGTGACGATATCATGGGACTTTATATTTATGATAATGATCCTTCTATATTGGATGGTTGTGTCCATGCCTTGGATCTTAGATTATAGATGATCCTTCGATATTGGATGGTTGCGCCCATGCCATGGATCCTTTCATATAGTCCTTACTATCTGGATGGCTACATCCATACGCTGGATTCATGTTTTAATATGAGATATGTATATGTATACATATATGCATCCTTGATTTGCAGGTCTCCTGACAATGTGTGTCCTTTTCCTTGTAAAATCTCGTAAAGCATCTTAGCCATCACTCCTCGTTCTACCTTCATGCTTTACTGAGCATCTATTAAATTGTATTTTGTCACACCTCCTGCACTTCCCCGTCACATACCCTGAAGTGCCCGAAACATGACCACAATGAATTGTACTCATTCATATATGCAGTTCAGATCCTTCCTAAGACATTGATTGGAAAATGCCTTGAGCTTCCCCTAAAGGAAATAGCTCTTAAACCCTAATTTGAGAATCATCACCCTTATGAGGCTAAAAACCAGGATGGTCACATGTTACACTATACCAAACCCACAATGGTATTGCTCTATTTTCTAATATACTGTGATGATCCCAAAAAGGCAATTTTTCCAAAGAGGATGAGAAGTTTCATGATCTAGAAGCTTCCAGAGTGGCGAGTTGGAGGTTGTTTAGTGTAGATGAGGTCGAATTCTCCTAACTTGGCCTCTTGGTATTATCCCTATGAGCTACCTCCTTGAGATGAGGGCCTAATCCTATCTTTGGAGAAGTCCTAACTCCCTCTCCCAGCATACAAATTCATCTTCTCCCATTCCCAAATGGTTGGTCAGGTTTGAGGCTAGGTTGGTCTATGTCTATTTGCACCCTTATGCTAAGCTTGTGCCTAGAGGCTATTAATTAGACTTGGAGAAGGAGTGCTTGGAGGGTTCTTGGCCTAGAATTGGATTACCACTCAAGGAGAGCCTTTCAACATCAAGGCTATGGTTGTAAGCTTCCTTTTATTTCCTAATAATATACAACTGCCGGTTCATCTTCCCAAAATATATATGTTAATGTATTATTTAGGTTGACATTCCTTGATCAGTTAAGTAGGTTGTTATTCGATTTTCTATTGGTTCTTCCATGCTTTGTTGTCTCTTGATCACTTGTTTAGGTAAATAAATGTTGAGAGAAGCAGGAACAAGTCTGTGACACAAGCAGTTCGAGGCCCTCAACAAAGGAAATCGAAATAGCATCAGAATGAGGTCGGCCATTTATTTCGTTCTACTTTTCAATTATAGCCTAGGAAGATGTCTAGTTGATTTTCACTTAGGTTTCTATACCCACTCATTGGCCTCGAGGGATCATCTCTATCCGTAGAGAGGATTAACCTTGTCAACACTCAAGAAGGCTTAAATCCATTAAAGTTGTATGTTGCCCCTCATGGGATGTCTCACAAGTCCAAGTGGGATGCTTCAAGTGGCTAGGACCAAGTGCAAGTCTGAGAGTGCTTTGGAAAAACAAAAACCCCCCACTTGCAGCTTCTTAAGCCTAAGGGATCTTCGTTGAGTGTTGCAAGTTGGTTAGATTTCATTGTAATATTCCCAAAAGGTACACAATTTCCATAGTGATAATGTGAATAATTTTGTCAAAAAAAATGCATCTTGAAATTAATTTGAGGAATGACCAATAGTATTTGCCTAATATTTTTCTTGATAATGGAGGTCCAACATTTTTTATATTTTCTTTCCCTAGGAGAACTGTCAGTATAGAATAGTGTGCCTCATCTGGGAGGGTTCAAACTGGGCACTTACTGACATAGAAATAGCCAATTTCCTAGCAACTCTGACAAATACCATTTTATCCAACCCCTTGGGCTAAACATTGTGCAGGATGTAGCACTATTGTGAATTTTTTAATGACATAATGTGAAAGGGTAGTTACTAATACTTATAAATTTTTCAAAACCTCAAAATCAGACATAATTAAAAATTTGTGTAACATGGATTTTACACTCTACCTTGAAAGTGAGAGAAAATCACCTTTACAAAAGAATGTTAAAATGTAAATTGAAACAACTTGATAAAAGCTTTTACATTTTGGATACAACACGATTTTGTTAAAATTTTATGCTATTTATTTTATTTATTTCTCCTTTAGCAAGAAGAATCCCTATGCACTCCTTATCTTGTTATTTTACTTTGCAATATTTTTTAATGCCTTTGACTTGTTTTGGTCATCAAAGGTGATCCATAAATAAGGAACTATATAGCCAACTAGGTTCACCAACATGAATACTTTGTGAAATTCATGTTCTATTATGTTCTCAGTCTTGGAAAAAGATATCAATATTCAGAATGGTTATAAGGATTTTGTTTTTTTTGCAATTTTGAGTTCAAATAATTCACAACACAACTCAATACTGGTAAGATGGTTTTTTTCTAGTGTAACCTTGAAAGAAGCAACCACTAGTGTCACACCAGATGAGTCGTTCTTGTGGACAAGACCGACCTCCCTAGTATCTAATGATACCTAGCGACAAGCAAACCAATCAAATTCTATCTTTCTCTAAATATGCAATTTATGAACAAAGGCAAACAAGTGTTTTAGGCCTACCTTGGTTCCAAATGCAAGTTTGTGGAAGCCTCGCTCCGTTGATCCAAATGAGCTCCCTTGTAGAGAATCTGCAAACACAAACAAGCACACAAATTAAATAGCACCTGAAAAGCCAATTTAATAAAGCATACTTATCATGATGATCAAGGAATTCATGAAACAAATCACATAAGACAATTTGTTGAGAAAAATGAATTTGATTGTATTAATTTAAATCAAAGAAGAACTTTACAACCTGTGCCTTGCTGCTGTACAAGCTCCTCCCAGGGTCCAGCAAGAAGTCTCCTCTACTTTGACAAGTTTCACTCTCTTCCCAATGAAGCCAAAAGGTATGTGATCTCTCCTCTCAAGCTTAACTAGGAAGTCCCAATTCCACCAGCATTTACCCTCAAAAATGTTCAGCTTCTAACCTCTCTAGCAACCAGCCCAATGCCTTAATTTATAGTGCAATGGAGGGAAGTTACTAGGTCCTCCTTCAAAGGGATAAAGTCCTCCTTCAAAGGGATAGCTCCTCTCATCAAGGGATTAGCTCCTTCTCTTTTGGGATGCATGAACCACCTAAGAGCGAACCATCCACGTCAAAATTCCTTATAGAATCATCTAGAATTAACCCAAAGTGAGTTTTTTAGAATAAACTTGCGCCTTTTTTACTTTCACAGTGGTCCGCACCCACTCCTTTAGGGACAGAGCGGGCAGGTCCATAGGTAAAGTAAACAGGGGGTGCGGGACCACAGGAAACAGTGAGAGAAAGTGCAGAACTAGAGCTTTGTTGATTTTAAATGTCTTTCTCTCATTTTCAAGCTTGGCATGAAGATCTGAGGTCTGAGACTTGCTTAGGAGGACAGTATAAGTGATGATAGACCTATACTGACTGCAAATAGTCATTGTGACGATATTTTTGTGTAACAGATTGCCCCCTAAAGTGCGAAGTCTGTAGTAGATGAGGATTTCATTTATCATCGAGGAAGAGTGAAGTACTTTATCATTTCGAGGATCATCTTGTGGAGAGCCTGGTTGGAACCTGTAAAAACATTCAATGCAAAATATATATATATATATATATATATATATATATATATGAGATCATATCATCACTGAGGTAGGCATTCCCATACTCAGATCAAAACTGACTAGAAAACTAACTACTGCTCTGATATAGGAATGATCTTGTAATACATCACAAGTATAGACACATGTAGACACAGTATGGACGCAGCCATCTGTTTATGAATAGTCCACAGTATAATGAATACAAAATTCCTCGCAGCCTGGATGGCGGAAACTAGATCCAGGGTCTTCATTTCTACTTCCCAAAACAGTACGATTCTATCCATGTGAATGAATGTGTTGAAGTCAAACATGGTAGAAACCACTTGATTACCAGTCAATGATGTAAACTATTAACAAGTGTGAGAGAAACCACCAGTAATGTCAATGGCTCTCAAAGTACTCAGTACAATCCATGAGATGTGAATAGATGTGTTGATGTCGAACATGTCATGGAATCCTTTGATCGAAGGTCAATGATGCAACCTATTGTCGAAGGTGAGAAACCTACCATTGAGGCATGCAGATCCCAAGGTACTGACGATTTCTGGATCATCTCTCTAGATAATGAGCTGAAGTCGATAGAAAGCGATCCGTCATAGGCAAGCCCACAACACGAAATCATAGATCAAGTTTGAAGAAATTTAGTTGCAAGGACTGAATCAGGGATGGTCAAGATGGATGACAGTGCAGATGAATGGCTTATTTGCACTGACCTCTTGAACACATAACGACACGGCGGATGGTTTGGTGACAATTGACCCAAAGTTAATACCTAAAAACCAGCTGAAGACTTTCAATGTGGTTTGATCAACTGTTAGGCAAAGGATTTCCCAACCCAGGTGAATAAAAGTGTCGTGTTCAAGAGTGGTTACAAAGTATGACAAATAGGCTCATTTTTCTCTCTTTTCCCCCACCATTTCTGGCAAGTACCTCTTTATTTTTGACAAGCTTGAGGAGGATAACATTTGCTTGATTATAAGCTCATCGTTCGGATGAGTCCAACTTAGTTTAAATTCGAACCCTAAGAAGGAGTGGTTCATTCCTGTTTGTAATTGAACAGGTCCTTTACTGTTAAATTTTAACGAGTCCAGTATAGGAGAAACTCGGCGTTTGTCAATTTTAGAGAGTCTGAGAAAACTTAGGAAAAAGTATAAAATAATACTTGAGAGAACCGCTTGATCATTACGACCAAGGAGTACTTTTCATAACTAGTGCCTCTGATCCAAAAAAGTAAAAAAGAGATCAATGACACGTCGTTTTATAACCAATATCGAACTTGAAACGACAAAAATCCGGCAATCTTTTCATGTTTGTACGGTCAGAAAAGGGTTGTAAGTGGACCGTCTTTTTAGTTCCGTTTTAACGAGCTTAAAAAGAAAAACTCGGCAATCTTTTCATGTTTTAGGAGTCAGAAAAAAGCTTAAAGGTGACTCTAAGGTTTCACTTTTTCGTAAGTTTTAACGAGTTCAAAAAAATGATAAAAATGTACTCATGGTTTTGACTTTTTCGTAAGTTTTAATGAGTTCGAAAAAATGATAAAAATGTACTCATATGGCCGACTTTTAATTTAATTTACGAGCAGGAAAAGACAGAAAGAACTCGGCATTTTCATTTGTTTTACGAGAATGAAAGATAGCAAAATAATCTCGGGATTTCCATGAGTTTAACGAGTCTTGAAAATAACTGAAATTGACTTGAGATAGGTTTCATTTTTACAAAAGCTTGAAACAGAGAAAAACTATGCTTCAAAGTAGTTTCATTTTTACACAAGCTTGAAACAGAGAGAAAATTGTGCTTGATGCCCCCTAAGCGTAACTGCTAGAGCGCATGCCCCCCAGCTTCATTTCATTCAACTAAGTACACTGTTGGTAAGTAACAACTGGATGGAATGAAGGTTCATTTACGAGATCATATGAAAGACCCGACCTAAAATTGCAAGAAAATTATGCAAAAAACTGAAATAACTAACCTAAATATACAACTTAACATTTATGAGATCTAGTCAAACTCTCGAGTCAATTAGAGGAGGATTTGTTTCAGTTTTTAATGAGCTTGACACAGGAAAAGAACTATGCTTGGATTCGGTTTCATGTTTACGCAAGCTTTAAACGAACAAGTATGCTTGTTATAAGTTTGCATGCCCCCAGCATAATGACGCAAATCGAGGTACATGCCCCCCAAGCTTCATTGCATTCAACCAGGTGGATGAAATGAAGGTTTACTTTCGAAATTTTGGAAAGACTTGTGGGAGTTGTTTCATTTTTTTAAGAGGTTGACACAGGAAAAGAACTATCCTCAAAACCCTTGTTTCATTTTTTAACGAGCTTGACACAAGACAAGGAACTATGCTCATGACTACTCTCTACAATCTACCTAACAAGGAACTATACTCTAAAAACCTTGATTCATTTTTTAACGAGCTTGACACAAGACAAGGATCTATGCTCTAAAAACCTTGATTCATTTTTTACCGAGCTTGACACAAGACAAGGAACTATGCTAAAAAAATCCTTGATTCATTTTTTGACGAGCTTGACACAAGACAAGGAACTATGCTCATAAAATCTTTGATTCATTTTTTAACGAGCTTGACACAAGACAAGGAACTATGCTCTAAAATCCTTGCTTCATTTTTTAATGAGCTTGACACAAGACAAGGAACTATGCTCATGACTACTCTCTGCAATCTACCTATATAACCTATCCTTGTTTCATTTTTTAATGAGGTTGACACAAGACAAGGAACTATCCTCGAACCTGATTCATTTTTTAACGAGGTTGACTCAGTAACAGGAACTTTCCTCGACACTAACTGATTCATTTTTAACAAGGTTGACACAGGAAAAGAACTATCCTCACACCTGATTCATTTTTTAACGAGGTTGACTCAGTAACAGGAACTATCCTCTACTAACTGATTCATCTTTTAACGAGGTTGACACAGGAAAAGAACTGTCCTCATACTTGATTCATTTTTTAATGAGGTTGACTCAGTAACTATCCTCACCCACTGCTGATTATGGCTTCCAACTGGAAGAAAGACATGTCAATGGGCATACGTTGATCATGGCTTCCAAGAGGTCTTCATGAGAAGGAAGAATAGTTCTCTGGAAGGAACACATGTCAAGGGACTCAAAAGGGATAAGAACATCGCGTTCAAGTAATCCCATAGAGTTTTCCATGTGAATTACCAGATCTAAATCAAAGGAAGATGAGCAAACAGTGAGAGGCTCACTTACATCGGTAACTGAAAACATGCGACTAGTTGCCACATAATTAACCCGTGGCAGGGTAGATAACACTTTAGAATCAAGAACATTTAGGGGTGTCATATTATTGGTAGTTGAAACAAGACTAGGGAATGAAAGCTGGTCTACAGTCACAATATTTCCATTGTGAGGGAAAGACATCACGCGAAAGAGTGTCGATACAACAGCTTTCATTGCATAAACATAGTCTCGCCCAAGGAGTAAATTGAAATCCAAGGGACCTTGAACTACCATAAGATCAATACAGACAGTTTTACCTTCCAAGGTAATAGAAAACTTAGGAAGGATCCCTAAAGGTTCACTAATGGTTCTATTAAAAGCTTTCAGATTCTGCGTAATAGGCACAAGTTGAGGGGAACCCAAAGCTTTCCAAGTAGTTGAGGATAAAATACTAACAGAAGCACCTTCATCTACCTCTGTGTGGTGTATGTCCCTACCATTAGCCTTGACAATGATTTGGAAAGGGATGGAGGAGGGAAGACGAGGTTCTGTCAGTTTATTCCAATCAAAGGAAAAGACCTCAGTACTTGGAGGGGGTTCTGTAGAAATAGGTGAAATGCCTCCCGGCATAGAAGAATCTGATATAACAAGAAGAACCTAAGTGGTATGAAGTTCACTCTCTAAAGGGAGAGTGGGATCGACCAAATGTGAAAATGAATCAACCACTTGATCAACTAATGGATCATCAACCTGAGTGATATGAGTTTCACTCTCCAATGGAAGAGTGGGATCTACTGTACTTGAAATTAGAACAATCACTCTGTCAGTTGACGGTAGGTTGGGAGAAAGTTTACGGTAACCAGTTGGAAATTCTTGCTATGGAATAGTAAGGTTTTCCAACAATTTTGAGGCTTCATCCATGTGAGGGAAAATATGAGTTTGATGACTCCCTTTGCATAACTTACAAGGAAACCTAACTTTACCCTTTTTCCCAGGAACCTGACTATCATTGGTTAATGGATCAATGGAAAGTTGATGAGATTTTTTTGACCATACTTCCAAGACCTTTGGAATACCAGGACAATTGATAAGGAAGTGGTCACCCTTACAAAGCCTACAAGGGTATTTGGGTTTACAATGCATGTTGGAGGTTTCCTCAACACGACTAACACTTATATCCATGGTTGGTTGGTTGACTTCTTTCTTATCTTGCTTCTTCTTCTTCTTCTTCTTCCCTTTCTTCTTCTTCTTAGACACCTGGTTACTAGCATCAAGGCTTTTACCAAGCGAAGAGGAAGAAATGGAGGAAGAAAAATTAGGCGAAGAAGGTACAGGGTTAACAGAAGATTGGTGATGTTGAGATGGTGAACTCTATTGAGGTGAAGCATTCGGTTGAGGTGGAACAATTGGAGTATTTGGGGCCAACGAAGTTGAAAATAACCATATCGGTAAACCTATTGTAAATCCAGCTAATGACAAAGTAGCCATATAAGGAGGACCAACATCTCCAAAGTAAGGAAAAGTACTAGGATTCTCATTAAGAGGGGTTCCTTGGTTGGTAAATTCTGGAACAGTTGCCATTATATTCAACTTCAATGAATTTGATTAACAATTTAAAACTAAAATTCACAATTCACAATTCACACCTAACAATTAAAATTCACAATTCACACCTATGGTCTCTAAAAGTAAAAACAAACAAATTAACATGTGCTATCAAATCTAGGAGTCAAACCACACACAAATAGTAACTTTCCATACCGAAAACACTAGTTGGTGATGAAATCCAACGTCGCAGAATTCAATACAGAAAAGGCGGTTGGAACAGTTACCCCGGCAACCTGCTTAATGAATAGACTGGCACAACTTTCTCCACTAAACTGTCTCGAGTGAAGAGAACCCCCCAGAAAATCCAAGTGAGTCTAGCCGACGTCTGCTCCAAGTACAGTGGGATCTTCCCTCCACCGTCACCTTAGGAAAGAATCCTATAGAATATGGTCACTATGGTTACCAACGGAAACAAATATACTTGGGGAAATAGTCTGTGATCCGATACACACGCAAGGGCAGAGTAGCAAGCTCAATCCCCTTGAAGGCTCCTTGACATAATCCAAGGTTTATCAACAAGTGACCCCAGGCTCCTCGACAATGGTTAATCTGAGGTTTACCGTTTTTAATACGTGTATATCTAGTATCGTTCCCAACGAGGAAGGATTGATTACCCCACTGGTTCGGACACGATCTCATGCTTGACTCCTATAAGAGGAGCTTCCCAGAGCATAGATGTAACAATTGGAATTTATCTCCTACCGCAAGACACAGCTACTTGTTTGTTTTACTATCTTGGAGAGTTAACTAAAACCTATTCCAATACACTAGCCTAAGCTAGATTGGTGGAAAGATCCCTAAAAATGTAAAAATTACTAGATGAATTTTAATTAAGCGATGTGTTATTTAGGCTGTTATTACTCAAAAGGGTAAATGGATATGAAACCAATGGTGTTATGACCTGATCCAAAACTGAATGCAATCGAATATGATAATGTAATCTTTTCAATTTGATGAATCCTAACTAAAGTAGGGAGAGATTTTCCATTCACTTCCAATGATGCAAAAAATTGATCACTAAGAGAAAATATAACAAATTCTCTAATGCACTAATTTCATCTAGAAAAACTAATGCAAATCAATTCCAAAAAAGTTTTTTATTTTTATTTTTATGTGTTAAAAACAAGCATAAAAATATGTAAATTCAAATCAAAGAAATCTGATCTAAATCTACGATTTATTTTTCAAAATGTAAACTATGCAATTGTAATCTATGCATAATTCATTTGAAAAGTATGCAAATGTAATCTATGCACATTTTTCAATTCATATTCTGAAAATGAGAATTCTAATTATGCAAATGTGATCTATGCAAGAGAATTCTCAAACACAAGATGATTCTAATGTAATCTAAGAATCAATCAAGTGCAAGTCAAGAAAATTGGGTGAGAGTTCCAAAGATCAAAATATAAAAACACTCAAAGGTGATTAACACTCATACACTCAAAGAAAAAAGATGCAAAATTGTGAAAAGACTGAGACAAACCTCCAAGTAATGACCAAAGGAAATCAAATTAAGAATTTCTCAAAAAAGAGACTCAAAACACCCAATTGATAAAAGCTTAAAACAAGAATGCCAATGGAATTAACCTAAGAAAAGTTCCTGACAAGTCACGTGTAGATCTGGGCAGAGGCTAAAAACACATAAACAAATCCTAAGCTGACTGAAAGAGAAAATCTTAAGTTTTTCAAAATTTTGACAGGGTCTGCAGGCCCGCAGTTCACATAGGTGCGGTACCGCTCTGTGTGTAAAGCAAAAGTGCAGATAGGTCCACACTATGTTACAAGAAGAGGGTGCGGTCCTCTCCCAAAAGTATGAAAAACAAAAAATAATTCAAGATCTACTAAACCTACCCAATCCCACACACATCAAGCAAAAAACAAGAAACAAAGACACAATTTCTCAAGTCAAAGTAAAAACAAAGGAAAAATAAAAAATTCAAGTCCCCAGTAGAGTCACCATTTTGTCACACTGGATGAGTCGTTCTTGTGGACAAGACCGACCTCCCTAGTATCTAATGATATCTAGAGACAAGAAAACCAATCAAATTCTATCTTTCTCTAAATATGCAATTTATAAACAAAGGCAAACAAGTGTTTTAGGCCTACCTTGGGTCCAAATGCAAGTTTGTCGAAGCCTCACTCCATTGATCCAAATGAGCTCCCTTGTAGAGAATCTGCAAACAAAAACAAGCACGCAAATTAAATAGCACCTGAAAAGCCAATATAATAAATAATACTCATCATGATGATCAAGGAATTCATGAAACAAATCACATAAGACAATTTGTTGAGAAAAATGAATCTGATTGTATTAATTTAAATCAAAGAAGAACTTTACAACCTATGCCTTGATGATGTACAAGCTCCTCCCAAGGTCTAGCAAGAAGTCTCCTCTACTTTGACAAGTTTCACTCTCTTCCCAATGAAGCCAAAAGGTATGTGATCTCTCCTCTCAAGCTTAACTAGGAAGTCCCAATTCCACCAGCATTTACCCTAAAAAATGTTCAGCTTCTAACCTCTCTAGCAACCAGCCCAATGCCTTAATTTATAGTGCAATGGAGGGAAGTTACTAGGTCCTCCTTCAAAGGGATAAAGCCCTCCTTCAAAGGGATAGCTCCTCTCATCAAGGGATTAGCTCCTTCTCTTTTGGGATGCATGAACCACCTAAGAGCGAACCATCCACGTCAAAATTCCTTCTAGAATCATCTAGAATTAACCCAAAGTGAGTTTTTTAGAATTAACTTGTGCCTTTTTGACTTTCACAGCGGTCCGCACCCACTCCTTTAGGGATAGAGCAGGCAGGTCCGCAGGTAATGTAAACAGGGGGTGCGGGACCGCAAGCAACAGTGAGAGAAAGTGCGGAACTAGAGTTTTGTTGATTTTAAATGTCTTTCTCTCATTTTCAAAGCTTGACATGAAGAGCTGAGGTCTGATACTTGCTTAGGAGGACAATGTTAGTGATGATAGACCTATACTGAATGCAAATAGTCATGGTGACGATATTTTTGTGTAACAACTAGCTGACAAATATAACAATAATCATAGCTCTACAATTATCCTATCATTGAGAACTATCTTCAATGCAAACTATTTGCACATTGATATCAAACTCAACTAAATCTCTCAAGTTGCTCAAAGTTGAGACAACATCATGGTTTTAGGTGTGTGTGTTCAGTTCTAATTCTAGTGGCTTGATTGATGATTGGTTCACAAGTCATAATGGTTTCTTGATTCAAACAAGGTAATGGATATCTCCTCCCGTGTTTCACAACTTCAAAACTATAAGAAGACCATGTTGTGAGATGACATGAGGAATGGTGTAGAACTTAGGCAATTTTGGCAGAGTAGACACCCCTCATACTTGGAGGTTGCCACCTAAGTCAAAAGGTTTTTCTTTTGCAGTGCATCACCTCAATGCATGTACTTGAAGCAATTACAAAAAGAAGAAAATTAAGATTGTTGTTAGGAAAAAATTGATAGTTCCTTGGTATGCGAGAAATGATGAAAATCCATCAAAGTTTGTCAAGAATGTTTTAGGTACAGGAAATACTTGGAAAATACACCTTTTGTGGTTAAAAATATATTTGTTAATGGGGGCTTGGTTAGAGGGTAAATAACGGGTGTTTCAAAACACCCCACAAAGGCTAAAATCCCTTGAAGTCATATTTTACCCCTCATGGGCTGCCTCACAAGTGCAAGTGGGTTGCTTCAATTTGTTAGGACCAGGTGCAAGTCTGAGGCGACTTTATCATAATAGACACCCCCCGCTTGTAGCTTCTTAGCCTAAGGGATCTTCCATGAGTGTTGCAGGTTGGTTGGATTTCATTGTAATATTCCCAAAAGCGGCACACTTTCCATAGTGATAATAGGAAGAATTTTGTAAAAAAAATGCATCTTGAAATTAATTTGATGAATGACAAAAACTATTTTCCTCATATTTTTCTTGATAATGGAGATTCAACATTCTTGATATTTTCTTTCCCGAGCAGAACTTTCAGCGTAGGCTAGTGTGCCTCATATGGTGGGGTTCAAAATGGGCACTTACCAGCCTAGAAAAAGCCAATTTCCTAGAAAGTCTTACAACTATCAATTTAGCCAACCCCTTGCACTATGTATAGGGTATAATTACATTTATGGCTAAAAAATATATTGGCTGAAATATATTATTATATCTTAGATGATTCTTGTATAAGTGACAAGTATCCACCACTTATCAATAGGTGGGATGTTGTTTATACTGTGTGGTGTGTGACCACCTAGATCAACTTAACTGCCATGATGTCTTAATTACCAAACAAAACTCCCATTGCAAGAGCACAATGGCCATTTCTTTGAGGAATCATACACTAGAGGGGGATATAGCAGCACCTCACCCTTACCAATTTGACTTGCCTCTCAAGGTTTTATTGCTTGAAATTTGTTAAAGAGGACTAAGAAAATATATTTTACAGGGAATTCTCCTAAGAATGGAAGTTGTGAATCATCTTAAAGTTGTGAAATATCTCCTCTTGGATATCTCCAATCTTCTAATCATGTGTTTTGATGATTTGTGATCATCAAAAGCAATATTTGTCAGATTATTGGTTACTTTTTCAAGCTCCAAATTAGACATTATTTTCCTATACCCATTGTTCAGATGCTTTTGCCACAATAAAAACACTTCAAATTCTTAGTTATAGATTTACTTTCCACTAAATCTATATGTGTAGATTCTTTTTCACCACTGCTTGTACCTCCCTGAATTAATTGTCTTTTTATTTTGCCACAAAGGCACTTTTAGGGGTACTGCCACTGCTTTCAACCTTTCCTTCTATAACATACTAATAACTGATTTGACCACTACTCACAATTAGTATTAGTAGATTCAGAAGTGATGTTAAGAGTTTCAATAAAGTTGTCAAATGATGGAGACAAACCTTTAAGGTAATTACAACCATTTCCTCTTAATTTTCCTCTTCCTATGGCTAATAGGTGAACCCTGATATCTTTCATCGTTAGTAAATGTTCTAAAATTGATTCCCCTTCTTCCATTTGCATTGCAAACATGTTTTTAAGGTAAAAGTCCCTACCATTATATATTTTTTGTCCATTTCTAGTAGCCACTTTCATACTCTACATGCATCTTCTGCAGCCTGACCCTAGAGTAGCATCTCATCCATCTTTGATTGCATGGTCTAGTCGCATTCATATTGCCAATCTCATTTTATTACAACTCTAACAGTTGTCACTCCCAATGGACACCAGTACTAGAAAAAGGTAATCATTCATTGCTTCCATGTGTTGAACGTATGCCTCATTAAAAATCTAATTGGACCCAATAAAATTTAAGTGTTCTCATCTTTGCCTTTAAAAAATTCATAAGCACTAGAATAAAAACTTCATGAAATCAATATCATTACCTCAGTTGTGCTACCACTTGAAATATGTTGTGTTACTACAAAAATCTTTCATCAAATATTTAAAACTCAAAACTCAGAAAATTTTATGTTGCCTACTAAGAAATTTTCCTGCTCCTTGTAGGTGATAGTTCATATTATGTGTGCATCTCAAATTCCACAAAACAATGCCACTAAATGTGAACTTTGTTATGGTTATCCCACACATTGGGACATGCATCCCATGAAATTTGTGCAAGAAAATCCTTTGCAAAAAGTCTTAGTTTTAGCATGTTCCAAACCTGTTCTACACATTTCAGGTTGTGCCCCTATCTTGTGTGGTTTCAAGACTGTTGGAGCCTTACAATACCAATTTCATAAGGAGCATGAGGAATGAGGGCATGAATTGCAACATGTGAAGCAAGTTTATCACAAAGTCAAGAATAACTAAGGACTTTAGAGTTAAACAATTATGATTTGATACCATATTGAATTTTCTATAACATAAATTGATCTTCTAATCTAATAATTACTTTGCAATGATTGTTTGATCAAGTTAATGTATGTCAGATGTATCTTTAAGAAATTATACATATAAAATCTCAACATGTATTGTTCCATACAGTGTCTAAATATGTTTGCACATTGTTTCACAACTCCAGTCCAACATGTCCATGATCTATGCACAACTTTGGACCTATTACAAGTTTATACGTTAGGGTGCATGCCTCTTATACCCAATTTTTTGTTCTCTATGTAGCTATTTCAGACCTTTGTTTTCATTTTTTGTGCTGCTATTACACACTTCTCTATTTCCTATGACAGATAATGCTTGTCATAATTCTTCTTTGCTCTCATATCAGCTTAACTACTCTTATGTCCATCACATGCCAAACAATTCCTTGGCTATTATTTCTTGTCAATTTCATATTACTGTTTCATTCACACAGCTCTTACTTTCACCATTTTTGAGATGAGGTCAACTCTTTCCATAGTTACAATATCAATAAAAAATCATAAAACAATAGAAAAAACTAGTGTTTCACATAGACACGTTAGCCATGCTCTAGGCATTGGAAGGTACCAAGGGAAACATTTTCCCACCGCCCATTTTGGGGAAATGTTTCCCCAGTGTGGGGCATGCATTTACCCAAAAGAGAGGAACTCGCGTCCACCCTCTTAGAAAATGGGGACGACTGGGCACCTCCAACTCACCAAAGATGGGATGGCTGGGTGCCCAAATTTCCCCCACTGATGCCGAATATTTTATCAAACATCTCCTTAAGATAAAAAAAAATATAAGGGGTAGAGTTTTAGTGAGCTTGTCACCTTTGTAATTAATGGTAATATTAAATTAAAAAAATTAAAGTTTTCATTCTCCTTTATCTCGGCATTTCTATCTGGCATGTGACAATGATTTTGGGTTTGGAAATGTGTAATAATTAACTCAAGCTCCATTTTAGCCCCACTGCAAACATCAAGATGACAATCCTCCAAATATATATATATATATATATATATATATATATATATATATATATATATATATATATATATATATATATATATATATATAACAAAATAAAAATATGCAATGTTGCAAACGTTGACATCAGGATAAAAGAAGTAAGGGTTTGGAAAATAAAAAAATCATAAAAAATGAAAAAATAACCGTAAAAATCAGGAAACATTAGCAAAATCAAGATACCACCAAAATATTGGTAAAAATCGATAAACATCAACTCGGCCAAAAATTTGTGATTTCATGATAAAGTTGGGATGTTTTCGAGATGTTCAAAACTTCATAGTCCTAAAAATATAGGATCATGAAGCCCTAACTTCTTGTCTATATCCTAGCCTCCTCCTATCATCCTAAAACACACAAATATGACCTTTTTTATAGCAATCTACATTTCAGTTTTGAGAATAATTTGGAACAAAATATATTTCAATATTTTAAATTTCTATCTTTTTAATATATGAATTTTTTTCAACAATATATATGTGGGCGTTTACATGTTGTTTCCTAGTATCCAGATCCTGACTTGTGAAAAATCCTTGTGGTTTTGTATCATCATCCATACCCACTTCCATGCAAGTTAGGGTTCAATATTCTTTGAATTGCAGAGTCCACCTACTCATGTCACATGCATGTAAAGTGTCGCCCTGATCTTCAACTTAATATCACTTGAAATATTCTTCAAAAAATTGCTTCTTTTATATCCATATATGTTACTATGTAAGGGTGATCTATTTCAAGCATATTAATTAGTATCACACACACATTAAGATTGTTTTAGAGTTTAAAATTTGTTTTCTTAACAACTATTGACTCCCTAAAATTCCAATACACACATAGGCTAAAAAGTAGTAGAAAATTGTATTTGATCTAAAAGGCCATACCTTGTTTAATTTCATCAGTGTTGGTTTCTGGCTAGCAACCACCAACCTGCTGGAGAAGATACGGAAGAAACAAAATAAGAAGCATGGGAATGCAAGGAAAATAACTTATAATGCTCCATAATTTAAAATCCTAAATGGACCATACCGATAATTTTTGAATGTTTGTAGGTTTCATTTTTCTAATTTTCCATATTTTATCCTTGTACATAAAGAAATCAGAAACATCATCGGGTGTAAATTTAATATTGACTTGAACAATGGTAAAAAAATCATATGCATGAGATATACCTAAAGAAGTTAGCACAATATGGGATATCTGGCCAAGCTCTCAAGAAATTTCCTCTCCATAAGAAGATCAAATTAAATTAAAATCATCTCAAATGCAAATAACTCTCACCCACCCCCTTATAGAATTAACTCAAAATCTAAAAAATGTACAATCAAGCCACACAATGGACACATAGGAAGGAAATGAAATTGTGATTCAAAATGAAAATACTTTCAACTTTATCCTCTATTATGTTTGTAAAATTAACTCAACATCCCAAAAACGTATAAGGTCAAGCCACACAACGGACACAAATGGGAAAAAAATGAAATTGTGCTTCAACATTGTACCAACACTGTAATTCTTTATCATGTTAGTGCACCTCAGTGTTTCTCTTTTCAATAGTTGTCTTTTTCATCCATAAAAATCCTAAGTGATTGGACTCCATAGTGGGTCAAGGTCATTCTAGGGTTATGAAGGTTTCACTTTATTAATATTTACACAATGCCAGAGATTCAAGACAAGGAATTTAGACACATAATCACAAGTAAAGATGAGATAAGAAAGTTATGGGAGGCACTACAAATTCCAAGGATAGGGAAAATAATTTGTAGGGAACAAAAGTAATATCTAATTGCAAAGATGAATTTGTACATTGGATCGTAATCTTTGAGTAGACTAGGTCCAAATTCAAAATCAGACCATTGATTTACAAGTTTGGTTGCAATGTATGTGTAAGTCATGGGGTTCCTAGTGCAAGTCAAATCCCGGATTCCATATGCAGATCCACTTGCAAGTTCCAGGTGTAGGTTGGCTCAAATGTGCCTCCTTTCTCTCCATATTTCAAGGCCAAATGCAACTCAACCAGTGTGTTTAGGTTAAATTTCCCTTTCTCTACATGTCTATCATCAACTTTCCCTGGAATAATGTAATGATTTTGCTATTTGTTTGAACAGATGAGGAAATTCCAAAAAATACATGTATGAATAGTCAAATCTACACAATATTCAATAAAAGCATTGATGAACCTACATGATGAGATTTATTATTCCAATACATAGTCCTGCCTAGTTGGCCCTTTTTAAAGAAATATATTCAGCCTTATAATTTAGTGAACGCCAGTCAAAATCCATGGCTAATATGTGCATAAGGTGGCCACAACAGATCCATTCAAAAGAAAGGTTTGGTCAATGTCGAGAGCTAAATGCATGCACAGTGGTCAATTATTGGTTCAATTCCATGATCTTTCCTCATTGAATCAAAGTAATGATAGCCCTCATCTACTAGGGCAGCATGATTTCATCCAAAAATGGCACCAATGAAGGTAATGTGGTTTAACTTCATGCCAGTGTGTAACATTCGTGCAAAGAAGGTATAGTGTGACTGACATCGATACTGTTACTTTTCAAATCACATTAAAAGATGGCCTGTATGTTTCGTGTCTAAAGAAGAATTTAGTTTTAGTTTCTATGTTTGAATACCATGGCTACGATGTGATATTTAGCAACGGAAAGCTTTTGCTTCATTGCATAGCCACAATACAAGTGAAGCAGATCAAGGTTTGAGTGAAGAACCTCTAAAAATTGCATGTAGAAGATTGTGTTGCTTTGAGAATGAAAGAAAAGAAGGTGTAGATCCAAGACATCGATGAATTATGGCATAGAAAATTGGGCCATTTACAACATGGAGCCTCGAAGATCATACAACAGATTTCTACATGACTTCCCAAGGGTGCACAAGAGTGACGAGATACATGCAAAGCGCATACATTAGGAAATTACACGAAATTGACCTTTCATGATAAGGATAGTCGAGCACAAGTGATCATTGAAATAGTTCACTCAGATGCCTGTGTACCGTTCTTGACAAACTCCAAAACCAAGCACAAGTATTAACTAATATTTGCAGACGATTTCTCATGTACATGCTGGATATTCTTCATGAAGAAGAAAGACTAGAAATTTTCAAAATTTTGTGAATTTAAATCACATTTTGGGAAATACATTAGCATGAAAGTGAAGGCTCTTAGGAGCGATAATGGTGGAGAATGTTTTTCAAATGATTCCAAGAATTTATGTGCATCAGAACGAATCTGATAGGAGTCAATAGCACCCCATAACCCACAGTAGAATGGGGTGGTTGAAAGTAAGAACACAAGTACTGTGGGAGTTGCATGGATGATGTTACATGATCAGGGCCTATCGTTGCACTTGTGGGTTGAAGCATGCAAGACTGTTGTTATGTGTAGGATAAGAGTCGTCATCGAATTCTTAGGATGAGTACACCAGAGGAATATTTTTCATGGAAGAAGCCAGATGTGTCACACTTCAGGATCTTTGGTTCATTAATTTACTATCACGTTACCAAGGATTCAAGGAGAAAGATAGAGCTAATAGTTGAGTTGGGCATATTTTTTGGGTACACTGATACATCTCATAACTATTGGGTGTACCTTCCATCTCACAAGATGACAATTGTTCGTAGATATGTGAAGCTCAATGAAGAGAAGGCCATGACATGTTCCTTTTAGAGGGAGCTTCAGTTACATGTGGATGAGGAAATTTTAGCTCCAAAAGAAGAACCTCAGGATGATGTTGAGAAACCACATGTAGAGGAGAAAAGATTGGAAACACCTAATCATGCATATACATTTAGAGATGGAGGAAAGCACACCGGAGAAGCTAACATATTGATGCATGATGCTAGAGAGAATGTGGGAGCACGCACATTACATCGCATGAAGAGGAGGTCACCAGATTGGTACACTGGCTACATTTCTTTGATGAGAAAGAGTGTATAGATTGAGCCATCCTCATTTGAGGAAGCAGTGTAATAATAAGTGTGGGTTGATGCCATGGTAGAGGAGTATGACCCCATTATCAGGAACAGTGCTTGGTAAGTTGTCCTGAGGCTAGACAACAAGTTAGTGGTAGGTTCTAGGTGGATCTACAAGGTGAATCAACCAGCAGATGGGAGTGTCAAGAAACACAAGGCCAAGTTTTTGGCTAAGGGTTTCCCTCAAGTGGAGGGAATTGATTACAAGGAGACCTATTCTCTAGTAGTAAGGTACTCTTCAATCAAATCTATTCTATCACTTTCATCATAGATGAGATGGAAGATACATCAAATGGATGTGAAGAAAACCTTCCTCAATGAAGTGATTGAGGAAGAGGTGTACATAGAGCAGATGAAAGTATTTGAGACATTCAATAGAGAGTCGCATGTGTGTAGACTCAAGCAAGCATTGTACAGATTTAAACAAGTGCCTCGTGCTTGGTAAGATTGACAACCATTTCACCGGATTGGGCTTCACCAAAAGTGAAGCAAATGAAAACCTTTACCATATTGTGGTTGAAGGTAAATTATTGATTATGGTATTGTATGTCGATGATTTAATTCTAACAGGTGATGAGAAGCTAGTCAAATCTTGTAAAGATGATCTTGCAAGATAATTCGAGATGAAGGACCTAGGGCACATGCATTATTTCCTTACTATGGAAGAATGGAAAGGAGATGAAGAACTATTTGTCTCTCAGGGAAAGGATGCCAATGAGATACTGAAGAAGTTCCACATGGAGTGCATCAAACCCATCGAGACTCCTCTAGTCGGGAATTGGAGGAAGGAATATGCTACTTCAGGTGAAGTAGTGGAGGCTACTATTTATAGGAAACTTATGGGTTCACTTATGTACTTGGTGAAAACATGACTAGATATGTGTTTTGCAGTTAAATAGCTTATTAAAGCAATGTTTAATCCAACCAAAATCTATTGGAAGGTAATTAAACATTTGTCGAGATACCTTAGAGGCACCACTCAATTTGGTCTTTGGTACATAAAAACAGAGGGAATGAATCTTTAAGGCTTTAGATATTCATATTGGGAAGGGAATCCATCAGACATAAAGATCACATTAGGGGGAATCTTCAGTATTGGGTTCGCAACAATTTCTGGGAACAATAGAAAGCAGATATCAGTTGCACTCAGTTCAACAGAAGTAGAGTACATGGTTTCTAATTGAGAAACTTGTGAGGTTATCTAGATGAGGAAGATCATTGTTGGGTTATTTTTTCAGCAGATGGATACTATAGTGATTTACTGTGACAATTAGAGTTGTATCAAACTCTCTAAGAATCCATTTTTTCATGATCAGTCCAAGCATATCGACATCTGGTATCACCATGTGCTAGATTATGTGCAAAGGATAATCACGTTTCTTGAATAAATTCCTACAAAGGAACATCATGCAGACATCTTGACTAAGGAAATTTCAAGAGGAAAATTTGAGTTCCATAGAGGCAGGATTGGGGTATCTGATAATCCCTTTCTTGCTGAGAGGGAGTGTTCAAAACGCAACAAGAAAAATCCTAATTTACTTTTCCCTTGAATTAAATTAGGAGAAAAATTGTAATCCCCATCACAAGACAACTTGTACAAGTTAACAAAGCTAATTTGACTTAGTTGGTTCAGTTAATTTGATTTGAGGGTCTGCCTTGAGTCATGTAGATGTATCCTACTTTATAGGAGCCCTGTTGAGTTTATTTTGAGTTGTAATTAATTAATTCAGTTTAACTGAGTTAAAATCAGTCAAACTAGTTCCAACTAAAGGATGAACTAGTAGGAGGTATAACAATGGGGCTTTTCTTTATGTGTTCAACTAGTTAATTGAGAATTTAGCCATAAATAACTCATTCATGTGTGAACTAAGAGTTACCTAGTTGAGATTGGATTTCAAGAGTATTTTACTACTAGTTGTATAATCATCCAAATTGTACAAGTGGTGTATGCAGTCAGAGGAAGGTTGATGATGGATTGCGCAATTCCAGTTGAGGAAATTCCCTAATTAATAGGGGTTAATTCCCAAAGAAACATAGAAAGGAAATGGGGATTTGGACAAGAAGAAAATTGGTTAAGTATTGACCAAGGCTTGTCTAGGAAGTCGTGAGGCAAATAGAGATAGTGCAGAGGTTGCTCGGGATTGAGAAAATCATTGTAATCATTTAATATTTTGTAACTAATGAAATATACATATAGCAGGAGTATTTAGTTGTGGCTTTCCCTAGGAATTCATTATGTAATGGGTTAATTGAATTCTTTCTCTTGTCTTCTTCATGATTTCTCGACCGATTAATTGTTTCAGTTGATGAGTAGAGTAGATTCAAGTACTTTGTTTTAGAAAATTACATAAGCAATTTGAATCTACAAGGAATTTCTACATGCTATCTTCACTCATAGAGGAGTTAGAGCCTTTGGTGTACAAAATTTTCTTCTTAGACTTATATTTGTCCTTTTTCATTTTTCTAGACTTCTCCCTAGCATCATATTCACTCTTCTTCTTCTTCTTTGTACATTTAGAAGCATACTGACCTACTTTTCCATAGTTGAAGCACTCAAAACGTAGATTACCTTTGTAGTTGCATGATCCGCTCTTGATAATTTCATGAAATTAGTCTCTTCTTCATCTGATTCATAACATGAGTCATTATGTTATTCTTTGGCCTTATTTTCTTCTTTGAAGGTTGACCTCTTGCTGTCGGCTTGCCATTATAAATCCTCATCTTATATGGAGTAAGAGTGCCAACCAATTGATCCAATATAAGAGACTTAAGATCTACCCTTTCCTTAATGATTGAAACTTTAGGATTAAATCTACCATGTAGAGAGCTCAACACCTTTTGGACTACGGCTTGCTATTTTAGTTCTTCATCAACTTTAAGGAAGTATTTTTTTAATACCTTCATCATCATGCACCTTCAAAGACTCAAATTTTATTCTAAAACTTCGAATTTTAGCTTGTTTTACCTTGTTGCCACCTTCATAATATTTGTGCTTTTTGTCCAATATTTCTTTTACAGTAGTGCAATCCATTACCTTGACTAGTTTTGATTCAGGTAGGCCAGTGAGTAGAGCATTCATAGCCTTAACATTGCATGTAAATTTAGTCTTCTAATATTTAGTAATCATAGTTAGAGGATTTTTCCATTCTTCTTCTATTTTGTCTAATACATTAGCACCAAGAGATGGGATACAGGTTTTCATCCTTTCCTTCCATAAAATATAATTTATTCCATTGAACATAGGTGCCTAGTTGGTATATCATCCTTCCTCGTTTTCCATGATCCATGATATTTCTTCCAGTTGCTAAACTGATCATGAATTAACTGGCATTTGGTACAAATTGTTAGAAACCAGGACAATACTAAGAGAATTGTGAATCAAAATTGTGATAATTTCAAAACATTCTTTCACAAAGTAAAGAATAGTTAATCACCATCAATCTCTTTAGAAAAAATACATGTGGGCATGATTATCAATAATCACAACAAGCACATATTAAAAACATAGATACTTCAATCTTTTCTTAATTGCTTTTATAAAGTAAAGCTTGAACTTGTTGTTACATCAATTGGTAGGATTCAACCTACTTGAGAGCTAAAACCCTCAATCTGTTGTTTTCTCAAGCTCTAACATAAAGGAATCTACTACTCAATAGTTTATCAGCTACAATTGGAAGGAGATACAACCCTTGATTTTATTAGTTACCATGAAAGGAGCTACTACCCATGAATTGCAAGTTACAAGTTGTTGAACCTCGTTGGTTCATCTTTTATTCAATTTTCAAACTCAAACAATGAAGGCCTGTCTTTTACAAAATATTTTTTCTTTTCTTCTCAACCACTCATCCCAATCATCAATGCAATTTATGTTACAACATCACCATAAAACACCTTTATAAATATTCTTCTCTAATCTGTTAATTGTCTTTCTTGTTTATTCAGTTTCACTTATAAGGAATAAGAGAAGATATTTTTAGATTTAGAACTTTACTCAAATTTAGCTCTTGTCTTGTTCTCTTAAAGTCATTCTCTTGTTATTTATTGTTTAGTCATTTAAACATGAGTTTTGCATGTGTGAAACTCAAATTCCATCTCTACATGAGGTTCTAAACTCAATCTTGTAATTAATTTGCTTATTTCAGGAAATTTGGTAAGTTACAGGTTTTAGCTGTGAGTTTATCTCTAGTTCCAAACTTAGTGTGCCACCAGATTTGGAAACATTTACAAATATACTACCGAATATAAAATTTTACACCAAATTCACCAACTACCACTTAGTTTTGGATAAATTGTTTTCCAACTATGTCTAAACTTCTAATTATGGAACATTCTACCAAACTTTACCAGCTTTCTTGATTCCCCATTGACTAGCCAATATCCAGTTGATTTGATGAGTTAATATCTATTCGATTCAATATCCATTCAAGTCAACGAGTTGATATATACAGGTGTATTAGTGCATATCTAGTGGATTCAATGAGTCAATATCCATTCGATTTGATCATTCAATGAGTCAATATCCAATTCTGCACTGACTTCACCTGTAAATTTCCAAATAACTAAGCACACGCCAAGTGGCCCACATAATCCATTGCATCGTGAACTGTGACCATAGAATAAAATAGTTTGGGGGACAAATGAGGTTGGGGGTTGGTTTAATCTATGCATTTTGTTTTTCTATCGATTGCGTGGAGCCCTCACTAGGTTGTGTTCTAGAGGCATGACTGACTTGAGTTTTCGACTAGCCCAAAAGTCACTAACACTGGAAAATTAGACAAAATATGATCTCGAAACAATTAACAAGAGTCTTCCACATCAACAAATTGCATCATAATGATGTCATTTGAGCCATGTGGTGCCTCTTGGATGGTGCCATGTGTCACCCATATTTTTCTCACATGGGCACCCAAAAATGCCAAATATGTGTGCCATGAGTCCTTAATCCATACTACCACATCACCATTGTTGACATTAGTTTCCATGTTAGCATTAGTCCATGTTGTCACTTATGATTTTTCCATGTCACCAAGATGAATGGAGGCATGCCACTTGTTATGTCTGGAGGGCTTGTGCATGCTCATCCTCTAAAATAAATCTCTACCATCAACCATTTAAATAGGGATTAGATGGATTAGAAGAATCAAAATTTATACCCCCCGATGCTCGACATTTAACAGGGGGGTCCGCTATTTGTCATGTAATGAACACAAAACCAGGTGTACATTCAACAAGTCGTTCCCAAGATGACCATCAAACGACTTGGATTTAAACATAGAACCCCCTATGCTCGATGCTTAACAAGGGGGGAGGATTAGATATTGGCCCATAGTGGAATAAATATTTTCATAACCCTATGCCTTTTTTGTCAAGTTTTTTGGGACCGCCAAATTACTTCCATATTTGAAGAGTGCAAAAATTTTACCAAGTTTGTGTTGACCTTTGACCCTTCTAGCATACAACCTTTAACCTATAATATATTTTGATCCAAGAGGTAATTTTCAAACTTTCATATATTGTTGGTAATCTCTCTTCAATGCCTATTGATATGAGTAATTTCCAATCTCATCTGAGCTAATATTTTGTTCCAAAATTTGATTTGAAGATGATACTCCTTCCACCAATTTCACTTGTTCACCAACCTACCTACAACAACCTGATCCTTACCACTTCATGACATTTCCTTGGACTTAAATTCCATCATATTACTAACAATAGGTCTGAGTGATAAAAGAGTTCAAAACCTCTTCTCTAGATGGCTTCAGAGAACTGAAAAATTGTTGAGGAGATGTTCCATTATTTCCTCATGTCAGCTACACATAATGCAAAAGGATGGTCCTTTAAATTATCTACACTGGATATGGTCCCATGTTATAGTACTATGACATCCTACATGCCATAATAATTGAGATACCTTCGGCCATAGACAATTTTCCCAATTTTTCCTACACAAGGCCTCTTATGGAAGTAGGTGGTGTTCAACAAGTAAGGGGTATGCTTCCTTGAGAGTGAAATGGCCCCTTATTTTATATCCCTATCATAGAGTATCTGTTTCATTTTCAATGATGGTCTTATGTTTTACAACTCCTTAGTAATCACATCCCACTATGTTGAATGAGTGGGGTTCAACTAATCTTCCTTCAACTTCCATGCCCTCCATTAAGTATTTTTGTCTTCCTTTTTTTGGAAGTCTTCCACCATTGCCTAGTGAATTTCAGTGGTGAATACTATGAATTCTCGTATATCATTCATTTCACTGAACTTTGGAATATTCTTCCATGGGTCCAACCAAATACAACTCATACCTCCATTTCATGTCTCCCAGAAAGCATGATTCTATATTAATCCCCTATTTATTTGTGCCATGTTTTAGATAGAGGATCGTAAAGGAAAACCATTTTCTCTTAATTTCCCTAATTGGGATCTAGGCGATCCATACTTCCAATTCTATATTTGCCTCCAATGATATGATCCTCCTTGGAGCCACCACAACCTTAGCTTCACTCCCAAGGCTTTATTTAATGTTTATGAATCTTGTAGGCCTAGCCCCACTACCAAATTTGGAATGAAAAGCTTCTACCAAGCCATCTCCACCCATTTCTTAACATTCTTAGCTCCCTTCCATAATAAGTTCCTTAAGAGGGTATATGTATTATTGCACATGCTTTTGGAGGACACAAGGATGAACAACTAATACATAGGAATTAATTGAGGTATCAATTTAAAAAGGATCAAATAGCATGCTAGGTGAAGGGATCTAAAGGGCCATCTTTCCAATTTATTTGAGATCTTCTAAATAACACATTTCTAGCATGTCATCTTTAGAGAAATGGAAACTAGGGGGACACCCAGATATTTCATCAGTAGGCCACTAGGTTGGAAATCCCAAATACGAGCCAGGTGAGTTTGAATAGCAGAGTTAGAATTGAAGAAAAATGCATTATACTTCTCACCATTATTGAATGTTTCTGAGTAATTCATTCATTCTTACAAGATAGATTTGAGAACCCTGGTTTCACATAAGGATACTTGACAAAAGAGAAGAATTCCATCCATAAATTATTGATGGATAATAGGAAAAGTACCCCCATAGGGGTGGAGACCTTTCAGAAGACCCTGCTGACATGTTTCTTGGAGATATATTCTAAGACCTTTCACTGTTATGATGAATAGAAAGCGGGAGATTGGAATCCCTTTGCACAACCCATAGATGTATTAAAGGATGTGGAGGGAAATCTATTCAAAATAATGGAGAAGAAAGGTGAACATATCAAGGATTTAATGCAGAAAATCCAAGTATAAGAGAATCCAAAAGGTTGGAGATTGTTGATGAGATACTACTAGCTTAGACAATCATAGGCTTTAAACAAATCCAACTTTATTTTCATCCTTGGTTTTTTCAACTTCCTCAGAGAGTGTATTACCTCATGGGTTGTGACAATGCCATCCTAAATTTGGTGACGTTCAACAAACCTTGTTTTCTCCATGAATATTATGTTATTCAAAAAAGCCTTAAGGCATCTACCAATAAATGAAGAAATGATTTTATAGCTTAAACTACACAGGGAAAGTGGGTGGAAACCACTAGGGTCTTTTGAATTTCCATATTTAGGAATGGTAGTAATGAGGGTGGAATTATACCCCAATGGTACCTAATAATTTTGGAGGGATTCTTCTACCAAAGCACGAACTTCTGCCCCTATAAATTTCTAGAAGGATTAAAAAAATAGGTAGTAATTCCATCTAGAATAGGAGCTTTGCTTAGTGGCATCTATATAACTACTATTAGTTTTTGTAGCATCAAGTGTGTTCTAGCCACAAAATTTAGTGGATATGCTAGAATACATGTATTCTCCAAAATTCAAAAATCATTTCTGGAAATTCCACCTAGAGAGGACTTAATTAAAATAATTAATATTTTTTTAATGGTTCCTAAGTCTAAACTTATGAAAATTGATTAATTAAAAGGTATTAATTAAGTCATGGTGAGAATCTTCTAGAAGAAGACATGGATTGAGTTCTAGTTAATCTTAGCCATCAATTATGTTTTAATCTTGGTCGTTAATCTCTCAACGAGAGATTACAAGAATAAATTCGATAGGGGTTAGAGAACACACTTGAGACACCAGGAATTTGATTTTTCCGAGATATCGATCTCCATAGCAGAAACATTAAGTTTTTAGAGGTGATTCAGTAAGATTGAAGCAATGAGAGAGGGGTAGGGATAGTAAGGTCGGAGGGAGATTTTCCAGTCTGGTGAGTGCATACCAGAGAGGCAGTGTGTGCCACAGAGATGCAGCACAAATATGAGAGGTAGTGAAGTGCTTCAGAGGGGAATCTTTATTTTTTTGGGGAGAACCAATGACTGAGTGGCAGAAGCTGGAGTGGGAGCACAGAGGCCAGGAGAATCGATCTTCGAGACAAAAAATGGTCATTTAGAGAGAGACCCTGGCCTGAGTTGTGTGATGCAACACTACATAGATTGACGCAGGGACTCCAGAGAGGTCCTAGAGAGAAGCTCATCTTGAGCCAAGGTCAGTGTCAGATCACTAGTGGGAGTGATATTTTTCGTACTAGACTTCCAGTCAATCATATCTCTGTATGGATTGGTATATTTTAGCATCCATAGTCTTGTATTAAGATTTACTACTACATAATAATAAAACCCTCAGTTGTTGCACCGGTTTTCCCAAGTTGGGTTTTTCTGCGGACATTTGATCCAAAAATAACTATGTATTTGTGTGTGTGCATCTATTCATCCAGCGTTATTTTTCTTCTGTAGTGTTGTATTTGTGAATGTTGCAGTGTATTAGTTTCGATATTTACCATAGGATACAATAAATAATTTGTTCAAATCATTTAACAAATAGAAGAAACTTAATAAGTTGATGCAATAAGATTCGGGGCTTTCCAAATTTTAACAACTAGTGTCTCCACTTCTGAGAAGGTGATTTCCCTCATTAGAGCTTAATAAGTTTGCATCTCAAGAGATTTCATCTCTTTGGTCCTGATAAATTCATTGCTAAGATGGACCTAAGCTCGTTTAATTATTAATTATAATTAATTATAATTATAGTTAATTATTTTATTTTATTCTTTTAAATTTTATTTTAATTTTTATTTTCTTTATGTAATTTGTTGTAGTGAAAATGTTAACATCAACAACAACAAAAACTTTATTTTTTTACTTTTATTTGTGTGTAATTTGTTCTAGTTAAAAGAAAAAGTCTTTTATACATCCACAATAAATCACAATTTTAAATTATTTATTATAATATTAATCCTTCTAATCTTTTAACTTTTCTGATGATGATGATGATGATGATGATGATGATGATGATGATGATGATGATGATGATGATGATGATGATGATGATGATGATGATGATGATGATTATGATGATGATGATGATGATGATGATGATGATGGTTAACATCCACAGACCAAACTTTGGTATATTGGACCTAAAGAAACAAATTATTTAGTTTGATTTAAGATTAAATTTATTCCTATGCTCAAAAAGCTTGGAGAGAAGCCTCCCGAGCTCACTATAATTTTTACATTGTAAAAGGCTAGGAAGGTCAGTATTGCAACAAAGATTATGAAACTGAGATCAAATGTGGTTGTACGCGGGGCATTCTAAGAGGAAGAAATTTTCATCCTCGATGTTCATATTCTCAGAGAGATGACAGATCCTTTCCATCCATAGTGTTTTAGGAACTGCCTAACAACTCGTTTCACTATGGAGCTCATGAGAGTTCGTTCTAATCTTAGCTATATTAATATTATTCTTTGAGCTAGCTAAAACAGAGAGACACTTTTGATATTCTAGGGTGGGGTTGATGACCTCCTTATAATATCTTAATTTTCTTTTAGCGGCTAATTCTTTCTCACACCACATTTTTTCTTTGAAGTTAGAAGTGACAATATTTTTAATGTTATTAATGTTTTGCAATGCAAAATTCTCGTCGATCTCCCAATGGTTTAACGAGGCCTGATGTCTTTATACCAACCTCATTTGAGCCTTAGGTGGTTTTGGCTAGAATTTAAAGCCACCTTAGGAAGTATATTTTCTCCTATGTTATTGAGCTTGTGCTTGTACAACAGAAGTTGAGTCATAGCTAGGCTCTAGATAGGGGAAAGACTCACTTCTATAACGAGAATATGATAGGGTGTATTCCTTTTAATTTTGAGGTTATACATTATAAAACACTTTTGGTTTTACTCAATCTTTCTCGAAAATTCTTTAGAGATGCTGCAACCCCAAACTCACATCCACCTACTTTAACTACCATCATCAAAACAAAACAAAAAAAATTATTAAATTAAATGGAACAAAATAATATATCACTACATTTTACCTATGCAACAATTCCAAAATTTCTCGAAATTTTTATGAATTGATTCGTTATAAAGTTATATTTAATAAATATATAATTTTTCTTTTAAAATATATTTATATTTTTAAGTAAATAAATATGCAAGGATTCCAAAATTCCTGGATATTATTATGAATTGATTGTTTATAAAAGTTATATTTAATAAATATATATATTTTCTTTGATATTATTATGAATGGATGGGTTATAAAATTTATATTTAATAAATATATATATTTTCTTTTGATATTATTATGAATTGATTGATTATAAAAGATTGAAAAATAAAATTTGAAAATAAATTAAATAATTTTTTATTTTGAAAATTTTAATAAACCAAAATAAATCTCAATCTACATTGACTACCATCATCAAAACAAAAAAATATTAATTTAAAAGGAACAAAAATAATATATCACTAGATTTTACATATGCAACAATTTCAAAATTGCTCGAACTTATTATGAATTGATTCGTTATAAAAGCTATATTTAATAAATATATAAATTTTCTTTTAAAATATATTTATATTTTTAAGTAAATAAATATGCAACGATTCCAAAATTTCTTGATATTATTATTAATTTATATCTGATATATATTTATTTGATATAATTATGGATTGATTGCTTATAAAAGTTATATTTAATATCTATATATTTTTCGATATATATATATATATATATAGATATATATATATATATATATATATATATATATATATATATATATATATATATATATATATATAATA
Organism: Pinus tabuliformis; assembly: GCA_031772625.1. Classification (NCBI taxonomy): domain Eukaryota; kingdom Viridiplantae; phylum Streptophyta; class Pinopsida; order Pinales; family Pinaceae; genus Pinus; species Pinus tabuliformis. Next base: position 663,638,326 of record CM062818.1, on the reverse strand, counting down.
TTTTTTTAATAAAAAATTATAAATGGTAATTTCAAAATTAAAATAACAAAAAATTAATAAGGCAGGACAATTATATCATTTTCTTTTAAACGATTTTATATACAATATGATGAAACTTATAATCATTAAAATTATATTATATTAATAATTTATAAATTAATGATATGTTTTTTTTAAGTAATATATATTTCCAGATTTAGTTAATGATAATGATGATTAATAGTTACCAAAATTAGATTTAGTTTATTGAATTTTATTAAAAGAAAAGATTTATTTTATTTATTTTAAATTTATATTTATCTAAAAGTCAAGTTTTACTAGCACAACCACTTGAGAATGGGCTTCTTTAGTGAGCTAGATGAATCATAATAAAATCTCACCTGTTGGTTGTTCCTTATGCTAGGGGGAGGAGACATGCTAAAAATCCAATCAACTTAGGACTGGGGTGGCCCAGGCCACTTGCAATCCCCACGTGACTTTGACTCATCTGTGGGTCATGCTCCTCAAGCGACAAGTCCGAACACACACAATTTGAAAAACAAAAAAAATTATATTTGTGTAATAAAAAATATTAGTAAGTAAATGTTTTTTTATATTCAATCTTCTTAGTATTTTATTATATTAGAAATTAAAATAAAATAGAATAAAATAATTATTATTCTTAATAAACTAATAATTATTATTATGAATTACTTTCGTAATTAAAAACTAAATAAAAATTTTAAAACTAGTATTATTTAACAATTAAATCTATAAATAATAATAATAATAATTTATTTACTATTTAGAATATTAATTATTACTATTAATAATAAAAATGATAAATTAAAATTAAAATAAAGTTATTAGTTGGCTTTCAATAAAAATATTTCTTTAACTATTTATCATTTTTTATCATCATTCAGATTGGTCCTGATGATAGATCCTTGTTGAGATTTGAAACGTTGATAGAATTATGGTTTCCACTGTGGATACTGTGACACTAAGTTCGATAGATAAATTGTTTTTTCCCAAAATGTTATAAATTATTTTTTCCCAAAATGTCTCATAAATTTCAACACTTATGTGAAGCTTATAAGAATTTGTTAGTATATTTCTTTATTTACAATAAAAAAAAATTAAGAGATACTTTTAATTTTCTAGGAAGAGTTGATTATTTTATTATAATATGTAATTTTTTTATTATTCTATAATTTTTATCTCACCACAATTTCTCCTTAAACATAAATATAATAATATTTTCAATATTATTATGAAGATGCTTCTTGTTTTCATGGTGTTTATCTAGTTAATCTCCCACTATTATATAGAGATATTACAACCCTAGCTTTCACAACCATATCATATAATAAAAGCTTAAGAACTTAAAAGGGTGAGAGTTTCAAAAGATCCACTCACTTATAACTATTTTGAAACTTATAATAAATTTTCCACTATTTATTTATTATTTTCTCAATATCATAATCCCAAAAAATAATGGAAAATTACTTCCTTAAAAACTATTGTGGTTATAAATAAAATTTATATAAATATTTTTTTTGAATTTAAAAATCAAAATCCTTTTTATCAATATTAATAAAAATATTTTTTAATTACTGTTTTAGACCATAAAATTATCATATAGAAAATTACCCCGTCAAAACTTACTGTTGTTTAAATAAAATTTATGTAAATAATTTTTTTTGAATTTAAAAATCAAAATCCCTATATAAATTTTAATAAAAATATTTTTTAATTACTTGTTTAGACCATAAAATTATAACAAATTTTATTAAAAGAATTAATAATGTGAATCTTCATTAAATCTCTGTATTTGGGCAACTATATTTTTTACTAACTTTGAAAGTTTCAGAGATTAAAAAATAATAATAACTTGTATAATCATATTAAATTTAGAATTCGATAGTCATTACGTTATATTATGTTGATGTAGTGAAATATTAGCCTTAAAAGTAAATTGCAGTTAACATTACAAAGTCTATGAATAAATACAGAAAATCCAATATTTAATAATTTGAAATATCGGTTTTATTTTATTTTATACGAAATGTTGTTCTTATTTTAATATAAAATTTAATATAATATCTGATAGATATTATTTAAATAAATATATATAGTTGGACTATCATTTTTATTTCAATATAAAAAATCGATTTAATATAATAATTTGTATGAATATTACGTAAATAAAGTATTGATATTTTATATCTGCAATACATAAATGTAAATTTAAATATATATTTTCAATTATTTTACGGGTTGGAACGAGATTTTTATTTATAAATATTAATGATATTTTAAGTTATTGGTTTTGCTAAATATATTATATTTATGATTATGAAAGTTTCTTTTAACATAAATTAATATATCTGTCTGGTCGCTTTTTTCTTATATAAGTTGTTTCAATTTGTAATGATTTTTCTACTATTTAATATTATTAAATATACACTCTTTAAATACTTTTTTGGTTAGGTTGATGGTTTAACTCTATAAAAGTAAGTTTTTTTTTAATGATTTCATATTCCAAACTGTTTAGGGATAAATTGTTCTGTAGTCTTTTTTTTTTTCTAAATTTTTAATATTTTCACTAAAATTAAAATTAAAATTTTCGTTAGTCTTTTGGTTGATTGTTCATTATTTGATTTTAGATTTTAAAACTAAGGTCACTTCACTATTGGTTATCTTGAATTTGTTATTTATTACCTATTCCTGGTAACTATATCTCCACCTCTAATATTTCATTGTTTATTTGTGCTTTGATATTATTATTGTGTAAAAAGTTAATTTAAATTTAATATTAAAAAAAAAATCATACATAATTAAATTTTGAATTTTTTTGGTAAGTTTATGTTTTTTATTAATTCAAGAAGGATTGTAATTATGATTAGCATAGTTTTAAAATACTATTGGCCTCATTCTTACTCAATTTTTGGTCAATTGGTAGAGACAAAAATATACGGACAATAAAAAAAAGAAAACTAAATGACCGAAGATTGACTTCCCTAGTGGCCCGAAACTCTCTCAGAAACAAAATCTATCCTACCTCCATCATTTAGCTCCCATATTACTTGGTGTCAGATCATTAGGGGCATCATCCCTAGGTTGATGAAACACTTCATGTACATGTGACTCAATGTGGGTCATTCTCCCTTCAAAGTTCTCCAATCACTCCTGAAGTCACTTTTAGCATCTACAGAGGGGGATTAGTTGATCCATCATATTTCATTGATTATGTTGGAGATCATTCATGAATCCCTTGATCTAATTTTGGTCATTATGTCTATCCCTAGCTAGTTGTTCCAGTGCAGTTATTACTTGTTAGATTTGCGCTTTGAGTCAAACGGTGGAGGCAAGTCGAGATGCCCGAGGGAAACAACACTCAGCTACTCGACCTCCTTCCCATCATCCATATGATCCATTTGATGCAACATGCCCTCGTGCTAGGGTCCCACCCATCTCCTAGCTCGACAGCATTGGTGGTTCATAATATCCCCAGTACAAATCTTATGTGACCCTCACTACTGGCTCTGAGCCACTCTCCAAATGTCAAATCCAAAAGGATATCCTCGTGACCAAGAAACCCTAGAGACTAGCACACCCACGTTCTACATGACCTTCTTATAGCCTCTTCTTACACAAACAAAGCAACAATGCTCCTATGGTAACTCGGGAACATTTGACTGCCAACTCCACACTATGAAAGCAAGGTGCCAACTACAAAATCACCCACCACACTCCAACAGGAGCTTCGACCTTGTCCACAGTGAAAAATCTAATCCACCAAGAAATTAAATCCTTGAGCTTCTCACTCGACCTCGCTTGGAACTGCTTGCCAGTATCTAACACATGGCCAATTACATGTCTAGTAGGAGTAGAGATTAAATGAATTAACCCCACGACCTAACTCTAGGGACTTTCTCTCTCCTCTTAAGGAAAAAAAAAAACTCATCCAACCAAATTCAACCATAGAGAAATAGGAAACTGCAATGAACTCCAATAAGGGGACCACACAACACCCAGACAAAGGATTCCTTAGCAATCTCCTCTCAATTATCCACCTAGACACTTCAACGTCATGACCGCACACTAAAGACCACTAGACTTCCACAACATAACTTCCTCCAGAACCAAAACTAAGTAAATCATACGAAACACTGAAATCAACAAAGGACCAACCAACAATATTTACCTGCACAAAATCACTGGATGTAAACCCAAGACTATAACACCCCAGCCTCTGTCAATATTTTACTTTTACTTTTACTGCACTAGATTGAATAAATTATGAACTAACGAAAACTTAGTCGACCTTAAAAGTGTTGAAAATTATTTTTATTTTATTTTTATTTTGCTAAAGATATAATAAAAACCGGTTTTGGAAATTTTATGGAAAACGACCTTAGATGCAATTTTCAACTACCAAACAATTATATACAATTACCCATCTTTCTCTCTCCTTGGAATAAAGTATATCAGTGAGAAAAAGAGTCAAGGAAGGTAGAGGAGAGAGGTAGGAGGCATCTTAGAGAAGGAAGAGAAGGGGAGGAAGAAGGTTGCCTGTAGGGTATTCCTGGGATAGACTAAGAGACAATAAAATCCCTTGGCCTAGATAAGGATGTGATTTTTAGGCTGGACTAAGTGTTCTTGATACCTACTGACATTAATCAATAAGAGAAACACTATCTAAGTTTTTCTTTTGGAAGTGAAAAGTATCATGGGGAATTGGGCGTAATTTCCAATTTTAATGGTTCGGAGGTGTGGTCTTTTCTTATAAATTTCCAGACAATCTGAAAACTAGATAGATGAATCTACATTGCTAGAGTTATTACTGAATCATGACATTGATTAGTAGGTAATTGTGTTTACAATACTTAGGAAAAGGTTGAATGGCTTGAATTCTCTTGCTGTGTTTACAATACTTTGGAAAAGTTTGAAATGTTGAATTCTCTTGCTTTCTTTACAATACATTGGAGAAGATTGAACTGTTAAATTCTCCTATTGTGTTTGTGCTGTTTTTCTGGAAGAATTGAACATTAAGCTCTCCTAATTTTTGTTTATAGTACTACTAGAAAACGTTATTGTCAAAACACATTGAATCTTGTAATGCAATATTGTATCATTGTTATGTAAAGAATATGCATGTATAAAACTCAAAAGAGTTCAAGAGGTTGTGCTTCAGAGTAATAAACATGAAAACTATCATTTAGGATATAATTCAAGAGCCACAAAAAACTCAAGGGTGTTTCAATAAAAGAACCAAATGCATATTCTAGCCATGTGGCTTGACTAATTGAGAATTTTTTATGCTATGTTGTTTATTATGCGACACTCTGATAATAAATGAGGGTTACCAATCTAAAATCAAGTAACAGAAAAATAAGGTAAAACATCGGTGCAATAAAAAAAAATGTAGACATATTCCTTGTTCCAGGGTGTAAGTAGAACCCATGACATTGGTTGTGTAGAAGAAAAACAATTGTTTGACAACTAAACTTGTAATGGAATTTAGCTATGTTGTTAACATGTGACTTAAGGAAAAGATAATTAAATTTTTAATTGAATTCAATAGTTGCGTAGGGACCAGTTTAGTCCTCGATTTAGGTCAGACCAACCAGTAACCTCGGGACCTATCTAGAATCTCTGTACAACCCTATAATAGTCTCTAGGGTAAGTAGAACAAAACAAAAGAAAAAACATACTGCAACATAGAATATAAGTCATGAACAAAATTAATAGAGTTGGCAATTGTTCCAAAATAAAACATATTTATTTTGGTAAAAAAAGAGAACATGCAAAATATCTACAGGTAACTGATTAATAGCTGAGAACTAGAAAAAAACCATTTTGTGAAAACCTATGTCCATTAATACCAAACACTAAAAATATACAATACATATATATATATATTAACAATATTTCACTATCTCGAGCCAAAATGATCACCTATAAAAATATCATACCATACAAACTCTACCCGTAATTGTAAGTCATGATAACCCTTAATGACTCATGACAAACAAAAATCAAGAAGAAGCACATTGTGGCCTCTTGGGCCCGTTGTGCTTAATATAACCTTATTTTTAACTAAAGATCCTAACATAATTGTTTTAAGAACAAAACCCAAAATCTAGATTAGGTGAATGTAGTATTCATTTGAACCTGGAACCAGAAAATTATATGCAAGGGCAGCAGTTAAGCTCTGTTAATCTTTTTCCACTAGTCGTGACTAGAGACTAAAAGGAAGATAGGGGTATGGTTGAAAAATGAACCTGTGTCACCATTCATTTAGGGTTAGGTGATATACAAGCACAAAAATAATGACAACTACTGTTATGTGAAAGTGTATTTAGATTCATAACTCTAAAATTTACCTGTGATAATTTGACAATAGAACAGTAGACCTACTAGGAGAAGACGAGCAAAAATTAAATTCCAAAAGTCACGTGACTGTAGATAACACAAGAAAAAAATAAAAAAAATACTAATAAATAGGTAGGGGATTGGGTAACCCGCTTCAAGCTAGAAATAATAGCTCTACAACATGCAAAGTTGAAAACTCCATGATGCTTTGAGCTTGGCTCGCTCGAAAACCATAGGTCAAAATTTCAGGTTGCCTTCAATTAAATTCATGTGGAGGCTATAGGAAAACTGAATTGTCAGTGATTGATAAGGAAATATAGGGAGGTTACCTAACATACGAATGTGGGAAGCCTGAAGATCTTTACAGAGCTATTTCCTGCGCTAGAGATAATGAAAATGATGGGTAACCCGGGTAGGAAAAGTTGGTGCTTACCTTAGTTGCATTGAAATATGAGTGATTGTTGGATTTAATCCCTCTTAGATCAATAGCAGAGAGAAGGACAAGTAGGTCAAGAAAGGTTTGTGAAAATTCGGTAGCACTGTAGCAATGTGGTGAGAAAACCAAGAATAGTTGGCATTCATTTCAATTTGGTGGAATACATTTATCTTAATGCCTAGCAGGCGTGGAATGTTAAAAATCCTTGACATGCCAAAAATACAAATGGTATAACTTAATTATTTCATGGCAGAGTTAAATATCAATGCTTGTAGACTCACATAAACAATCAACCATGCATGAATTCACCTTATTAATCATTATGACCATTGCATTATGTAATGGGTGAGCCATTTTGCTATGGTAATATAGCTAGTGAATGATTTTTTTTCCTTTTAGTGAGTAAGCATGTTACAAGTGGTATCACAGCCACATTTCAATGTTGTGGTCAGTTTTGGGTGAACTATGGAATAACAAAAATGTGTAAATGTGCACACAGGGTGAACATGATGAGGAGAGGAGTCGACATTACACCACCAAGATGATAAATTATGGGAATTGGCATGGTACTTATGGCAGAATCTAGCATATAAATATTGGTATAGCTGGGAGACGAACCCCATAATGCCAATGCAATGTTATTAGAAATAGTTTAGCAGTTACGAGCTGAAATGACTAATTTAAGGGATGAAAATGAGAGATTAATACAAGAAGAAGACACATTCCCGAAGAGCATCTCTAATAAACAGAGTCACAAAAATTGGAATCCCAACCTTGATAATGGGAACAAATTTGAAACACGTCGATAGAGGAAAAACCATTCAGAGTGAGATGTGGGGGAAATGATAATGGAGAGGAATTTGATAATGCTACCATTGGGAAGGAGTGTAAAGGTCAAAATATTGAATTGAAAGGAAAATTTTAGAAAATTAAGCCCCTAACATTTGATGGATAAGCAGAAGAAGTTTTTGAGGCTTGGTTAATCAACAAGAATAAGTACTTTCAAATTTATGAGTATGACAATAATTGAAAGGCTAGATTGGCGATTTACTAGTTGCAAGGTAAGGCCATGTTATGGTGGGGAGAAATTAATATTGTTCTGAGAATCGAGGAGAAGGAGGTAACATGGGATAAATTCCAAAAATATTTTAAGGATAAATATCTCATAAAGCGATTCTATGACGAAAAAGTGAATGAGTTTCATGATCTGAGGTTGACGCAGTTGTTTATGGACAAATTTGTATCCAAATTTACTTCCTTGCTAAGATACATTCCTTACATTCGTGAAGGAAAAGCTAAAGTGCAGTGCTTTATCAATAGTTTACTAGTATTCATGAAAGAGAGGTTGGTATTTGATAACCCAAAGACAACGGATGAAGCAATTCGAAAGGCCCACATTTTCTACCAGCAAATGAAACAAAAAGGAGAGAAGCTCAATAAGAAAGGACAAAGAAATTTCCATAATACCAAGGTTGTGAAAGTTATCAACATTAAAAATAGACATAAAGGACAAAAAACTAGATATTATGGGTGGAATCAACAAAAAACCCAGATTCTAGAATGAGGCTAAGAAGGTAGAAGTGTCAAGTAGATGAGAACCTAGTCAATCCTAGAAACCTCCTTTACATTGATGGGGTTGTGAGGAACCCCATTATTACAAAAACTTCCCCCACCATGCCAAAATAGAGATATCAACCAATATTCAAGGGGCTTCTCTAGTGGGAGAGGTGGTGAGGAGTATAATTAGGATTAATGCTTCCTTAGAGGATCACCAAGCGGGATATCAACCTATGATAATTGAGCTAGAAGGTAAGATTTAACTAACCATGTTGTTTTTATTTTAATAAATCCAGAGGATAGTTTAATTTATATCATGCCAAAGGTAGTTGAGTTGTGATCATTGCAAACCAGCAAATTTAAAAACTCATGGTTAGTGCAATTAACTACTGGGGCTAAAATAAGAGTAATTGCTAAGGTAGAAAATTGTCTTATTGAAATAATCTGACAACATATTCAAGTAAATTTAAATATATTTCCCCTAGGATATTATGAGGTCTTAATTAACATGGATTGGTTAGAAGGAAATTGGTCCTTGGTAAAATGTAAGGAAAAGACTATCAGCTTCCTCCCTGAAGAGGGAATAAGACATGAACTTCATGGAATTGGGAGATCAATTAAGTTATGACCCATTACAACTACTTAGTTAGGAAAATTCCTTAGAAAAGGATGTCAAGTTTATGTTGTACAGGTTGGATATTCCAATGCCAAAGATAAAACAGTTGCAATAGATAATATAAAAATTATTCAAGAATTTTCTGATATATTTTCGAAGGAAATTCTAAGGCTACCCCCTAAGCGGGATATTAACTTTACTATAGAGTTAGTTCTGGGTGCAGCCCTAGTGTCAAAAATCCCCTGCCGCATGAGCATCCCAAAGTTGACTAAACTGAAGATGTAATTGTAGGAGATACTTGAAAAATGATATATCTTCCCAAGAATGTCACCTTTGGGAGCCTTGATAATTTTTGTTAGAAAAAATTATGGCACCCTGTGGTTATGTATTAGCTACAGAAAACTAAATAAATTAACTATTAAGAATAAATATTCACTACCATGAATAGGCAACCTGTTTGATCAATTTAAGGGTGCTACCATATTCTTTAAGATAGACTTACAGTGGGGATATCATCAGATAAGAATAAAGGAACAAGATCTTTATAAGACATTATTTAGAATCTGATATGGTCATTACGAATTTGTTGCCTTATCGTTTGGGCTTACTACTTCCCTAGCAACGTTTATGAGTTTAATGAACAACATTTGTTCATCGCTACTTAGACAAATTTGTTCTCATATTTGTTGAAAATATACTAACTTACTCAGGGAATTTAGAGAAGCATAAGGAACATCTGCATCTGGTATTGCAAACATTCTAGGACCATCAACTATATGTCAAATTTAGTAAATGTGAGTTTTACAAGGATTAAATCCATTACTTGGGACATATAATTTCTTCTCAATGAATAGTTGTGGATCTTGAGAAGATTAGGACCATTAGGGAATGGCCTATCCCTAAAAATATGATAGATGTTCAATCCTTCATGGGCTTAGTCGGATATTACCGTTGATTCATAGGGTTATTCTCAAAAATTTCTTATCTTATCACCTCCTTACAGAAAAAGGGAATGGATTTCAAGTGGGTGACAAAATGCAAACATATATTTTAGCAACTGAATCATTTGTTGACCACAGCCCCACTATTGAAGGTTATATACCCTGAAAATTAATTTCTAGCCTGCGCAAATGCGTGCAAAGAAGGAGTTGGAGGGGTTTCAATGCAGGAGTGTAGAATAATATCCTATGAATCAGGTAAGATAATGGAACATGGGAAAATATATTCCACTTATGATTTGAAGGTGTGGCGACACTACCTATTGGGAAAAAATGACTAACTATAACATCCCAACAAGTTTCTTTAAGAAGCCTAATCTTAATGCACATTAAGCCATGTGAATTGCCTTTTTGAGTGAATTTGAGTTTGAAATTAAGCATCTTAAAGGGAATGAGAATCAGGCAACAAATGCATTAAGTATGGCGTTGCATTGCATGTATGAACTCTCCTACAGTCAAATTTAAATTATTTTTTTTGATTAAATAAAAGAAGTTGCCTTAAGAGATCCTGAGTATAAATTTATATGGCAGCAAACTCGACAGTCGAACAAATCTAGAAGCCAAACTGATTATAGCATAAATATATAAAACTTGTTAACTTTTAAAGGTATATTATATGTTCCCAGCCAATTGATTTTAAAACATTTAATTTTGGATGAATTTAATAGAAGTCCTTATGATTCTCATCCTGGGTATCAAAAAATATTTTCTTCCATAAAGAAAAAATATTTATGGCCTTGAATGAGAAGAGATATTGCAAACTATTTGGATAATGTCTAGAGTGTCATCAAGTCAAGACCAAACACCAACATCCAGCAGGATTACTTTATTCATTACCTATTCTAAAATGGAAATTGGATGTCATCACATTATATTTCATGACAGGCTTACCCAAGTCAAAAAGAAAAAATGGCTCAATAATGGTAGTGGTAGGTAAGCTACGCAAAACCACCCATTCCATTCTAGTACACTCTATGTACAAGATTGTCCAAGTAGATGAAATTTTTATGAAAGAGATATTATGGTTGCATGACATACCTAAAGTAGTCATTTCTGACAGAGATGTAAAATTTACTTTTACATTTTGGAAGGCTATTTTTGAGGGACTAGACACCCAAGTTCAATTTAGTATTGCCTATCATTCATAGATGGATGGGCATATCTAACGGATGAACCAAGTACTAGAGCATATGTTAATAATTTATGTTATGAAACAACCAACTAAATGGGAAGAGTACCTCCAACTAGTTGAATTTTCATACAATAATAGTTATCATGACTCATTGAAAATGAGCCCTTTTGAAGTACTATATGGGAGAAGATGTAAAACACCTACTAACTGGAACAACCTAGAGGATAAGCTAATCCTATGACCTGATATGTTAGCTGAAATGGAGCAAACAATAAGGAAAGTTCAACAAAATATAAAAGTTTCCCAACATAGAAAAAAAGCTTATGTGGACAAGAGAAGAACTTATATGGGATTTCAGGTTGGGGACCATGTTTATGTGAGGGTTAAACCTAAGAAGAGCATCTTGAGATGGGTTGGTTGTACAAAGTTAGCTCCCTATTATTGTGGTTCATTCAAGATTTGGAAAGAGTAGGACCTATAACACATCGACTTACACTACCTAGTCAAATATGAGTTCATAATGTGTTTCATGTGTCATTGTTAAAAAAAATATTTTTATGACCCTAGGCATATTATTAACTAGCAGGAAGAGAGGGTAAGATTCAATGGAAAATTTATGTTGATGAATATGTGTATTTTTATTTTTATATTAATAGTCAATATGAACTAAGGACTACTATATAGTTTTATGACAGGTCGAACCAGACATAGAGTCTCTAGTAGAACCTTTATTCATCCTTGATCAGAGAGAAACAATGTTACGAAGGCGAGCTATCACCGACATTAAAGTGAAACGGAAGCACTTTAGCCCAGAAGAGGTCACCTAGAAAGATGAATAATTTATGCGAGAGACATATCTAGACTTGTTCCAGAGGAAAGGATAAACACCATGGGCATTGTTTCACACAAGGGGGGAAGATGTAATGCCCCAGGCTCCGTGAATATTTTACTTTTACTTTTACTTCACTAGGTTGAATAAATTATGAACTGACACAAACTTAGTGGACCTTAAGAGTTCTAAAATTTATTTTAATTTTAATTTTATTCTGTTAAATATATAATAATAAACAATTTTGGAATTTTTTTGGGAAAAGGCCTTAGACGCAGTTTTCAACTACCAAACAATTACCATTTTTTCTCTACCCCTGAAGATAAATGATCTTAGTGGGAAAAAGATCCAAGGAAGGCGAAGGATAGACTCTGGAGGAATGTAAGAGAAGGAAGAAAAGGGGAGGAAGGATGTTTCATTTAGGGTATCCTTGAATTGGACTGAGATCTAGTGGAAGCTCCAGGCCTAGATAAAGCTGTGAGTTTTAGTCTAGACTAAGTGGTCTTGATTCCTGTTGACATTAATCAGTAGAAAAAAAATATCAGATTCGTTACTCTAGAAGTGAAAAGACTTGGGGGAAATTGGATGTAATTACTAGTTTCAATGGTTGGGAGGTGTCGTATTTTTTGGTGATATTCCTAAACAATCTGAAAACCAGATAAGTGAATTTGAATTGCTAGAATTCTTAATGAATCATGATAGTTATTAGTAGGTAATTGTGTTTACAATAGTTTGGAAAAAATTGATATGTTTGAATTCTCTTACTGTGTTTACAATATTTTGGAAAAGATTGAAATGTTGAATTCTCTTACTGTGTTTACAATACTTTAGAGAAGATTGAACTATTAAATTCTCTTACTATGTTTACAGTGTTTTTGGAAGAATTAAGCTATAGCCTCTCCTAATTTGTGCTTATAGCACTATTGCAAAAAGTGAATTTCAAAAACAAGTGAATCTTGTAATGCAGGACTATATGACTTCTAGGTAAAGAATCTGCATGTATAAAATTCAAAAGAATTCAAGAGGTTGCGGTTCTAAGTAATAAAGATGATAATTATATGTTAGGATATAATTCAAGAGCCATGCAAACCTCAACGGTATTTCAATAAAAGAAATCAAATGTATCTTCTAGTTGTATGCCTTGATCAATTGGGAAATCGTTATGATGTGTTCCTGATTATTCCACACTATGATAATAAATGAGGGAACTATCTTAAATCAAGTAACAAAAAAGCAAGGTAAAATGGTGGTGTAATAAAAGAAATATATATCCTTATTCCTTGTTCCAGGGTGCAAGAAGTACCCATGACATTCACTCTACATAAGGAAAACAATTATTTGATGCTCAAACATGTAATGGAATTGAACTATGTTGTTAACATATGACTTAAGGAAAAGATCATTAAATTGTTAATTGAACTCAGTGGTTGTGTAGGGACCAATTCAGTCCTCGGGCTGAGACGGACCAACTAGCAACCTAGGGACCTATCTGGAATCTCCATACAACCCTATACTAGTCTCTCTAGTAAGTAGGAAAAAACAAAAGAGAAAATGTATCGCAACATAGAATATAAGATATGAACAAAATTAATAGAGTTGGCAACTGTTCCAAAATAAAAAATATTTATTTGTATAAAAAAAAGAGAACATTCAAAATGTCTACAAGTAACTGATTAGTAACTGAGAACCATAACAAAACCATTTTGTGAAAACCCTCATCCATTAATACCAAACATTAACAATATACAATCCATATAACTATTATCAATTGTGTCTGAAAGAAACATAACTATAGTATTTCAATGTGTTGATCCAAATCAATCAACTATATAAATATCAGACCATAAAAAAATTTCAGTGACTATAAGTCATAGAAAACCTTAATCACTAGCATAGAAAACAAAACTGAAGAGACAAAACATTGTGGCCTCTTGGGCTCGCTATGCTTCATATAACCTTATTTTTAACTAAAAACCCTAACATCATTGTTGTAAGAACAAAACCCTAAACCGAAATGAGGTGAATGTAGTATTTGTTGGAACCTTGAATCATAAAACAATGTGCGAGCATCAGTAGTTCAGCCCCATCAATATTTTTCTACCAACTTTGAAGAAAGACCGAAAGGAAGATAGACTTAGGGTTGAAAAGACAACCTCTGTCACCATTCATTTAGGGTTAGGAAGTATACAAGCACAAAAAGTAATGAAAACCACTATTATGTGAAAGTGTAATTATAGTAATAACTTTGGAATTTACCTATGATAATTTGATGGTACAATGGTAAACCTACCAGGAGAATATGAGTGGCAATTAAATTCCAAAAATCCTGTAACTATCGACAACACATGCAAAATAATAATAATAAAAAAAAAAAATAGACATGAGATTGGGTAAATTCATACGGTTCAAGCCAGAAAGAATAGTTGCACAACATGCAAAGATGAGAGCTCCATGGCACTTCTATCTCAACTCATTGGAAAACCCTAGGTCAAAAATTCAAGTTTCCTTTAGTTAAATTCATGTAGAGGCTATAGGAAAAGTGAATTGCCAAAAATTGATAAGGAATTATAGGTAGGTTACCTGGCATAAGAGGTGGGAAGCCTGAAGATAGTCACAAAGCAGTTTCTCGTACCAGGTAGAGTGCAAATGATGGGTAACCTCAAGTAGGAAAATCTGGTGGTTACCTTAATTACTTTGAAATATGAATGATCATCAGATTTAGTCCCTATTTGATCAATGGTGGAGATAAGGACAAGTACGCTAGCACAGGTATGGGAAAATTCGGTGGTACAATAGTAGTGTGGTAAGAAAACCAAGAACATATGGTATCCATTTCAGTTTGGTAGAATAAATTTAAATTAATGCCTAGGAGGTGTGGAATGTTAAAAATCTTGACATGAAAAGAATAAAAACTATACAACATAATTATTTCACGGAAGAGTTAAATATCAATGCTTGTAAACTCGCATAAACTATCAACCATGCTCGAACTCACCATATTAATCATTGTGACCTTTGAATTATGTAATGGGTGAGCCATTTTGATATGGTAATATAACTAGTGAAATAGTTTTTTAAGTGAGTAAGCATGTTACAAAGACCCAGTCTGAAGATGTACCCAATTCTTAACTTGACCAACTAATCATGTGTGAGATTCATCCTTGTTACTATAACACAACGTAATCGAGGGACCCAAATGGCCCTTTGAGTCACCACTCAAGTTGTTGCTGCCTCATGCTTCCACTCCACATAGCATGCAATCACCAGTCCTAAACTAGGAGCAAGGAATGGCTTAACAATAAATCCACCCTTCGAACCTGAATAATTGACACCCCCTACAATCCTAATAGTCATCACCCACATTCTGCAAATGAGAACCCCAACCATTCCATGATCGATTATACCCCTTTTCCACTTCAAAAACTTCCTTGATGGAAAGCCAAATGAAATGTTCCTTCTACATCTAGGATTCATCAATCACGATTGGGGTGGTAATTATCACCTATGTCCTGAGTTGCCTAACCTTCATTGACTACCCCCATCGGGGAATTAGTTTTGATATTTATAAGAAATTTTGATATTAAATAAAACTAAAAATAATTTATGCATTTTTCCATATACTTTTAAGATATTTTCATCACAAACATTTAATTCCTCGTATATTTATGAAAACCATATTTTCAGCTATTTAGAGAGAGTTATGCATATATATCAGTTGACCATGGATAATGCATTAAAAATATTCAAGTAATTGCTTTCTATTTAAGCCTTTGACATGATCTGCCTCTTCATCTAGTCCTGATGATGAAACACACTTGTTGGTTCGAAACACATCAGCCAAAAATTCTCTTATGTGATTTCAACCGAAAAGCTTTGCTTAATTCATTATGAATCACAGAAACCTAAATACATAAATATACAAATATTTACACACACACACACATGTATATTCAAAATGATTAACCAAAAAAATAAATTATTAACCATAAAAACAAATAAAATAGATAAAGACAAATAAAATAATATAATTAAATACATTCTAAAAATAATATTCACAAAGAGTGTAGTTAACTAAAATGTAAAAATTTATTTACCTCAATAGAAATAACATAATAAACCTAAATATACTTAAAATAAAAATAAACATACAATTGATACTATAACATAAATATATAAATAATGAACATTTCATATCAAAACAAATGACAATACACCTAGTTAAACCAAAAATTGGTCGCAACAAGAAAAAAGTATTTGATACTGTAAAATAAATACTGATAAATTGCATATCCATCATTATAATTTGGTCATGTGATATTATAAAATAAATAAATAAATAATAAATAACTTAATATCCATCTTTATAGTTAATTATGATGAAGAGAATAAATAGATATAATATTAGAAAAAATAAATATTTATGTTAAATGATATATTTATTTTAGAATTTCAATATATTTATTAATAATTATTAAATGGATAGTAAAGATTTAATCTGCACAAAATATTTTAATACTAGTCACAAATTAAAGGTTGAAATTTATTTCAAAAGTAGTTATGTGCCTTCTTCTCTTTTAAATAATTTGATTAATTAAAAAAAAAACAATATGAACAAGTGTCATATGAAATAAGTTATGTTATTTTTGGCATCTGATATTGATAAGTGATGGGATTGGTTCACTGTGTTGTAACAAAATTTTTAGAGGTTAAGAATCTCCATGATAAAGTGGAGGTGAATTTATGGTTAATATTATTGTTACATGTTCCTTTTAATATAAATCATCTATTAATTATTATATTTTTTTATGGCTTAACCCACAGGGAATTGAACCTCAAATCTCATGGTTTACATTATACTTTATAACATGGTATCACCAATTCAGTTACACCCAATGAGATCATACATTAATTATTACTATTTTAATAGAAATGAGTATAGATTATAATGAAAATTTGCATCTTGATATGGCAAGTACATCAGGAGTTACATTACTTCTTTGTCACACAATTCTAAAAAGACTAAAAACCAACCTCCTCCTAATAAGAATATGGAGAGGGGTGGGTCCAACACTAATTATTCAAATATTTATTCCTATTACTTCCTTGGAGTAGGATTAAATTTTAACAAAAGAAAATATTTCTATAAATTGCTAGAAGACAACCCACCACTAGGCCAGTGGAAGTGAGGACTGGAGTTCTTACCACTATGGTATTTCTTGCTTCTTGTTTCCAATGGGGAGGAATGTTGGTTTTTAAGCACATATAAATAGGGAGGCAAAGAAGAGGAGGATTTGAACTTCTTCTCATCCACCTTACCAATGTATTCATCTTTCAATGCAAGAGAAACCCTTGGAGAAAAAATTTCCACCACAAGAGATTTCTTTGGACGATCCTCGTCTAGGTCTTATTCGTCTTTCAAATGAGAAGGGACCTTTGAATCAGGATTTTTTTATGACCTACCTAGGATTAAATATTCTCACCTTCTTCATGTGGAACATTCAGGACTTGAAAACTATTTTGGAAAGGCTTGATGTTTATATTTATCCTCACATGTATATTTCCTTTTATTTACATTCTTCTTACATTTCCTTGTAACTGGAATGAATCCTTGTGTATTTTCTCCTTTCTCTTCTTTAGGAGGAGGAAATCGATTTGGAGACTTTGAGAAGCTAAATGTTTTTTATAACTTCGGACAAAGTGTCAATACCCGTGACACAAATTACACTTGAAAGAAACATGCTTGTAATCCGGAGCCTGGAGGTGAGACCAACCATCCAATTTTAGTTGAATCACTTCAAGGAGGTCTTTTTTGAAATACTTTACTACATAAATTATGGCACACGAAAAATTGTTCCCATGTTCCATATCACTAGAAATAAATCATCCTAGTTAATCTCCTATGACACTAAAAATTCCTTCGCCCTAAAAAAGTAGAGGAATAAGTGACTGATCCACACAAGTGCAGACATAATTCCATCATGGCGTTAAATTCTAAAGACCAATGAGTGAGAAATAAGCCTCTATAACCCACGAAATAAGGATCTGGATTATATATCTTGTTATCACTCAGGTTTTCCCAGAAGTTGTAAGAAGGGGAAAGGAGGCTGAGGTAACCACAGACCAATCTTTTAGATACAAAATCTAGCCAATCTGTATCCAGAGAGGGCTCTCTCTTTATGATTTAGCTTTATTTTTAGAGGTATTAGGCTAGTTATGAAGTTCAAGGGTTTTGTTTGAGTTTGGGTGGTGAGATTCAATAGAACAGTGAGGTAAAACAGAGCAGCTCAATCCATTGGGCTAATGGAGTCAAAGAAGATGGCTTTCTAGATTTGGTTTCTTAACAGAGGATGGTTTCACAGAGCAAGGTAGTCAAACAGGGAACAAATAGAGACTGGAAATAGATGGAATGGGCTCAACTGGGTGAAGGGCAGTTAAGAATCCTTCAACCTATTGAAATAGGGAAAATGGACGATTACTGATAAGGAGCAGTTAAGAATTCTTTAGCAAATAATCAACATGAAAGAATCAGGAAACATGAGCAATTAAGATTTCACTGCTTATTCTAATTTTGAAGAAAACGCAGAGCATAACAAAGACTGAAAATATAGTGCAATCAAGCATATTCTGAAATTAACCTTTTCTTTATCATTCAGATTATGAAACATAGATGATATAATAAACAAGAAAACTATAAAACACAGGATATAGAGGACTTATTGGTCCAGAGGTTGATTCAATAAATCTGTGACAAGTCCTCTGCTTCAATTCTTCATCCAGTAGGCCAAACAACAGTTGATTCCAATAGCTCTTTATTCCAGAAGTTCAATATTACAACAGAGTCTAGGAATCCACACACCACACCTCAATACTCTAATGGAGGGGGTATTTATACAACAAAATATGTACAACAAATATCTCATAACAGTTGTGAGATAATATCTAGGTTTTAACTAATAAGAGTTTACAAAAATAGAAACAGCTAGTCTCTATGATAGGAAAAGGGTAAACTGGTGTTGTGCTGGAGGCAGGCTCTTTAATTCGGCTAGCAGCTATCTTCTGTAGTAACTCTGCACCGGCTACCTGTCTTAATTGTGCTCTTTAATTCTGATCTGCTTTCTTTAATTCTGCTCTGACATCTTTATCACTGATCTGATACACTTTAATGCTGAACTGATACACTTTGACTTGTTTTCCTTTGTTCATCGCGTTCTGGTAAAATAAAACTGCTAACGTGTCTTCTGATCATCTTTCCTCTGGCAATTCACGTCTCTGAAGGTCCACTGGTTAGGGTAGCAAATATCCCTATACATCCCTTTATTTCTTTTTTCTACGAGCTTGGAAGTCCCTCGGTGTTGGTTCAAACTATTTTAAAGTGGAAGACTGCTCTATGCAGGTTGAATGGTAGGCTGCAGAGCTCGCGTTGTAGCTTTTCTAGTCAGGCGATAGTTAAAAACTGGAACTGTGAACTCGGAAGTTTTTAATGCCTGGAGCACTATATGCAGAAAAATGTAGCAAAAATGACGATTTTAGCCTTTTTATTCGACCAAGTGAAGTTTTGGCGATAATTTTTTATTTGAATGACGGATGACGTAAGTAGTACGGATGACGTCAACAGGAGTACGGGGGCAGGTGACGTGGCGGTGATGTGGTGGGTAATGTCAGCACAAGACGGAGGACGTCAGCAGATGACGTCAGCGGGGGGGCGATGGTAAACGGTTTTGCCAGCACTGCTTTTGGGGTCAAGTGGTTTCGGGCGGAGGGCAAGTGAGCATACTAGGAGCACGACACATAGCAGAGTACAGGCGCAAAACCGCCAGTCGATCACGCGTTAAAAGGCGGTTGAAAGGTGGGTTGCGAAATTGATCATCAGTTGTCGGATGGTCAGGCCAAGATCTGATGGTGGGTGAGCTTTGAACTTGGCGAAGAGTTAAGCAGCGGGCTCGGTTTATAATAAACTGTGTTTTTAATATACGGGATTGTTTTGATTGGTTCAAGGCTTTGGTTATTAATCAACAAGAGGTTTAATTAATCCCATAATTGTGTGGCAGGAAGGTTATTAATAAGTTTCAAATAAACTTATTAATCCCTTTTAAATGGTGTTTATGGTCGTATTTCAATCGGGGAGGGGATATTTAAAATATCGGGGTTTTTTTATATATATTTACATATTTACAAGAAAGGGTAATAGGGCGAGAGTTATATATTTATATGTTAAACGTTAATATGAAAAAATGTAATGAACCAGCACTAAGTTAAAAATGTTTTTTGCATTTTAAAACTTAGGCTAAAGGAAAAAAAGGGGTTTATATGAGAAATATGGCCAATTTCCTAAGTAAAATAGGGTTTTACTTAGGTAATGTTTATGAAATGGAATGAGTGGCTTATGAGTGATATTAAGAACAGATCTTAATATTTTTGGGGGAGTTAGTGAATGATTTAGGGAAAAGTATGAAGGGGAGTTAGTTATTCAACCTTGCCTCACTTGAGCTACTTCAAGTATATGTCTGCCATTGCACTTGTGATAGAGGTGAAAGTTAATAATTTTTAGAAACATAATCCATCACAAGTATCATTCTGCAACACCATCTACCTACCCTGCCTACTTTAGCCTAGCATTTTTCTTCTCTTTACTTGGGTGCACTTGGACTAGCAAACCCTCATCAACTTTTCTTTTCTTTTCATAACAAGCCTACCTAAGTCTGCCCTTATAACATCCAAGGGCTCAGGTTTAACTTTTGAGCTCCTTTGCTTCTCTACCTATCTACTTATCTACCAAGATTAAACAGTTTGGTCATATTTTTATTCTCTATCTCTAAAACGGGAAATTCAAATATGAACTAGCCAAGATTAAGCTATTTGGCCATTCATCAATTGTGGCATAAATTAACAAGCTGCACACAATGCTTATTTGCAGAAAATGAAAAAGTAGTGGCATTTTGGACTTGCACACTTTCCTAGTCTATTTTTGTTTGGGGTTCATTTCTTTCACTTTTTTGACCATTTTATTCTTTTTACCCTTTGATTTTTCTTTTAGGGCATACCCTCTTTACATTTTTTACATTTTTTGATAATATGGAAAACCTTTGCAACAAGGAAAGGGATGAACATATTACAGAGCTCATCAAGTCAATCATGAAATATGACACCTATTGGTATAGGAGCATAACAGTGGCTCCACTTGGGGATGGCTTTCCCTGGTGGAAAGTCAAGAATAGCAGGTCAGATGGCCTTCTGAATAACTTAGACTATGCTGTGAAATCTCCCTTTGCTGGTTTCTTTTTTGTATATATAAAAGCACACTTGTGAGGCTTAGGGCCTTCTCTTCGAGCTTCAACTCCAACAAGTTACTATCCAATCAACACTTAAACATTTATTCTTCTTCCTTGAATCCTTCTTGAACACCTTGTCTCTTGGGTTGGAACTTTTAGCCTTGGTCCTTTTATCAAAATCTCCTTAACTTTCTCCTGCACAACCTGAGATCTGACCTGAAACCAAAAAGGTGCTACAACCTTTCAACCAAATTAGTAAATCATAAGGATTTTAGGGCCTTTTGATTGGATTCAAATTTTTAAAGACTTATTTTGTAATCTACTAAAACTGAATTAAATCAAACTGAAATCCTACCTACTTACTCTAATTAGCTTTCTAACTACTGGTTAGGTAAAATGAAACAACCAATGCAACCACTCAAGCATTGTATACATTAGTGACCTTTGTTTCTTGTGCTTGTTGGTGTTTAAAATTGAGATCTTGCAATCAAATATAGTTTTGTTAACCTTTGAGAAGATAAGGAAATTCCTGATCTCCTTGGTTAAATCTAGAAACTGTACAAGAGGATCTTGTAAAATATATACACTATTCTTGAGCTTATTCAAACAACTATATAAATGTTCTGGATAGCCTACCTGCCATGGAATTGAAAAATCACTTTTGTCTTTATCACCCTACACGTCTTCAATTGCTCTTTGTGATGATATTTCTATTGATTGTAATGTCTTTCTGTTAAAACCATTATCATCTTTATTTTGACCCTCATAGTTTGTTAATGGAGAAAAATTATGATTACTTTCATCATCGAACCTGTCAGCTATTGGATCATAAAGAACTTGGAAGGATTGTTGCAACTTATTATATATAAGTTCAAATGGAACTTCATAGATCTCTACAAGCTGGTCCTCCTTTTCTTTAAAAATTTCACATGTTTCAAAACAGAGAGGTGAAGAAGTTTCACTTATTTCCAAATTTTCTACATTTTCTTCCTTACTTTCATAGCTGAAGTGAACAAGCTGATCACTATTTTCAAGCTGTTGAACCTGAACTTCCTTATTCCCCAAATTAGCTTCTGATTGCTCTATAAAGTTAGTTTGGATTTGAAGAACATAATTATCATCATACTAATCATATTTGGGCAAATCATCAAAAGAAGCAATGTCATCAAACACACACACTAGATCAGGAGCTTTCTCCTCCACATATTGTTTTATAAATCTATCTTCTGATCTATGGTAGTTGGATTTGGCATAAATTTGTTCATGATTTTTAATCTCTTCTTGCGCTGATGGCTGCAACATATTGACCGAAGGGTAATGGTAATCCTACCATATAAGATCTTCTAGATGATTGGTATCAGGAAAACAAACCTCATTCCAAACTGTCGCTTGATTTAAGTGATTGGTCAATCGTGTCTCCTCCTTATTCTCTATTCTATTCGAGTGCTCTGAATACTCTTCATATTCATCAAATATAACAACCTTATCACATACAATAGGAAAATCCTCATCATTGTCTTTGTCATATAGAAGCTTGCAAGGGAGTTGCAAACTCTCATTAATTTTGGATGAAAGATCATGATCTATCAAAGTATGTTGTCTTATTTCATTTGCATGCAAGGGAAGAAAATTTGTGACATGGTTTTCATCAAATAATTTTGACTATTCTTTAATCTCTAAAGAAACCACCATTTGTTGAATATTGTCTTGTGGTTCAATATTTTTAAGTTCTATTGCCTCTACCTCTAGATCTCAGGACTGTTGTTGCTTTTCATTGCTATTTTCTATTGGAGCAATTTTAGGGAACTACATTTCTTCTTTATTCTTATTAGTTTGTAGTGCTGCAAGAATTTTTTCCTGTGGGGAAACTTCATGGTTTTCTGAACAGCATACATCATCTTTTTCTTTCAAAGGGGAAGATAATTCAAGCAAGGCTTCCACATTTTGAAAAGGCTTCTCTTTCAAGACCTCTAATATTTCATGATCCATGAACTGATTATCATCATCCTCATAGTAATTTTCAAGATATTGAATAAAACTTTCAAAATTGTCACAACAGTCTTGAATTAGCAATAGAGATGAATACCTTTCTTTGTATTTGTCATGAAATGTAGCATGAAACTGCTTTAAAGAACATATGCTAGAGGCTGGTAAATTTTCATACCAAGATCTAGCTTTTTCTTCTAAAGTTAACATAAACATTTTCATAAGGCAATCTTCATGGAATTTGACTTTAAACTTTCAAATGTGCATATGAAATTTTAATAAATGTAAAGCAGCATCATCTCCTATTTCATCTTTAAACAATGGAAGATTTCTTGACCAATTAAATTTGGGCAAAGGGTTTGGAAAACCTGGAATCTTTGACCTGTCCAAAGGAGCATACTTGCGTTGATTTGTTAAATTCATCCTGAAGACACTTAATGTTAAAATTGGGTCACCAGGGGTTCTCAACAACTCTGGATTCTTTTAGTAGTGGAGTCTTGAGTATTTGAGGCTTCTTGATTGGAAAGGGATCATCATAAGTTTCAAAAGGATGATATCTATTTACAATTTTCAAAAGAAAATACTCAAAAATTAATCTAAATTTTTTTCTAAAATAAAATATACATTGGAAAACTCTATCAATTTAAAAAGAACATAAGGTCTTGGATAACAATCTAAGTTAAAAGCCTAATCTTTTTATATTGTTTCTTTCAGGTTCATTTCTCCAGTGGAGTCTCAGTTGTGAAATTGATGTGGAGTTTCCAGGTGGATGATTTTAACCTTTCTGTGTCTGATCCATGTCCACCATCATAGATCAGATCTAAACCTATAAAACTATTTTGAAGAAAAGGTTTAGTTCTCCAGGAAACCAAATTTTGAGTATTTTATGATTATTTCGATTTTTTATGACTTTTCCAAACAACTTCTATGATCTCTTTAAGAGGCTTTAGATATGAGATTTGAACTTTCTTAAAGACTTTATTTGACAAGAGGAACTGATCAAGTATTTGAAACCAACTATCAAATCTATAAGCTAGACCAGAGATAGACTGAATTAGCATTCATTTACTTCTGCAATTACAAAGAAAAAGCATTTCAAAGGCTACCTGGCTAAGTTCAGGCTCTGTCTGTAGTTTATGAAATAAACAATTTAGTAACAACTAATTATTCAGGTCCCCAGTGGAGTCGTCAATGATGTTATCACTCAGGTTTTCCCAAAAGTTGTAAGAAGGGGAAAGGAGGCCAAGGTAACCACAGACCAATCTTTGACATAGAGAATCTAGCCAATCTATATCCAGAGAGGGCTCTCTCTTTATGATTTAGCTTTGTTTTTAAAGGTATTAGGCTAGTTATGAAGTTCAAGGGTTTTGTTTGAGTTTGGGTGGTGAGATTCAATAGAACAGTGAGGTAAAACAGAGCAGTTCAGTCCATTGGGCTAGTGGAGTCAAAGAAGATGACTTTTTGGATTTGGTTTCTTAACAGAGGATGATTTCACAGAGCAAGGTAGTTAAACAGGGAACAAATAGAGACTGGAAACAGATGGAATGGGCTCAACTGGGTGAAGGGTAGTTAAGAATCCTTCAACCTATTGAAAGAGGGAAAATGGATGATTACTGATAAGAAGCAGTTAAGAATTCTTTAGCAAATAATCAACATGAAAGAATCAGGAAACATGAGCAATTAAGATTTCACTGCTTATTCTAATTCTGAAGAAAACAGAGAGAATAACCAGACCGAAAACAGAGTGCAATCAAGCATATTCTGAAATTAACCTTTTCTTTGTCATTCAGATTATGAAACAGAAATGATATAATAAACAAGAAAACTGTAAAACACAGGATATAGAGGAATTATAGGTCCAGAGGTTGATTCAATAAATCTGTGACAAGTCCTCTGCTTCAATTCTTCATCTAGTAGGCCAAACAATAGTTGATTCCAACAGCTCTTTATTCTAGAAGTTCAATATTATAGCAGAGTCTAGGAATCCACACACCACATCTCAATACTCTAATGGAGGGGGTATTTATACAATAAAAATATGTACAACAAATATCTCATAACAGGTGTGAGATAATATCTAGGTTTTAACTAATAAGAGTTTCCAAAAATAGAAACAGCTAGTCTCTATGAGAAGAAAAGGTTAAACTGGTGTTGTGCTGGAGGCAGGCTCTTTAATTCAGCTAACAGTTGTCTTCTGTAGTAACTCTACATCGGCTACTTGTCTTAACTGTGCTCTTTAATTCTGATCTGCTTTCTTTAATTCTGCTCTGACATCTTTATCGCTGATCTGATACACTTTAATGCTGAACTGATACACTTTGACTTGTTTTCCTTTGTTCATCGCTGTCCATCGCGTTCTGGTAAAAAAAAACTACTAACGTGTCTTCTGATCATCTTTCCTCTAGTAATTCACATCTCTGAAGGTCCACTGGTTAGGGTAGAAAATATCCTTGTACATCCATTTATTTCTTTTTTCTGCGAGCTTAGAAGTCCCTCGGTGTTGGTTCGAACTGTTTTAAAGAGGAACACTGCTCTACGCAGGTTGAATGGCAAGCTGTGGAGCTAGCATTGTAGCTTTTTTGTTCGGGCGATAGTTAAAAACTAGAACTGTGAACTCGGAAGTTTTTAATGCCTGGAACGCTGTATGTAGAAAAATGTAGCAAAAATGACGATTTTACCCTTTTTATTCGACCAACTGAAGTTTTGGTGGGAATTTTTGATTGGAAGGACGGATGATGTAAGCAGTACGGATGATGTCAGTGGGAGTACGGGGAATGTGACATGGCAGTGACATGGTGGTGATGTGGCGGGTGACGTGACGGTGACGTGGCGGGTGATATCAGCACAGGATGGAGGACGTCAGCAGATGACGTCAGCGGGGGGGTGGTAAACAGTTTTTCCCGCACCGCTTTTGGGGCCAAGTGGTTTCGGGCGGAGGGCGAGCGAGCATACTAGGAGTGCGACGCGTGGCAGAGTACGGGCGCAAAACCGTCGGCCGATCGCGCATTAAAAGGCGGTCGAAAGGTGGGTTGCAAAATTGATCGTCGGCCATCGGATGGTCAGGCCTAGATCAGACGGTGGATGGGCTTTGAACTTGGCGAAGAGTTAATCAACGGGCCCGGTTTATAATAAACTCTATTTTTAATATATCGGGACTGTTTTGACTGGTTCGGGGCTTTGGTTATTAATCAACAAGAGGTTTAATTAATCCCATAATTGCGTGGTGGGAAGGTTATTAATAAGTTTCAAATAAACTTATTAATCCCTTTTAAATGGTGTTTATGGTTGTATTTCGACCGGGGAGGGGATATTTAAAATATCGGGGTTTTTTATATATATTTACATATTTACGGGAAAGGATAATAGGGTGGGAGTTATATATTTATATGTTAAACATTAATATGAAAAAATGTAATGAACCAGTGCTAAGTTAAAAATGTTTTTTGCATTTTAAAACTTAGGCTAAAGGAAAAAAAGGGGTTTATATGAGAAATATGGCCAATTTCCTAAGTAAAATAGGGTTTTACTTAGATAATGTTTATGAAATGGAATGAGTGGCTTATGAGTGATATTAAGAACAGATCTTAAGAATTTTGGGGGAGTTAGTGAATGGTTTAGGGAAAAGTATGAAGGGGGGTTAGTTATTCAACCTTGCCTCGCTTGAGCTGCTTCAAGTATATGTCCGCCATTACACTTGTGATAGAGGTGAAAGTTAACACTTTTATTCTGCAACACCATCTACCTACCCTGCCTACTTTAGCCTAGAAGTTTTCTTCTCTTTACTTGGGTGCACTTGGACTAGCAAACCCTCATCAACTTTTCTTTTCTTTTCATAACAAGCCTACCTAAGTCTGCCCTTATAACATCCAAGGGCTCAAGTTTAACTTTTGATCTCCTTTGCTTCTCTACCTATCTACTTATCTACCAAGATTAAACAGTTTGGTCAGATTTTTATTCTCTATCTCTAAAACAGGAAATTCAAATATGAACTAGCCAAGATTAAGCTGTTTGGCCATTCATCAATTGTGGCATAAATTAACAAGCTACACACAATGCTTATTTGAAGAAAATGAAAAAGTAGTGGCATTTTGGACTTTCACACTTTCCTGGTCTATTTTTGTTTGGGGTTCATGTATTTCACTTTTTTGACCATTTTATTCCTTTTACCCTTTGATTTTTCTTTTAGGGCATACCCTCTTTACATTTTTTACATTTTTTGATTTTTTGATAATATGGAAAACCTTTGCAACAAGGAAAGGGATGAACATATTACAAAGCTCATCAAGTAAATCATGAAATATGACACCTATTGCTATAGGAGCATAACAGACCTTATCTCTATCATCTTGATTCTCAAAAATAAATATGTAATACCCATTTCCACAATAGTAAATGATTTTGGGTTCATGATTTTCCCAGGTGTCAAAATCCCAATCTTCAATGGCTTCATAGCTTGGCCACAAGCTAGTAAACTTCCCCAATAAGCCTCTTTCCTTCAATTTACCACATTTTTTTCATGAAGGAGGAAAAACCTAGGTCCCGAGAAGGGTTTGATTATTCCTTCTTCATGAATTTGTTTAGGGCTCCCATTATGCATACATTAACCGCATAGAAAAAAGAACACCCACTTAATATCTCGTAAAGGGTATCCACAATCAGTGACCTACATGTGAAATCCATTGAACAAGAACTATTCTCAACCATTCAAGTTCTCAAAAAGAAAACTTGAACATGGAGATATGTTAAAATTAGCAACTAGGGACAAACTCCATGTGGGTCACCTTATTCATGGCTGATAATATTTTTCCTAGATTCCTCTCGTCGAGAGGTGTAGGATTGATCCAAAGATCATCTGATTCCGATAATTATTTATGGAGATATGAATTTATTTTGATTATTGAATAATTATCAAGCCAGCCAGCAACTCATGTAGGCTCAGAAGCCCAATAGATGCATCTATTCATTATCAACATTTGTATATAAATATAGGAGGCCTTTTCCTCATTTGGACACACACATCCCATCACATCTCTCTCTCTCTCCTTCGCAGAAAAGAGGCTCTTCTCCTACTGTGAAAAAAGGGACTCTTCTCTCACACGTGTGGAAGGAAGGACGCAGAATTTAGGGCTGCAGCTACAGATCAGATGTTTGGCCAGCATTTACCATTAGACTCTCTCTCAGAACTATGCTATAGGTGGAACTGACTCTCCTTGGAAATCCGCAATTTTTGGCATAGGAATCGAGGTGATCTGACCTCCGATTTGGAAGATATTGTCTGTCCTAGTTTAGGACTGATGCAGATGATGTCGATGATGCTGATGCCACTAATGTCAATGATGTTGATACCGCTGATGTCGATGATGTTGATGCCGCTGATTCCAATGATTCTGATGCCGCTGATGCCAATGATACTGATGCCACTGATGCCGATGATGCTGATGCCGATGATGTTGATGATGTTGATGCTGATGATGTCGATGATACTAATGCCGCTGATGCCGATGATGCTGATGCCGCTGATGTTGATGCTATTGATCTAGGGTTTGTTGCTGCTGGTATAAATCATACTTTTGTACTATTTCTCTCTGCTAAATTATTGAAGATAAAAGAAGATTTGATCAAAGGGTTTCCCCATATTGGGGTTTGTCCCTGGCTAGCCACCACATCTTGTGTCTCTTGTCTTGGCTTGTTTTCTGTTGATTGTTTAACGTTCTATCTGCACTTTACTTATGTACATGTGATTGATAATCTATGGATAATAACGAGAAAGATAAGTAAACTGCTCTAAAGCATAGAACATACCATAATTTAACATGGTATTAGAGTTGAGGTGAAAACAAAGCCCAAGCAAGAGCAAGAGCAATCATCGAAGAGAAGATTGGCAAAGCTATCCAAAAGAAACCATGGGGTCCTCAACACTCTTCCCCACCGAAGACAAGCTTCATGATAAGTCTGACTATCATGGATGGAAGATGTCTCTCAATCTAACTTTAAAATATCAAGAAGTATTCGACCATGTGAGAGGCAATATTGTTGATCCTCCATCAAATGCATCCACAGTTACTAGGAACAAATGGAAATCTAGAGAAGTCAAAGCAAAGAAGATCATCCGGGACTCTATAGACAAGCGCTTGGTGGCCTATGTTTTTGAGCTGAACACATCCAAGGATATCTACGATAGACTGGTGATTTCATTTAAAGTTAATGATGCAAATCAAGTTCTATTTCTTAGAAATAAGCTGAAGGAAATTAAGAAGGGAAAAGATGAAAACATGCAAGCATATTTCTTAAGAATCATTGAGATCAAGAACGATCTCCTATCTATTGAGGAAGTAATTCCTGACAGGGAAATGTCACTCACAACTCTTGGAGGACTACCATCTGAATGGTATATATTCAGGACTACTCTGTAATTCTTGGATTTAAGGAATTAATGGCAAGATGCACTCAAAAAGAAGCAAGGATGGACAAACGGGAAATTCCCATACTTAAATGTCATCCTGCTACCTTTTCTTCTCATGCTAAAAGAAGAAACAATTTCGAGGCTAAATCCAAGGAAAGGCTAGAATATGAAATATCTCGTGAAAGGTGTGGGAAGAAAATTTCATTTGCATGCAAGGGAAGAAAATTTGTGACATGGTTTTCATCAAATAATTTTGACTATTCTTTAATCTCTAAAGAAACCACCATTTGTTGAATATTGTCTTGTGGTTCAATATTTTTAAGTTCTATTGCCTCTACCTCTAGATCTCAGGACTGTTGTTGCTTTTCATTGCTATTTTCTATTGGAGCAATTTTAGGGAACTACATTTCTTCTTTATTCTTATTAGTTTGTAGTGCTGCAAGAATTTTTTCCTGTGGGGAAACTTCATGGTTTTCTGAACAGCATACATCATCTTTTTCTTTCAAAGGGGAAGATAATTCAAGCAAGGCTTCCACATTTTGAAAAGGCTTCTCTTTCAAGACCTCTAATATTTCATGATCCATGAACTGATTATCATCATCCTCATAGTAATTTTCAAGATATTGAATAAAACTTTCAAAATTGTCACAACAGTCTTGAATTAGCAATAGAGATGAATACATTTCTTTGTATTTGTCATGAAACGTAGCATGAAACTGCTTTAAAGAACATATGCTAGAGGCTGGTAAATTTTCATGCCAAGATCTAGCTTTTTCTTCTAAAGTTAACATAAACATTTTCATAAGGCAATCTTCATGGAATTTGACTTTAAACATTCAAAGGTGCATATGAAATTTTAATAAATGTAAAGCAGCATCATCTCCTATTTCATCTTTAAACAATCGAAGATTTCTTGACCAAATAAATTTGGGCAAAGGGTTTGGAAAACCTGGAATCTTTGACCTGTCCAAAGGAGCATACTTGCGTTGATTTGTTAAATTCATCCTGAAGACACTTAATGTTAAAATTGGGTCACCAGGGGTTCTCAACAACTCTGGATTCTTTTAGTAGTGGAGTCTTGAGTATTTGAGGCTTCTTGATTGGAAAGGGATCATCATAAGTTTCAAAAGGATGATATCTATTTACAATTTTCAAAAGAAAATACTCAAAAATTAATCTAAATTTTTTTCTAAAATAAAATATACATTGGAAAACTCTATCAATTTAAAAAGAACATAAGGTCTTGGATAACAATCTAAGTTAAAAGCCTAATCTTTTTGTATTGTTTCTTTCAGGTTCATTTCTCCAGTGGAGTCTCAGTTGTGAAATTGATGTGGAGTTTCCAGGTGGATGATTTTAACCTTTGTGTGTCTGATCCATGTCCACCATCATAGATCAGATCTAAACCTATAAAACTATTTTGAAGAAAAGGTTTAGTTCTCCAGGAAACCAAATTTTGAGTATTTTATGATTATTTCGATTTTTTATGACTTTTCCAAACAACTTCTATGATTTCTTTAAGAGGCTTTAGATATGAGATTTGAACTTTCTTAAAGACTTTATTTGACAAGAGGAACTGATCAAGTATTTGAAACCAACTATCAAATCTATAAGCTAGACCAGAGATAGACTGAATTAGCATTCATTTACTTCTGCAATTACAAAGAAAAAGCATTTCAAAGGCTACCTGGCTAAGTTCAGGCTCTGTCTGTAGTTTATGAAATAAACAATTTAGTAACAACTAATTATTCAGGTCCCCAGTGGAGTCGTCAATGATGTTATCACTCAGGTTTTCCCAAAAGTTGTAAGAAGGGGAAAGGAGGCCAAGGTAACCACAGACCAATCTTTTACATAGAGAATCTAGCCAATCTATATCCAGAGAGGGCTCTCTCTTTATGATTTAGCTTTGTTTTTAAAGGTATTAGGCTAGTTATGAAGTTCAAGGGTTTTGTTTGAGTTTGGGTGGTGAGATTCAATAGAACAGTGAGGTAAAACAGAGCAGTTCAGTCCATTGGGCTAGTGGAGTCAAAGAAGATGACTTTTTGGATTTGGTTTCTTAACAGAGGATGATTTCACAGAGCAAGGTAGTTAAACAGGGAACAAATAGAGACTGGAAACAGATGGAATGGGCTCAACTGGGTGAAGGGTAGTTAAGAATCCTTCAACCTATTGAAAGAGGGAAAATGGATGATTACTGATAAGAAGCAGTTAAGAATTCTTTAGCAAATAATCAACATGAAAGAATCAGGAAACATGAGCAATTAAGATTTCACTGCTTATTCTAATTCTGAAGAAAACAGAGAGAATAACCAGACCGAAAACAGAGTGCAATCAAGCATATTCTGAAATTAACCTTTTCTTTGTCATTCAGATTATGAAACAGAAATGATATAATAAACAAGAAAACTGTAAAACACAGGATATAGAGGAATTATAGGTCCAGAGGTTGATTCAATAAATCTGTGACAAGTCCTCTGCTTCAATTCTTCATCTAGTAGGCCAAACAATAGTTGATTCCAACAGCTCTTTATTCCAGAAGTTCAATATTATAGCAGAGTCTAGGAATCCACACACCACATCTCAATACTCTAATGGAGGGGGTATTTATACAATAAAAATATGTACAACAAATATCTCATAACAGGTGTGAGATAATATCTAGGTTTTAACTAATAAGAGTTTCCAAAAATAGAAACAGCTAGTCTCTATGAGAAGAAAAGGTTAAACTGGTGTTGTGCTGGAGGCAGGCTCTTTAATTCAGCTAACAGTTGTCTTCTGTAGTAACTCTACATCGGCTACTTGTCTTAACTGTGCTCTTTAATTCTGATCTGCTTTCTTTAATTCTGCTCTGACATCTTTATCGCTGATCTGATACACTTTAATGCTGAACTGATACACTTTGACTTGTTTTCCTTTGTTCATCGCTGTCCATCGCGTTCTGGTAAAAAAAAACTACTAACGTGTCTTCTGATCATCTTTCCTCTAGTAATTCACATCTCTGAAGGTCCACTGGTTAGGGTAGAAAATATCCTTGTACATCCATTTATTTCTTTTTTCTGCGAGCTTAGAAGTCCCTCGGTGTTGGTTCGAACTGTTTTAAAGAGGAACACTGCTCTACGCAGGTTGAATGGCAAGCTGTGGAGCTAGCATTGTAGCTTTTTTGTTCGGGCGATAGTTAAAAACTAGAACTGTGAACTCGGAAGTTTTTAATGCCTGGAACGCTGTATGTAGAAAAATGTAGCAAAAATGACGATTTTACCCTTTTTATTCGACCAACTGAAGTTTTGGTGGGAATTTTTGATTGGAAGGACGGATGATGTAAGCAGTACGGATGATGTCAGTGGGAGTACGGGGGAATGTGACATGGCAGTGACATGGTGGTGATGTGGCGGGTGACGTGACGGTGACGTGGCGGGTGATATCAGCACAGGATGGAGGACGTCAGCAGATGACATCAGCGGGGGGGTGGTAAACAGTTTTACCCGCACCGCTTTTGGGGCCAAGTGGTTTCGGGCAGAGGGCGAGCGAGCATACTAGGAGTGCGACGCATGGCAGAGTACGGGCGCAAAACCATCGGCCGATCGCGCATTAAAAGGCGGTCGAAAGGTGGGTTGCAAAATTGATCGTCGGCCATCGGATGGTCAGGCCTAGATCAGACGGTGGATGGGCTTTGAACTTGGCGAAGAGTTAATCAACGGGCCCGGTTTATAATAAACTCTATTTTTAATATATCGGGACTGTTTTGACTGGTTCGGGGCTTTGGTTATTAATCAACAAGAGGTTTAATTAATCCCATAATTGCGTGGTGGGAAGGTTATTAATAAGTTTCAAATAAACTTATTAATCCCTTTTAAATGGTGTTTATGGTTGTATTTCGACCGGGGAGGGGATATTTAAAATATCGGGGTTTTTTATATATATTTACATATTTACGGGAAAGGATAATAGGGTGGGAGTTATATATTTATATGTTAAACGTTAATATGAAAAAATGTAATGAACCAGTGCTAAGTTAAAAATGTTTTTTGCATTTTAAAACTTAGGCTAAAGGAAAAAAAGGGGTTTATATGAGAAATATGGCCAATTTCCTAAGTAAAATAGGGTTTTACTTAGATAATGTTTATGAAATGGAATGAGTGGCTTATGAGTGATATTAAGAACAGATCTTAAGAATTTTGGGGGAGTTAGTGAATGGTTTAGGGAAAAGTATGAAGGGGGGTTAGTTATTCAACCTTGCCTCGCTTGAGCTGCTTCAAGTATATGTCCGCCATTACACTTGTGATAGAGGTGAAAGTTAACACTTTTATTCTGCAACACCATCTACCTACCCTGCCTACTTTAGCCTAGAAGTTTTCTTCTCTTTACTTGGGTGCACTTGGACTAGCAAACCCTCATCAACTTTTCTTTTCTTTTCATAACAAGCCTACCTAAGTCTGCCCTTATAACATCCAAGGGCTCAAGTTTAACTTTTGATCTCCTTTGCTTCTCTACCTATCTACTTATCTACCAAGATTAAACAGTTTGGTCAGATTTTTATTCTCTATCTCTAAAACAGGAAATTCAAATATGAACTAGCCAAGATTAAGCTGTTTGGCCATTCATCAATTGTGGCATAAATTAACAAGCTACACACAATGCTTATTTGAAGAAAATGAAAAAGTAGTGGCATTTTGGACTTTCACACTTTCCTGGTCTATTTTTGTTTGGGGTTCATGTATTTCACTTTTTTGACCATTTTATTCCTTTTACCCTTTGATTTTTCTTTTAGGGCATACCCTCTTTACATTTTTTACATTTTTTGATTTTTTGATAATATGGAAAACCTTTGCAACAAGGAAAGGGATGAACATATTACAAAGCTCATCAAGTAAATCATGAAATATGACACCTATTGCTATAGGAGCATAACAGACCTTATCTCTATCATCTTGATTCTCAAAAATAAATATGTAATACCCATTTCCACAATAGTAAATGATTTTGGGTTCATGATTTTCCCAGGTGTCAAAATCCCAATCTTCAATGGCTTCATAGCTTGGCCACAAGCTAGTAAACTTCCCCAATAAGCCTCTTTCCTTCAATTTACCACATTTTTTTCATGAAGGAGGAAAAACCTAGGTCCCGAGAAGGGTTTGATTATTCCTTCTTCATGAATTTGTTTAGGGCTCCCATTATGCATACATTAACCGCATAGAAAAAAGAACACCCACTTAATATCTCGTAAAGGGTATCCACAATCAGTGACCTACATGTGAAATCCATTGAACAAGAACTATTCTCAACCATTCAAGTTCTCAAAAAGAAAACTTGAACATGGAGATATGTTAAAATTAGCAACTAGGGACAAACTCCATGTGGGTCACCTTATTCATGGCTGATAATATTTTTCCTAGATTCCTCTCGTCGAGAGGTGTAGGATTGATCCAAAGATCATCTGATTCCGATAATTATTTATGGAGATATGAATTTATTTTGATTATTGAATAATTATCAAGCCAGCCAGCAACTCATGTAGGCTCAGAAGCCCAATAGATGCATCTATTCATTATCAACATTTGTATATAAATATAGGAGGCCTTTTCCTCATTTGGACACACACATCCCATCACATCTCTCTCTCTCTCCTTCGCAGAAAAGAGGCTCTTCTCCTACTGTGAAAAAAGGGACTCTTCTCTCACACGTGTGGAAGGAAGGACGCAGAATTTAGGGCTGCAGCTACAGATCAGATGTTTGGCCAGCATTTACCATTAGACTCTCTCTCAGAACTATGCTATAGGTGGAACTGACTCTCCTTGGAAATCCGCAATTTTTGGCATAGGAATCGAGGTGATCTGACCTCCGATTTGGAAGATATTGTCTGTCCTAGTTTAGGACTGATGCAGATGATGTCGATAATGCTGATGCCACTAATGTCAATGATGTTGATACCGCTGATGTCGATGATGTTGATGCCGCTGATTCCAATGATTCTGATGCCGCTGATGCCAATGATACTGATGCCACTGATGCCGATGATGCTGATGCCGATGATGTTGATGATGTTGATGCTGATGATGTCGATGATACTAATGCCGCTGATGCCGATGATGCTGATGCCGCTGATGTTGATGCTGTTGATCTAGGGTTTGTTGCTGCTGGTATAAATCATACTTTTGTACTATTTCTCTCTGCTAAATTATTGAAGATAAAAGAAGATTTGATCAAAGGGTTTCCCCATATTGGGGTTTGTCCCTGGCTAGCCACCACATCTTGTGTCTCTTGTCTTGGCTTGTTTTCTGTTGATTGTTTAACGTTCTATCTGCACTTTACTTATGTACATGTGATTGATAATCTATGGATAATAACGAGAAAGATAAGTAAACTGCTCTAAAGCATAGAACATACCATAATTTAACATGGTATTAGAGTTGAGGTGAAAACAAAGCCCAAGCAAGAGCAAGAGCAATCATCGAAGAGAAGATTGGCAAAGCTATCCAAAAGAAACCATGGGGTCCTCAACACTCTTCCCCACCGAAGACAAGCTTCATGATAAGTCTGACTATCATGGATGGAAGATGTCTCTCAATCTAACTTTAAAATATCAAGAAGTATTCGACCATGTGAGAGGCAATATTGTTGATCCTCCATCAAATGCATCCACAGTTACTAGGAACAAATGGAAATCTAGAGAAGTCAAAGCAAAGAAGATCATCCGGGACTCTATAGACAAGCGCTTGGTGGCCTATGTTTTTGAGCTGAACACATCCAAGGATATCTACGATAGACTGGTGATTTCATTTAAAGTTAATGATGCAAATCAAGTTCTATTTCTTAGAAATAAGCTGAAGGAAATTAAGAAGGGAAAAGATGAAAACATGCAAGCATATTTCTTAAGAATCATTGAGATCAAGAACGATCTCCTATCTATTGAGGAAGTAATTCCTGACAGGGAAATGTCACTCACAACTCTTGGAGGACTACCATCTGAATGGTATATATTCAGGACTACTCTGTAATTCTTGGATTTAAGGAATTAATGGCAAGATGCACTCAAAAAGAAGCAAGGATGGACAAACGGGAAATTCCCATACTTAAATGTCATCCTGCTACCTTTTCTTCTCATGCTAAAAGAAGAAACAATTTCGAGGCTAAATCCAAGGAAAGGCTAGAATATGAAATATCTCGTGAAAGGTGTGGGCAATGTCTCTCTTAAATTAAATCAAGGTAATACAATCCACCTACATGAAGTATTATATGTACCTGATCTCAAAAAGAACCTGGTGTCCATTTCAGCAATGGAAGACAAAGGCTACAAGGTGGCTTTTAGTGATGCAAGGTACGTGTATGGAAAAAAAATATTAAAGATACCTTCACTCTTGGGTTTCAAGTTGATTCATTATATCAGGTCGAAGGAAGTCCACTAGGTGTCATGTCTTGTGACACATCTCTTTATTTCGAACTATGGCATCGAAGGTTTCCTCACCTTCATTATAAAGCTCTACCTGATGTAAGAAAATGGTGATCGAGATGCCTAAGTTCAGAATAGAGCAAGAAGGTGTATGTCCTGGATGTTTCGAAGGAAAGCTAAAAAGGGGACCATTCCCCTCAAGCCAAAGAAAGACCTCCAATATATTGCAGTTAGTTCACTCAGACATATCTGGTATGACGCCTATGAACTCCTTGGGAGGATATTCATATTACCTCACTTCTACAGATTATTATTCTCGCAAGACTTGGATATATTTCTTGAAAAGGAAGGATGAAGTGTTCTATTGGTTTTGACACTTCAAAGCCTTGATCGAGAATAAAATCGAAAATAAGATCAAGATCTTAAGGACCGATGATGGGATTGAATATGAATCTAATGAGTTACATGACTTTTGTAAAGAGGTTGTCATTAAGAGGGAGACTACTACACCATACACTCCTAAACAGAATGGTGTGATGGAAAGGAAGAACCATACGATTATGGAAGTTGTCTGTGTTGTGCTTCATGATCAAAGACTTCTGAAGTTTCTATGTGCCGAAGCTGCAAACACCACCATATATATACAAAACCGATGTCCCCATCTACCATTGGGTTCCTAAACTCCTGAAGAAATGTTCACCGGTAAGAAACTTGATATATCTCATTTTAGAATTTTTGGAAGCCCTGTATATTTTCATGTGCTAAAAGAGAAAAGGAATAAATTGGGTGCATCTGGAAAGAAAGGAATCTTCGTGGGCTATACTGAAAATACTAAGGGCTATAAAATCTATGTAGCCAATCAAAGGGAAGTCATGATTAGTCATGATGTCAACTTTGATGAAGATATGTCTCTTAGCAAGGTGAACAACCTTCCTACAGTGAGGAGCTCTCAAGAAGCTGACACCAGGGAACCGAAAGAAAAAGAGTATGACAAGATATTTCCACCTGTTTCCAAATATACCACCATACGCTCGATCATAGCCCTTGCGGCTTCATAAGGATGGAAACTACATCAGATGGATGTTAAGACCATGTTCTTGCATTTTTCGATCAAAGAAGAGGTCTACGTGGACCAACTTGAAGGATTTGACTCGTCGGAGCATTAATTTGCTTAGTGAACTCCTGTCCAGATATATGCTTTGTAGTCACGACGTTGAATCAACATATGGTTGAACCTCACCACATACATTGGATTGGTGCCAAGAATCTGTTGGGATATCTTCGTGGCACAATTACTTATGGGTTAAGATACACTGCCGGAGATGTGAGACTACTTGGGTATATTGATGCTGATTGGGCATGCAGTGTCGTGGACCGAAAGAGCACTTCCGGGTGTTGCTTCTCTTTGCAATCTTCTTTAATATCCTAGATGAGCAGGAAGCAGAAGTCAGTGGCTTTGAGCACCACTGAGGCAGAGTATATTGTTGCTAGCATGGCCTCCTATGAGGCAGGCTGGTTGTGAAAGATCTTCAGTGAGCTATTTGGATTTACATTGGATACCACCGTGATTCTATGTGTCAATCAGAGTGAGATCCGTTTATCAAAAAATCACATATTTCATGATCGCTCCAAGCATATTGATATCAGGTACCACTATATTCAAGATATGGTGCAAAAAGGAGCAATAACGCTCCAACATATTGGTATAGATGAACAGGTCATCGACATTCTGACAAAGCCCCAAGGAAAGGTCAAATTCCTGACTTTTTGAGAATGACTTGGTGTCATTTAGAGACCCTCTGATGAGGGTCAAGTATGATGTACTGAGCTCTGGGAGCTCCAGGGGGGTGCAAGGTACTTCTTGGAGTGACATATGACCATAGGGTGACTCACCATCCCCTGTTAATGAAATTTGTACAGGGTAAAAGGTTCAACCTTCCCCTGTGACACCCCATGGCAACTGTGGACAAGATGATTTTCTCTCCTATGGACAGGATGATTCACTCTCCTATGGACAAGATGATTGACTCTCTTATGGGACAAGATGATTCACTCTCTTGTGGGACAGGATGATTCACTCTCTTGTGGATACGATGATTCGCTCTCTTATGGACAGGATGATTTGCTCTCCTATGGACAGGATGATTCGCTCTCTTATGGATAGGATGATTTTCTATCCTATGGACAGGATGATTCGCTCTCCTGTGGACAAGATGATTCACTCTCTTGTGGGATAGGATGATTCTCTTTCCTATGGACAGGACAATTCGCTCTCTTGTGGACAAGATTATTTCCTCTCTTGTGGGACAGGATGATTCGCTCTCCTATGGACAAGATGATTAGTTCTCCTGTCGAGGCATCCTACCCATGCAGTCTGGGACTCATGGGAAGTACCTCTCATCTAATCAATGAGTATGGAAATGAGGATAGGGACCATAGTAGTACCGATGGATGCATCGTTGTATCTACCGTACTGCCTATGCTAGAATGACCTTCATTGATCTAGGATCAATGATATTGGTCTGGGACTAGTGGTAGGAGTTGTACCCACTATGACACTGACTTCAGGTCAGTTGAGGACTAGTCTGGGACCAGTGGTACACACTCTGAGACAGACTTTGAGTCAGTGGAGGATGGTATGATACATCCTCGATCACTTCTTCTTCTTCTTCATAATTCGAGTAGAGAAGAACAGAGCAGAGTAGAGTAGATCAGCACAAGGTAGAATAGAGCAAAGTCGAGTAGGGGTCAAGCTGTACAGGGTAGTGCATTTGATGGATGAATAGTAGCGACGGATAGATGAATTGTTGATGAAGTTCTCCCTAGTTGAGAGGGAGTGTTAAAATTGGCAACTAGGGCCAAACTCCATGTGGGTCACCTTATTCATGGCTGATAATATTTTTCCTAGATTCCACTCATCGAGAGGTATAGGATTGATCTAAAGATCATCCGATTCTAATAAGTATTTATGGAGATATGAATTTATTTTGATTATGGAATAATTATCAAGCTGACCAGCGACTCATGTAGGGTAAGAAGCCCAACAAACGCATCTATTCATCATCAACATTTGTATATAAATACATGAGGTCTTTTCCTCATTTGGACACACACATCTCATCACATCTCTCTCTCTCTCCTGCACAGAAAAGAGGCTCTTCTCCTACTACGCAGAAAGGGACTATTCTCTCACACGTGTGGAAGGAAGGACGCAGAATTTAGGCCTACAACTGCAGATCGAAAGTTTTACCAACATTGACCATCAGACTCTCTCTCAGAATTATGTTGTGTGTGGAACTGACTCTCCTTAGAAATCCGCAATTTTTGGCACAGGAATCGAGGTCATTTGACCTCTAGTTTGGAAGACATTGACTGCCATAGTTTAGGGCTGATGTCGATGATGTTGATGTCGATGATGGTAATGCCACTGATGCCAATGATGCTGATGTCGCTGATGCCGATGATGTTGATGCCGATGATGCTGATGCCGATGATGTTGATGCCATTGATGTTGATGATACTGATGCCGATGATGCTGATGCGGCTATTGCCGATGATATTTATGCCACTGATGCCAACGATGCTGATGATGTTGACACTGATGCCGCTGATGTTGATGCCACTGATCTAGGGTTTGTTGCTGCTGATATAAATCAGACTTTTGTACTATTTCCCATAGCTGAATTATTGAAGATAAAATAAGATTTGAATAAAGGGTTTCCCCATATTGGGGTTTGTCCCTAGCTAGCCACCACATCTTGTGTCTCTTTTCTTGTCTTGTTTTCTATTGATCATTTAATGTTCTATCTGCACTTTACTTATGTACATGTGATTGATAATTTGTGGATAATAATAAGAAAGATAAGTAAACTGCTCTAAAACATAGAACATACCATAATTTAACAAGATAGAAATGATGTGTTCAATAGAAACTTGAGGCAAGGTGACGATGGCCTTTATCTTAACTTATGTGATCAAACTTTTAACAAAATATCAGGAATATAAACAAGGGAGTTTGTATTAAGTAGTCATCATGGTTTTCGACCAACCTCATCATCAGTGTTATCCATAAATTAGATGGCTCCCATGGATCATTGAAATCAACTGCCTCATAGAAGAGGACTACAATAGCATCAGAACCGAAGGACACTCCACTAGATTTAAGGTTTTGAGGTCCCAGAGCTAATTTGATATCCCCTAATCAGCCAAACTTTCCCACAGATCATAGATTCAAATGACCACATGGGTTCACATTTCGAGGATGGACTAGATCTCGATGGAGCAAAATACGGTAGCATGGGGAGGATAGGGAAACCCTAGTTGCAGCAGAGCACGTTCATAGAGCTCTATCTGATTTAGTGTCACCCATCTGTTATAGAAATTTTTGGGCACTCCAACCCCAAGCATGAAATGTCCATAAACCAAGGGCTCCTAAGTCCCTAAAAGTGTTGTTCTAACCCCTAAAGGAGTAAGGTCAACTGACTACAGCTTCTCCCAGAAGTTCTCCATGAAAAACTGCTCAGAATTGGTCAAAACAGGATCATTTCAGCTGCTCCATAGGCTAAGTGCGTTGCATCTCACCTAAACACACTATGTGGGTGCATTGAATTTCAAAAAGCCCTTCTATGGGGTGCGATGGGCGAGAAATGACAAATGGCAGTGTCATTCCGCGAGGTGGAGAGGCAATGGAAGCTTCCGAAAACTTCTCCTGTGACACTTGCCTCTCTGAATTCGACCAAGGATGAGTAAGAGATCACCAATCTCCAAGTGGAAGCAAGAACTATCAGAGGGAAGACACTAATCAAATCACAAGCTGACTCATCTCCCTTACAGATATCTATATATGGATCCCTCATCCCAGAGATCCAGAGGCTGGAATTTTGCATATTGTAAGGAATTGATGTTGGTTTCTTGAGATAAAACATCAGATTGTTGGGTGATCTAAGCTTTGTATGAGGTGAAGAGGGGCTTCCTTGCTAAGAGGATGATGCTGGGTCAGAACAACTGGTTGTAACTCCCCTTGGCTCTTTCTTATTTATCAATAAAAGCTATTCAAGTTTTCCTCCATACTCTTGTGTCATTTATGTTTGCTGCATTTGTATGGTCAATTTACATCTGATCCTAGATTGTTTATGATTATAGATCCATGTTCTTGTATAGTGCTATGCTACTGTGATCTTACAGGTACTCTGTGAAGCTGGGCGTGCAAGGGAACAATTAGCGAAAGACTATCAAGGAAGAGAGGAATTGAACCAGGAGATTAGCGCAAGACAGAGGTTGGTCTTCTTTGTTCCTCTCTATCTATACTTCATAAAGGAAAAATGAAAGTAGCTTTACTTTGTTTTTTTTCTAAGGCAGCTATCACACCTTAGTGGGATAAGCAGTTCTGAGCAGACACTTTTCCCTGTAACAAAATGGCGACTCCATTGGGGACGAATTAGTTTGTTTGTTTATTTTCCTTGTTGTCTATTTCATAAACTTACAGACGGAGCCTGAAGTCGAGCCAGGTAGCTTTCGAACTACATTTGCTATGCAAATTCAAAGTAGATAAATGCCGCTTCAGTCAATCTCCGGGATTTGTTTATGATTTAAACAACTGATTCAAAAACTCTCTGATTGCCCCTTGTGGTAGCTCTTAGATCCTCCTTAGATCTACCCCTGATTGTTGCATTACTGCTTACCTTTTGCTTGGCCAAAACCCATGAACTGAACTGCAAACTGTGACCCGAAACCCAACCAAAGTCTCGTCTCTGCCCAGCACAGGTACTGTTCTGAGAATCTGAAATTCAGCACACTTCCCGAGTGTAGTAGGTGCGCTGCATTTCAAATTCCCTGTGTTACAGGTGCACTGATGAGACTAGGCATTGTTCAGTTTTAGTTTCTGTGATTCATTCTTTCCAGTTATATTCATGAATTTTGCTGCCTGTGATCAGTATATCTCTGTTTGAGACCCCTTTTCCTTGCTGTTATTCCGCCTCCTTTGTACAAAAGAACTGTAAATGTTTTTGTGTGTTTGTTGAGTCATTTTCAGTTCTCCTTTGCAAAAAGTAACATAATCGCACTATTGTCCTTTGATTTGAAAGTGTCGCAAGTGTCGTTTTTAATCATAGGAAAGAGTTTGATTGCTGTTGATAGTCGATTATCCTGTTACTATTGTTTTTGGTCTGAATTTGTAATTCTTCTAATTTCAAAAACAAGTATTCATTTCCAAATCGTAAGGTGTTGTGATTGTCTCCATTTTTTATTTCGAAAAGAAACTTGTTGATAACTGTCGCTTGAAAAGAAATTCAGATTTGTGCATCAACTTTCTTTTTATCATTCATATACTAAGAAAGTCGAAAACAAATACATGCATGTGCATTTGCATTTAGACTGTCCGATTGGTTTGATTTCGGAAAGTGCATTTAGAGTGTGCTCTTTGCTCTTTGTGAAAGAATTCTATCTTTCTTTCCTTAGTAGCTAGGATTTTCATTGCACAAAGAAGATAAAAAGATTGTTTATCATCTTAGATTGCATTTTAGGAATTATACTACATCTCACAGTG
The DNA here is from genome assembly GCA_031772625.1 of Pinus tabuliformis. Classification (NCBI taxonomy): domain Eukaryota; kingdom Viridiplantae; phylum Streptophyta; class Pinopsida; order Pinales; family Pinaceae; genus Pinus; species Pinus tabuliformis. The sequence goes on along the minus strand of CM062818.1, from coordinate 663,594,809 downwards.
AACCTGAAAGGCAAACTTCATAAACAAGATCAACTATAAAATAAATTCAATGAATCTAACAATGCTTTGGAACCTAATGCACAACATTTAGAAGTCTAGGCTAGAGACATATTCCGGCGTCGTAAAGCCTGGTAACTGTTGTTCTCACTGATCGTTGGGTGATTCCTCCACTTTGAGACGATAAGTGCCAGTATGGACTTGTGCTCCCATGTACCGTCGAGTATATTTTGGGAGACCACAATAGGATTAATCCTTTATCCATAGGAAGCCGTGTTTGCCGCCCTATCGATCACAATGCACTGAACACAACATTCGGGAAGATTGACTGCCGTACCGTAAAAAGTATTCTACAGTTTTGCGATTGGTTTGGTAATCCCTCTACCTAGATTTCCAGAGCAGTCCTTTTCGTTCCTTTTCAGACTCTTTAACGAAAAAGGTCCATCTGAGCACTTGTCACTTCAGGCTCATTAAAAATCGAAGGTGACTAGAGTCATCTTTTGTTTTTTCTCGACTCTTAAAAATTGAAAAAACAAGTTGTGTCAAAGCGTCTAAAATTTATTTTAAACAGAATATTCATCACCCTTTCCTACATTGATCTTGGGTTGAGAAAATGGAATCCACCAACCAAGGAATTCCCCTTGGGGGAAATCTTAGTCCCTTCTCCTCTTGGGGAGATGTTGGTGCACCCCATATGGCCACATTGTCGCTTCTAGGACTGACAATCAGCTTGCCTGTATGGCTCTTCTCAACCTCTGTCATTCAGAACACCGCAATTCTTGAACAATCGAGTTAGCAACTAGATGATTCTAGAGTTACCCACCAACCTTCTACTTCCTCCAATTCTTGCTCTCCTCCTTCCTCTTCGCTTGATGGGGCTGGTAAAGCCAAAAATCAAGTACCTGAGAAGAAGAAGGAAAAGAAGAAGAAAGAAAAGAAGAAGAAGGAGCCAAAAGCGAAAGGGGGCAACCAAGCGTCGTCTAGCGAAAATCCACACACTGCACCGACCAGGCCTAAATCGCCATGTGTCATTTTCAAAGGAGACCAGTATCATAGAGATTGTCCTTGCATCCCTCGGATCTTAAGGGACTGGTCTCCTCGTTTGCACAACCTGGCGTCGTCAACCTCTGATGATCATCTTGAAGACACACCGTCAACTAGTGAAAGTGAAGCCCCAGGACAAAAAGGAAAATATAAATTTCCTTGTAAATTGTGCGAAGGTGATCATGCCGTCCACCGTTGTCCCTTCTTAGACGAAGCTAAAAGAGTTTTGGACGATCGTCTGGTTTCACCGTTACGACTTCCTCCTGGATATAAAAAACTCTTGTCGAGTCCATCACTAGTTGAAAATCCGGCTGGCCTGCTCAGGTGGTCGGCTGAAGCATCTATCATTGAAGACAAACCATATGAACCTTTACCAAACGAAAGTCAAAAGGTCGAGGTGACAGTTGACCCGGTCTTGCCTTCAGAGGTTCCATCTTCAGATGATACAGTCACTGAAGAGAACAAGGATGACACCGTCTAAATTCTTTTCGTAAGCACAGACTCCAATGAACATGGGGGCAATTTACCCATTCCTTTACCGCAGGAAGGAATTTCGTCAAAGTCGTACCCGGCCATCTATTCGGTCCCACCTCCAAGCAACCTAGTTGTCTCCTTTGACTGGAATCAACTAGGCAGACCCCGTTTACCAGCTAGTGTACCATTCTGAATTATTGTTCAAATATATAGAATGGTTATGGCTGGTACCATCATAGATGAAGGGGCTTCTGTGAGTATCCTTTCCTCGACTGCTTGGAAAGCGCTTGGTTCGCCATCGCTTTTGCCTGAGATGAGAAATCTAACAGGCTTTGACAAAGGAACCAGTCGACCGTTAGGGATCCTTCCCAATGTGCCCATAACATTGAGAGGGAAAACCGTTCAAATGAATGTAATGGTAGTTCAAGGACCCCTGGATTATAATCTACTCCTTGGACGAGACTATATTTATTGCATGGGAGTGATTGTCTCCTCACTCTTTAGAGTAATGTGTTTTCCGCACGAAGGAAGAGTGGTCAAGCTCGTAGACCAGCTTTCATTTCCCGGATCACACAGAGCAAATAGTCATATGCCATCCCTGAATGGTCTTTTCACGCAAGAAATGTCTCGATCCCCAGTCCGTCCACCTGATGAGCGCGAGTGATTTGGGGAACATGACTGAAACCCAGGGGGCATGCACCCTGGTCTGCTTCGGCAGGAAAACTTCGGATATAGGGTAGGTTTCCGCGAGAGAATATGACTAGTCTGTACTCCCGTCTGTGATTGGAAGAGGGGGTTATTCTGGAATAAGATTCTCTTGTCAAAGTTATGTGGGTTGGCAGGCATTGCCACTCACCTTTGTTTATTTCGATAAACATCGCCTAAGAATTGTTTTGTTTATGTCGTGAATAGAACAATCTTTGGTAACCTGTAAGAGGTAGACCTCTCTCGGTAAAACAAATGTTTTAACGGAAGGAAGAAGGGGTAACCTTGAAATTCTGTTTTATACCTAGGGGCATGCAAACCTTTTGGTGTGCAAGTGAAGAGCGACTATTTATTTTTTAAATTTGTAGGTCCTCTAACCCTTTAAACTCATAGGATTGGTCGTTTCCTAACTTGCATAAAGAAAGGATGTGGGGCAAAACTCTAAAAGTTTCCGTTTTTATATATGAGACATTCTTATTATACAACTGGATTAATCGAGCAGTTTTAGCGCGGACTTCATGCTCGTTAAAAAATAAACATAAGCAATGAGCACATGTTCCTCCAGAGTTTAAGCTCATTAAAAAATGAACCAATTTCTGGTAAATAACCATCGTGAATGTAATACCTCAGCCTTTAAAGCCTTGGTCGTGTTTGCACCATCACCTCCACTCTGTATTGGCCAATCATTCACCTCCATTTGATTGTTTACCCCTTTTTGAGGAACAGTTGCGAAGAGTGATATCACTAGCCATCCTTGTAACACTGCCGTGATTGGAAAATTCCAAACCTTACATGGAATCAGCTGCTACCCATTTTATCACTCGTTCCTCAAAAGACGAGTCTCCTTTAAGCTCTTTTCAATTGACTCATAAAATATGAAAAGATTGCTGAGCCATTGGCCTCTCCAGCTTGTTAAAGGGACCGAAAGTGCTATCCCTCCTCTAAATTTTAATCTTTTTGGACCTGAGGGATTATTACACAAAAAGATCGAGCGCTTGTTTTGTTCAGCTCGTTAAAAATATTGAAAATTCATCCCTTCTGTATTGATTTATACTTTTTCGGACTTAAGGGATTAGATGACGAAAAAGGAATTTTGGAGTTTCCTTTACGTTCCTTTTCAGACTCTCTAAAATTGAAAAGGACCGAGTTAGCTTTGTCGTTAAACTCGTTAAAATTTAATAGGGACAAACTTGTCTATAGACGAGAACGAGTTTCACTATCACTAGGCTCGTTAAAACATAGCGATGGGTTTGCCCGAAGGGAAAATTATAGAAGAAGCATATGTTATCCTCCTCAAGCTTGACAAAAATAAAGAGGTACTGGTCAGCAATGACTGGGGAAAAATTGGGAAGAAAACTTGAAGAAACTTTGTTGGTAGCAAGTCACTCTTGAACATGACACTTTCACTCCGCATCCGAGTCGGGTTGGGTTGTTTCATTCACCGGTCACATCACCATGGTCCCATCACACCATCCACATTTGGGGTTAATGCCACCAATCCATCACGTCAGTGTCGCCGATATGTTCAAGAGAAGTCATTCAGAGAATTCACCTGTGTCTCACCCACTACAATACATTTATACTCCATTCTTTCATGACCGCCACCCTGAACCTTATATCACCAGATCATTTTCACCTCCACTAAAATCATTTGCTCCATTCCATGTCATTGATGTGGGATTCATTAAGGCCCTCCTGTGACGGATTGCTTCTTGTCGACATCAGCTCATTATCCAAGAAGTTGAACTAGGAACACCCCATTCAGTACTTTGAAGCTTCCATGCCTCAATGGCAAGTTTCTCACTTTCGGTGACAGGTTTACATCAATGACCTTCGACCGAAAGATTTTGAGTTGTGTTCGACGCCAAGTCCTTTATTCACACCACGTGAATTGTAATGCAGTACCTTGAGGGTCATTATCATTATCGGTGATTCCTCTCGTGCTTGTTAACAACTTATATCATTGGCTGGTAATCAAGCGATGTCTTTCCATGTTCGACTCCAGAACATCTCTCACATGGATAGATTTGTACTTCGAGTGAAGATCGAACGAGATTGAAGACCCCGGATCTAGTTTCATCCATCCGGGCTACGATATATATTCAGGGAAATAAAGACATTGAATGACATCATTGCTGCACAGATAACCATCCAGTCAAAGGGATGATGGCTCTATCAGAATCATCAGTCTACACTCAGACGATTGTCTATCCTATGTACATGAAAATGAATTTATAAAACTGAGCATGGGAATGCCCGCCTCAGCTAGATCATGAAAATATTATGAAGATAATGTATTGTATTGTATCTTCTTACAGGTCTCCTCCCAGCTTGAAAGAACTTTGGATCCTCATGATAAAGCATTTCACCCGACACCAAAAGATTAACGACCTCATGCTTTAGGGGGAAACTATTATAGACATTTTTGGGCACTGCAACCCCAAGCATGAAATGTCCATAAAGCAAGGGCTCCTAAGTCCCTAAAAGTGTTGTTCTAACCCCTAAAGGAGCAAGGTCAACTGATTACAGCTTCTCCCATAAGTTCTCCATGAAAAACTGCTCAGAATTTGTCAAAACAGGATCATTTCAGCTGCTCCATAGGCTAAGTGCATTGCATCTCACCTAAACACACTGTGTGGGTGCGTTGCATTTCAAAAATCCCTTCTATGGGGTGCGATGGGCAAGAAATGACAAATGGCAGTGTCATTCCGCAAGGTGGAGAGGCAATGGAAGCTTCCAGAAACTTCTCCTGTGACACTTGCCTCTCTGAATTCGACCAAGGATGAGTAAGAGATCATCAATATCCAAGTGGAAGCAAGAACTATCAGAGGGAAGACACTAATCAAATCACAAGCTGACTCATCTCCCTTACAGATATCTATATATGGATCCCTCATCCCAGAGATCTAGAGGCTAGAATTTTGCATATTGTAAGGAATTGTTGTTGGTTTCTTGAGATAAAACATCATATTGTTGGGTGATCTAAGCTTTGTATGAGGTGAAGAGGGGCTTCCTTGCTGAGAGGATGATGTTGGGTCAGAACAACTGGTTGTAACTCCCCTTGGCTCTTTCTTGTTTATCAATAAAAGCTATTCAAGTTTTCCTCCATACTCTTGTGTCATTTATGTTTGCTACATTTGTATGGTCAATTTACATCTGATCCTAGATTATTTATGATTATAGATCCATGTTCTTGTATAGTGCTATGCTACTGTGATCTTACAGGTACTCTGTGAAGCTGGGCGTGCAAGGGAACAAGCAGTGAAAGACTATCAAGGAAGACAGGAATCAAACCAGGAGATTAGCGCAAGACAGAGGTTGGTCTTCTTTGTTCCTCTCTATCTATACTTCATAAAGGAAAAACAAAAGTAGCTTTACTTTGTTTGTTTCTAAGGCAGCTATCACACCTTAGTGGGATAAGCAGTTCTGAGTAGACACTTTTCCCTGTAACACCATCTCAATCATGTCTTTAATAATGAGATTATATATATATATATATATATATATATATATATATATATATATATAATTTAGTTATTTTTTATGATTTTTTTAATTACGTTGATAGGTGTTTATGTACATATGTCATATGAACACAAGTGTTTTTTTATTTATAGCTCTAAGAGTAAAGGTGAGATATTTTTACCACATCTCCTTCATAGGGGTTGTAATATTAAAAATATATTAAATGAGTTAGCACAATAAAAGTGGGATTATTAATGTTTTATAATGCTTGTGATTAAATCTAACCAAATATGTATATTCACTTATAATAGTTGCATTGTTGTCTTATTTAGTGTATTTTTTTTTAAGAACATGTGTCAATTCCACATTGAGGAAGGACAAATAACACATCACCCCCATATTGGGATGTAATAATAATTTAAATAAATTATAGTTATAGTTTCATTATTTTTTATGATTTTTTATAATTTTGGTAATCATAATGTCTTGGTGCGTATGTGTTTCTATCAACCATTTAATTTATGTGGTTGTGTGTAGCCATGTCAGATGTATCATGAGGTGCTTGGACAATTATCATGGATTGATGCCTATTGACGTTTACCAACCCTTTAATATTTTATATAGCTTAGTTAGTTATTTTAATTTTAAATTAACAGATCTTCATTAATGTATTAATATGGAAACATTTATTTCTTCTTAAAAAGTTCAAGAGTGTAAATATAGAGGGAATATATGATCGAAAAAATGTCTCTTAATCCATAAACGAAAGGTCTCACATACCAATTGAATATTTAGCTTAGCAATGACCTTAAAATTAAACCATTATAGAACCATTTTAATCATGAATCTAACATGCACCAGAGGGGTCAAATCTCTTCAAGTGCAAGCCTCTTTTACAGTGCAAAATTTGAAAAATAAATTGCATCTCTATCTATCTATCTATTAATTTTTCAAATTTTGCGCTATAAAAGAGGTTTTCACTTGAAGAGATTTGATCCCACTAGTGCATGTTAGTGGTGCATGTTAGATTCCTGCTTAAAATGGTTCTATAATGGTTTAATTTTAAGGTCATTGCATATATATTTCTCAATATTTAAATTGTATTTTTGAATGCTATAGAGTACATAACTTAAACGTATATCTATATATATATATATATATATATATATATATATATATATATATATATATATATATATATATATATATATATATATATATATATATATATATATATAGATATATATATATATATTATAAAATAGTGAGATTCCTTCAAATTATGCCATAAGGTGTTTCCCTTTGGGAAGAACTCCCCCAAATGCCACTTTGCACTCTTCAACACCATTCGATAGAATGTTAGACAATTGAAAAAAATTTGACCATTAGATCCACCACTGACTCCTGTAAACTGATTTCTTCAACTGTCAACCAATTACTTGATTTACGTCGTCTGATGCAAATTATGCTCGGTCGTTGGGTGCCATGAATCAAGAGGTCATGTGTTGTGGAAAGCATTGAAATACATGCCTAATATTTTTTCTTTTAGGTCCCTAAGTTTAGATAGGGTTTTTGTCTCTGATCTTTGTCTTCTGATGCAAATTATGCTCGGTCATTGGGTGCCACGAATCGAGAGGTAATGTGTTGTGGCAAGAATTGAAATAGATACCTAATATTTTTTCTTTGAGGGCCCTAAGTTTAGATAGGGTTTTCATCTCTTAAGCTTCATCAATTCTTCGTGTTTTGCCTTCTGCAACATTTCAAAAAATAACGAATGAAAGAGATGGGATATCACAATCTACGCCAAGTCCAGCGCCAATGGAGCCTTTCCATGGTCTCAAGGATGGTGTTAAAGTGCCTTTTGTTGGGGAAATCAGGTGGGTGGTTTTGAAGGACGTGGGGAAAGAATGACTGAAATCCAAATAATTTGACTTGAAAATCAAAATCCAATTGCAAACTCTAACCAGGACGAAGACGATCTGATTTAGTTTCAACATATTGGTGATAATTTTACTATACATTATTTTTTCTGGGGTTCATATTATTGGGATTCGAAAGCCCCATAAAACAAACAATCATCCCATAGAAGAAGAACCGAGCATAATTTAACTACAAAGTTGTTGTGTTGAAATTGATGTTTTCTCATATAGTTACTCTAATAACACACATCATGGTAACATCTATGGTGATATTAGTTGTACTACTTTTTTTGTATTGGAATTATGATTTCAATTCATTTGTGTATTATGGTTAGAGAAATCAGTAGTCCAAGTGACAGGAGGCCTTGGGAATGGTGTGGGAATGTCTTATGAAGAGGTGCAGAAGCTACGTTCCTTTGAATATAAACTCAGTGGTATGTATATTACGTTACATAGAATGCTTTGCAATGATACTGAAAATAATGATGATAAGATTGAGAATGGATTATGGATGCATGAAGTTTATTTTTCAGAGTGTGTTGTTTGCTTGGATGAAATTTAGAGGGGTGAGACATGGAGGTTGTTGCCTCTTTATAGGAACACTTTTCATGTAGAGTGTGTGGATTCAAGGTTCTCTAAGAACCCCTTGTGTCCCATTTGTAATACCAACACTCAACAACATGGTAGGGAAAGAGGGACATTGGTGATGGAGAATGTGTTAGAGTTGGCCCAAGTTGGGGGATGTGAGATGGGGAGTGGGACCAAAGATATTTCTATTGGGGTTGCTCTGAAAGGAGGGTTAAAAGGAGAGAGGAGGTATGGTTTTCATCAGTCTGAGATGTCTAATTTGGTGTCTAATCCACCTTCATCATCAAGATATTTTACAACTGATGAACATCTGGTTTTCTTCTCTGTTTGCCTTGATAAATATTAATAATTTTGATAAAACCATATTTATCAATTTAACAAAACTCTTTTTGTAGTTTAACACAACTTGAAAATAAAAGTGCAATTTCCAACTCTAATACAAAACCAAGGTGAAGACAATCTAATTTATTTTCAACATATTGGCAATAATTTTACGATGCACTATTTTTTTGGCGGTTTATATTGGTTGGATTCAGAAGCCCCTTGATATTGATAAAGCAAACAATCATCCCATAGAAGAAGAACTGAGCATAATTTAACTACATAGTTTTTGTGTTGAAATTGATGTATGTTTGTATAGTTACCCTAATAACACACATCATGGTAATGTCTAGACTCTCTCATGATATCAATTGTATTTCTTTTCTTTGGTATTGGAATTTTGATTTCAATTCATTTGTGTGTTATGGTTAGAGAAATCAGAAGTCTGAGTGACAGGAGGCCTACAGAGAGAGGAATTTCTTCTTCTCCTATCGGTGGGAATGGTGTGGGGATGTCCTAGGAGGAGGTGTTGAAGTTGCCTTCCTTCGAATATAAACATGGTGGTATGTATATTATGTCACATAGAATGCTTTGTAATGATGCTGACAATAACGATAATAGGATTGAGAATGGATTATGGATGCATGAATTTGTTTGATCAAAGTGTGATGTTTTCTTCGATGAATTTCAGAGGGGTGAGACATGCAGGTTTTTGCCTCTTTATAGGCACACTTTTCATGAAGAGTGTGGATTCATGATTTTGTAAGAATCCCTTTTTCCCCATTTTATCAGTGCTTAGTAGCATGGTGGGGAAAGGGAGACACTGGTGATGGGGAATGTGTTAGAGTTGGCCCAAGTTAGGGAATGTCAGATGGGGAGTGGGACTAGATATATCGTTATTGGGGTTGTTGTGCAAGGAGGGTTAAGAGGAGAGAGGAGTTCATCAGCCTAAAATGTCTAATTTGTTGTCCAATCCACCTTCATCATCAAGATCTTTTCCTATTGATGAACATGTGTGGAATTTGATGTCAACTACATCATTTCCATTGTTATTGTAGTACATCCATTGCAGTACATATCCAATGATGATGATGGCAGTGGTGGTGTGATGGTTATTGATGTTCTGAACATTAATCAGATCCAGAGCCATGATAGCCACAGTGAGAATCAAAATTCATGCAAGTTGATAGCAACTCCAATCCCATCTTGTAGAGCCAATGATGATGATGGTATGAGGGGTTTTAGTGTTTTGAGCCCAAGCCAAAGCCAAAATCATAATCTAATTCATGCAATTCGATGTTGATACCAATGCCATCTTGCAGACATCCCAACGATGATGGTGTGACGATTAATGGAATTTTGATAGCTAGCCAGAGCCAAAGTCAAAATCAGATTATGTGCAACTCAACATTTTCTCTCCTACCGCATTGAAGACCTCCTCATGATGAGGGTGTGAGAGTCATAGGTGTTACATTCCCTGTTGAGAATCATATCCAGAGCCTAGCTCAAGATGAGGATGTTATGGCATGATGCCTAAATTGGGTTCTGCTGCAATCTTAACTTGCTATGGTGGATGTAAAAACACAAGCCAATTATCAGTCTTCTTTTTCATCTAGGTTGAATTTTTGGTGAAAATACACTTATATAACTACTATTGCATGACCTAGGATTTTAGAGTTGAGACTTCATCATTAATGACTTGAAAGATTTGATTCATATATTTTTTATGAGTATTCTCTGTAAATTATTCATTTGAGTACATGTTTTTTGGACATTGGACATTGGATTTGTATGCTTTATTTGAATGCATTCCAGACAATTGTTTTTTTAGCGTCCACCATATTTAGCAGATTCATTATTTAAAATATGGAAAATCCTATTATGGCCTCGTGCCTAAATTGGGTTTTGCTGCCATTTTAGCTTGTTATGGTGGATGTAAAAACACAAGCCAATTATCAGTCTTCCTTTTTATCTAGGTTGAATTTTTGGTGCAAATACACTTATATAACTACTAGTGCATCACCACAGATTTTAGAATTGAGACTTCATCATTAATGACTTTACAGTTTTGATTCAAAGTTCATGAATTTCAGCTCAGGGCTGCTAATTTTCTAGATTTTTCTTCCTACTTCAAAGAAAGAATGTAACCTTTTGTTGACTCTATTTGTATTTGCAGTCTGAAGGAAGTGTAATTATCTCGAATCCTTTTCCATGTAAAAGAAAAAGGAACTTCATTGATTTGAAGGGTTCTCAAATTTGAGATAGTAAAACTACAAGAAAAAATAAATTTGCGACTTTTGTGCTTACAAAATTTGCAACCTAGTGATGACCCTGAGAACAATGAACTCTATGTTGGTAAAGAAAACTATATCTAAATGCTTCATCAAAGAAAAATTTAGCGAGAAAAGGATTTGTAGTTATTCATCATATTACAACCAAGCTATGATATTGTGAAGAAAATATAGCAAGGCAATAACTTTCATTGTATTTCTAATTTGTATAAGATTAAATATTGGTCATAAAATCAATACCACCAAAAGATTATTGTTTAAATATTCTTGTTGGAATTATGATACAAGTGTTGTCCTTGATGGCAGCTAACTCAACATCAGTTCATTTTTGACAAAAGGAAACTCACAGTGTAATAGATCACTTAAGAGGTAACAGGGCATTGGTACAGAAGAACAGGAAGATGGAACTAAGGTCTACTGATCAGAATAAAAAAGTTGAAGGAAAAGGATGGTGTAAAGCATTTTAAGATGTATACGTAGGTCCAATTAGTTAAAACATTCTGTACAGGGTGGTTCACAGAACAAAAATAACATATACGTATACATGCAGTTTCACAAGAGAAAAACACGTATATGTTGGAAAATCAAGGAAATTCAAGAGGAAACAATACCAGGGGTCAACACCATGGTATTAGCCTACAATATTGAGCAAAGTAATGACTATTTGATCCTATCCAAGAATACCATAGGTCCTAAGTGGTTTTGGTCCGAGGTATCGAGAAAGGCCTAAAACTATATGAGGAGGAGAAGATCATAAGGCCAGAGTGTGCAAGTGAAAAGGGTCTCTAAGGAATACTTCTATCTGAAGTATATTTTATGTCGCAGGGGATATGTTTGTGATTTGATTTGAAATATTTTGTGCACCTTGAATTCAATGTTGGATTAGGATCATGAGACCTGAAATGACTTATCATTGAATGATCTGATATTGGTTGGGCTAGATCTGATTGCATACACCTATTTTATTCTTTAAATGTCATGATCTAGGTTTGTCTAAAGTCTGAAATAGTAGCAAAGTTGTGAGTTAATATTTGCAAATATATATGCTGGTTTGCCTCGGTAAAAGCACATATACACACACATTCAACTCTTCCAAGTAGCATATACAAAGAAAAAGCCTATTCTTCATAAATGACTGATCTATCTGATTAGTTCTATTGTTTTACTGTTGTTTTTCAATGAAGTCTTCTTAGATCTGAATGTAAAACTGAATGCATAAGGAGTTTGGTGTCTGATTGATTGATTGTCTAAGTGAGAAGGGTTATCTTTGCTACTTCATGTGTAAAGCTCTGTAAATTAATAGTATATATTCCATATATTTCTATTTGATACAGACTTGATTCAAAATTTTTATGTTTCAATAGCTTTGAAGGTATATGCAGGTTTGGTTAAAGGAAGTAGCGTATACACGCAGGTTGGGTTCAGTAAAGTAGTGTATACATTCTGATGCATGATTTTTGAGGTTACAGCTAGTTCTAAATGATGATGCAGGTTTCTGGGTTCAACACAGTGTTCAGGTGACAGTGACCTGACTGTTCAGATTAACTGTTTATTGGTTGATTCAGTTTGGAAGTTCTAATGGGTCCAATATGAAAATTTGATGAAACAAGGCCTTTCATTTGTATTGTTGTGTATGAGGAGCATCGAGTCTGAAAAATTATGAAACATGGTCCCTGGAGGAAGAGAGAAGGTCATAGCCTTTTGTAGGCCAACCCCTACATACTAGTAAACACATTGGCTTGTACATGAGCTAGGGTGTTGTAGATCCCTTCCAGTAGAAGATGCAAAATGAGAGAAGGTTGTAGCCTTCTCCACATGGGTGCCTGCATACTGGTATGAGTCTACACCAGTACAAGATTGTAAACAAATTTTCTTAATATTAAAAGAAGACACAAACGAAAGTAGCAGGTGGTTTTTCTCACACATTAGGTTTCCACCTTAAATCTTGGTGTGAATGTGTGTTGCTTATGTGTGATGGTTTATTATGTTTTTACTACACTGTTTAACAAGTTACTGATGCACTGATTAAAGTTCAACACATGATAAATTGACTAAATCATAAGTTCTCTGGGTATACGTTGGTTTCTCTAATCACAGTAGTGTGTACACACAATTTCACTTCACAGAAGTAGCATATATAAATCTGTTTTGGAAATGAAATATTACTGAAATGTAAATACTCATTCACCCCCCCTCTTAGTATTATTTCCAACAACTTTCACTGTATTTATAATTTGTATAAGATTAAATATTGGTCATAAAATCGATGCCACCAAAAGATTCTTGTTTAAAACAAATGTGAGAGGCTAAAGAGATATCAAAATGAGAGATTTTGAATTTACTAAAGAAATTTCTGGGGCAGAGCGTTAAGAAAAACACAAGAATGAGCGTAAAGGTACAGTAAATATATAGGAAGAATGCAACTATTGTTTCCCAAATTGTGTTGGTAATGGGCACAATAGGAATCGAACCCAGGACCTGCCCTCAGCTGAAATTGATGAAATGCATTAAATATTAAGGTTGGGGATGTTTTGGAATAATGCAGTTAGCAATGCAAATCCTAGCAGTGTTGTTCCTCTTTGAATCTTTGTGATAATGATGTTACTGATATTAAGCATAACTCCTTATTTTGAATATGGATAATATGTTAAGAGGGTTTCCTTTGGGATATGATGGGTTCAAGAATAGTGGAATCATGGGCATTGATCCTCCTGTGCGGGAAATCAGTTCCATTGGAATTATTGTCCTCCCAAGCATTTGAACCTTGATTATTCAAATTTCCAAAGCTAGTACTGTCATCCTTATTGTTTCCAAAGCTCTTCCATAAGTTCTAATGGTTATATCCATTTGTTGGTCTCTGGGCACCTAGATCAACAACACTACATGGGTTACCAAAATCCTACTTCATTGTAAGATTTAAATCAATACACTCACTTTCTCACCTTTTATGTTCATTTGTATGTAAATAAATAGTTTATTATCAAATTTAATCCAATTCAAAGGCTGGCATCTATGGTTTTAAATGTTGCAGAAAACACTTTCATTGCACTGCTATAGAAAAACCATTATTTGCCCAAGCCCGTCAATCCCTAGGTTCAAATGTCGGGAAATTTTGCACTAGTTACTAAGAGTCCTATACAACATGAATTTCTAGTGGGAAAAAATCCATAATGTATGGTGTCAGTTTCTGTAATAATTTCATTCAATTCTTTGAATTAATTTTTATTAATCTCACAATCTTGGATTAGAATGCCAATGAGTGTGTATTTGGTGATATGTTGTAGTAAGATGAGGTGTCTTTTGCAGATTAGTCTCACATCCTCTACTACATTAGTGACCAAGCACGTATATTTCAATCATGTAGATCAGTAGAATGCAACAATGTTGTTGCTAGTGGAGCTCCATGTTTCATGTAATTTGAGGTTTGTTTAGTGGTACATTTTGTATCTTTTCACTTGTTAGCTTTCCTTGTGTTAAAGTTGGATATATTTTCTATTGATTAATTTCTAGGGAGCCATGAGTCCCATCATCACATTGATGATGAATAAACCCACTTTAACATGAAGTGAGATATCTGAATCTTGAGCTTGTCCCAAACTTTAACAATGCTTTTACCAACAAATCATGGGGGCATACCTTTCTCTTTGTGGGTGTCATTTATGCTTGCAGCCATGCAGGCTTTTACCAACAAATCATGGGGGCATACCTTTCTCTTTGTGGGTGTCATTTCTCCTTGCAATCCTAGTGGATGAAGGATGTAAATAATTTAAATCAATGAGTCAACACTATGGCATCAAACCAAGAGAGGAGCACTACAACTGCATGGTTGACCTTCTCAGTCGGGTTGTCTCCTAGATAAAGCACTAAACTTTATCAATGAAATGTCATTTATACCCAGACCAAGTGCTTTGGTATGGGGAAGTTTACTTGGTGCTTGTAGAATCCATGCCAACATGGAGCTAACAAAACATGTAGAGTTGGAACCACATTGAAGTGGACCATATGTGCAGTTGTCCAACATCTATGCTACTGCTGGTAGATGAGATGATAAAGCCAATATTAGAAAGGTGATGAAAGACAAAGGGGTGAAGAAGGAAATGGGACACAACTGGATCGATATTAAGAATGAGGTGCATACATTCAGCACACCAAATAGATCACATCTAGAAATAGATAAAATATAAGAAAAATTGGTGGAACTAATTTATCAAATGAAGAAAGGAGGGTATGTCTCTCATACAAAATTTGTGCTACATTACACCTAGTAGCAAGCAGAAATAATATTTTATGTGCAATCTAATGGAAGGTTGGCCATTGCCTTTTGGGCTTCTCAATGAAATTGATAAAATCTAAGAAAAATTGGTAGAACTAATTTATCAAATGAAGAAAGGAGGGTATGTCTGTCATACAAAATTTGAGCTACAATACACCTAGCAACAAGCAGAAATAATATTTTTTGTGTAATCTAATGGAAATTTGGTCATTGCCTTTTGGGCTTCTCAATGAAATATCAAGAACATGTTTCACAATCATTATGAATGTTTGTTGAGACTGTTATATTTCCATCAAGTTTATCTTCAAGATTCATAATCCTCAAATTGTTGCAAATGTATGAGAAATAGGGCAACAAAAGTCTTTCTCACATAAACGATGGTAAATAAATAAAATTGCATAAAAAATTTACTTCTATATTCTATGTTACTCTTTCCTAAGGCCTTTCCTTTGCAACATGTGGTGCAATTGCTCGTTCACATAATACATGCATTAAGACATTTTATCTATGGACCATATTGTTCACATTAAAATGCTTTTTTGTTATTAATATATTTTAAGTATACTTCAATCTTGTTTAATCTTGCATATCAAAATACTTTATTGATTATCCACATTGAAATTTTTTATTATTATTAAGAATTTTAGATGTCACATATTAATTTTATTTTAAGGATTGAATGAATTACATATTTCCCTCTTATTAGAAAGTACATAATAATTTTTATTTTACTTTTCAACTTTCAATTCCTTTTTTCTTTCGGCATTGAATATTTTATTATGTATAACATTAAAATATTTTCCTTTAATATTTTATTTTATATATAGATATTATGAAATTGGTATCCACATAAATTAGTTAGCATAGGTTTTGAAATAGTTTATTTAAATCATGTGTTGATTGTTTTTTGAAAAATATAAGGTTTAAACATCTTACTCATATTTTTCTTTTTTACTTCTAATTACTTTATCTCTATTTATAGTTCATATGAAAATATATTACCTCATGCCCACATCCCAAAATTTTATTTTTTATTTAAATAGAGTGGTCATTCTGAGGTTGGGATTATTGATGTTTTATATTGATTTTAATTAAAACTAACCAAACATGGCTATTCATTTTTATTTTTCATTATAACTCACATTGGTTCTCCATTGAAAAGTATTTTATTTTTATTTTAAAAAATACACATGTCAACTCCACTTTGACCAAATCAGACATAATAGCTATAAAATATGCTTCTCAAAAAAAATATTCTTATTAATATTAATTAAAAAAATAAATATAAATATAGCATATCAACCTAACATTAGCTTTTTAAAATAATTAATATCAAAAATATATTTTTAAGCATACTAAATTATATATATATATATACATCACATGAATTTATAAATTTTAATATTAAGATTATATATATATATATATATAGATATTAGGAAGGAAAACCAACCATATGCCTAATTATTAAATTTTAATAATTTATCTGCATAACATTTTTTATTATAGGTCTTTGTTTTTAGTGAGACATTTTGGTTTTCCTATCTAATTTTTCTAAAAAAATAATGCTAAAAACAACTCCTTTATTATAACCTTACAACTAATTAATATTATAATACATACATTCTCAACCATCAAAACCTTACACATATGTTCTAGGAAGCCAAAGGCTACATATATAAAGAAGTTATCTGTGATGTTCCGAAACAACTATAAATATTTTATTTTACCACAGTAAAACAAACTGGATAATTATGGTTGTTATTGTTTGAGTTAAACAATGTTGTTAATTATTGAAATAGAAAATGGTTTGATTATAGCAGACTTTGTAACTTCTCATGAAGGGAAGTTGGAAAAAGGTAGTTGCCTGGAAAAAACCCTAACTACCTCCCCTAACTGTGATATGCTCCAAAAGAAAAGGAGTGTGGGGGGGGGGGGGGGGGGGGGGGGGGGAACCGTGCTGAAAGGTTAGATGGAAAAAAGAGGGAAGAATGCTAAGTCTAGTGATGACCAGATAACATAAGCACTGTGTGTGGAAAACTTGCAGAAGACAGAGGTCTTGCAAGCAAGCTAGGGGGGGGATTTAGTCTGGAGGACAAATCTCATGGATGGGTGGATTGCAGAACAACAGATTAAAAGGTGACTTTTACCATAGAGTTTTCTTCTCCTTGAAAAAACTCAAGTACCTAGTACACTCTTAAACTTTCATGTTTCTCAATTGAATTATGAATGTTTACGTGTGAATGGAGAGTAGAGAACCTTAATTCTAGGAAATGATATTTGAAAATATTATGTAGATTATACAGTATCTAGTTATTTAAAAGTAGGAAGATATAACAGATAGAAACAGTTCTGTTTATTTATTTTGCAATACTGGTAATTCCCTCTACAGTAAGAACTATCAACAGAAAACAAAGATGGAAACAATTCTGTGAAACAGTTCTGTTTATTTTTTTCAAAACTAGGTAATCCCTCTACAGTAAAAACTATCAACAAAAAATAAACATTAAACAGCTCTATTTATCTACTTCCTGGAAAATTGTTAACTGAATAGTATTGATTATGTTATTCTCTAGAAAGATACAGTAGAAGAATTTAAATGTTCACACAGAACTAGTTAATGTAAAACTTCCATACAACACAACTGTATTGATATAAGCATGGAGAGATTTAACTAACACCCCTGGCCCATAAGCAAGAAGTGAAGGGAACGTTGTAAGCTAAGTGTTTTGATCAAATAGACAGGGCCAAAAGAACTAAGACGAAAACTGTTATCTAATGAGTAAAAAGGAAAGGAAAAACACTGTGAAATCCATCATAAAGACTCGATACAATTTCGAAACCCTACTGCGAATCCATCTTCGACAGAGTTACGAACCCTACGATAATTTAACATTATCAGAGATACATACATGAGCGAGTGAATGAAATTACCAGACCCATAATCAAAGGAGAGACCCCGTTACTCTAAACTGCAAATATAACCTTCCACAGTAATTAAAATCAGAGTTGTACTCGTAGGCAAGCTCGGAGTATTCTAAAGAAAGTGACACAGTGGTTACATATAAAATCATCTCACCCAAGCAGGATTACACAGTGCGAGATGTGCCCAAAGTATGGCAATATAATCTTAGTCACACACACACACACACACACACACACAGATATATATATATATATATATATATATATATATATATATATATATATATATATATATATATAGATATATATATATATATATATATATGTATGTATGTATGTATGTATGTATGTATGTATATATATATATATATATATATATATATATATATATATATATATATATATATATATATATATATATATATGTGTATATATATATTCACATAACAGTCCAAGAAAATCAACAAAGTATAGCAGATAACCATAGTCGCATATATATATTCACACAACAGTCCAAGGAAAATCGTAATACATTCCAAAGGGAAACCCTCATTGTTTTGGGCAGAAAGATAACAACTTTAATGTACAATAGAAAGTCTATTGCTTCAAGAAAATACCAGGTCGAGACCCGAACCCCAAGCTTGGAAAATAATTACACCAGAACGGCCATGGCATCCAGGCCGTAGTCGATCCAAAACCCTTAGTTCAACCTCGTAGGTCGACATACAACATTTTTAATGCAAAAAAAAAAATAGACATTCTCCATTGGAAAGGAGATTAATAGGCAGATGCCCAAAAGCCTTCAAAAAATACAGGAAATAGCATAGGTCTGGAGTAACATAGCAGCTAGCCACAAACTTATCTCTCGTATTCCCTGACTGTCAACAAGAACAGGTCGATAGCTTACCCGGAAACCCTCGAGCGTGGAAGGCAGGTAAGGGAGTCATACACTTCTCAGTCATTTGGTCAAAACCCCATGCCCTTTTACCCTTACCCCTGCAGAAGAATGCATGGTGTGGAATCAGCAATAAGACCTGAGATCAAAACAATGGCAAAAAAAAAGAATGAAAAACGAAAGCATTGGAAAATGCTTACTCGAATAGTATGAGTAGGAATTCCATAACCCCATCCCTGTAATTGTTCAACCGCAAGGTAAACCAGGGCCTGTAAGCTGAGCAAACTAGCAAGAGAGTCGGATCGAGCACCAAAGAGCAGGAGAGCATAATGATGTGCAATCCCAGCAAAAGAGCTTGAGTAATTACCCGGAGAGCGCACAGCCCTTGGATCAAAGTCCTAAAACCACCACTGTCAATGCGATGAGAGTCCCAAGGCGACTAGATGCCGAAGGATAGTTCTGTCGTGCCATGAATCCATGACCATGCAGGAAGAGTAAATGCCAAGTGAATGGAAAGTCTAGCTGGAGCAAGAAACTGGCGTGTGCCTTAGCATTATTAAAAAACAAGTAAATGTGATTGTCAGCAAAAGTCAGTGGATAAGACCACTCGGCTACACAGAATCTATTATGGCCATATAACAGAGTTTTCGGTCATGTAAACTGATTAATGAATCGTAACATGAAATTACCCCATAATTTATTGTGACATGGGTATATGTATTGCGTGGCAGGAATTTTAAATATGTTTTTTCTTTTATTGATTACTATGTAACTTTATCATAAATGTATTTTGTAAATAAATGGAGTTGTCACAAGTGGTATCAGAGCGAGATTACAAAATTGTGGTCTCTGGAAAATGTTCTAAGAAAAATCAATTAGTTATTGTTTTCCTTTTGTGTTTTCACTGAATGTTAACTCACTAACGTGTTAAGAATAGGAAAAATAGACAACAACAGATTATGCGAAGATCAGATAGTGTTCCACATAGGAATATGGCTGGCCTAGGACCTGCAACATTTCCAGAAAATAATCCTGAAATATGGGTACAGTTATGAGAGGAGGCGCACAACACTAACCTTACAATATTGGAAACAGTTCAGGAATTAAAGAATGAGATGGCCCACCTATGGGAGGACAATGCAAGGCTAACCATGGAACATGAAAAAATTATGAAAAGCCTGTCTGATAAGCAGAATCAGTGCCAGCCGATTCCCAGCCCTGAACAGAAGCGAATGTCAGAAGAACATGGTTACCACACAGAACATGAAGGAACATGAGGAGGGGAAGAAAATAGAGAAGAGAAATCAGATAACGCTTCAAAGCACCCCACATCAAAAAGGCAGCGAATAGAATTACAAGGGGAGTTTTGAAAAATAAAACCACCACTCTTCAATGGAGAGTTGGAAGAGGCAGCCGAGGTCTGGCTTATTAACATGAACAAGTATTTTCAATTATATGAATATGATCACAACCTAAAAGCCCGGCTGGCCATCTTCCAACTACAAGGAAATGCCACTTTTTGGTGGGAAGAGGTCAAGATTGTGTGAGGGGTAAGTGAACAAAACATAACCTGGGAGAAGTTCCAAAAATATTTCAAGGAAATATATTTGATTGAACAATTTTATGATGAGAAAGCCAAAGAATTTCACGACCTGCATCTTGGGAAACAAACAATGGATGACTTTATCACCCAATTTACCTCTTTACTTTGATATGTACCTTACATATGAGAGGAAAAGGCTAAGGTACAATGATTCGTCACCAGTTTACATGTGGTAATGAGAGAAAGAATTGAGTTTGATAACCCAAAATGATGGATGAGGTTATACGTAAGGCCAGGTTATGCTATTAGCAAAGTAAGCAGAAGGGAGAGCTTATAGGAAAGAGGTGGGTTGACAAGAAAGGTAACAATATTTCTGTGGGTAATAAGGGAAATAGTGGCAGTGTTAGCAAGGGGTTTCCCAAAGGGAAAAACAATAGAAATCTGCATAAAAACCAGCTCAAATTTAGGCCACCTGCTGAATCCAGATTCAGTGAGCAATCTGGTAAAGTTGATAATGAGGGGACAGCAAGACCCCCAGTACAATGCTGGGGATGTGGAGGGCCACATTACGTTAAAAATTGTCCTCATCGGAAAGGAACTGATCAGGTTTCACAAATCCAGGAGGCGTCTATGGTAGGCGATGTGGCCCGGAGCATCCCGAAAATTAATGCCACTCTCGAAGACCATCAAGCCGACAATGGTGGAGTTTGAAGGTAAGATTTTTGATCACCCTGTATCTCGTTTAATTGATCCCAGACCTACTCTAAGTTATGTAAGTCCAAAGGTTGTGGAACAGTGTAAATTATAGTCTGTCAAATTTAAAAACGCTTGGCTAGTACAGCTAGCAATAGGGGAAAAGAGACGTGTGTTAGCCAAGGTCAATGATTGCCCTCTTGAAATAGCAGGTTAGCCTTTGAATTCAGATCTAAACATACTTCCTATTGGGTCGTATGATGTGTTGATAGGCATGGACTGGTTGGAAAAATGCTAGACCATTATAAACTGTAAAACAAAAACAATCTACTACAAGAATGAATTGGGAGAACAGCAAGAGATGCAAGGCATTCTGAGGCCAGTACAGATTCAGCCAATAACCGCTTCGCAACTGGCAAAGTGTATCAGGAAAGGATGTCAGGTGTATGCTATTTAGGTTGGTTATGCCAACTCAAAGGACAAGACTACCACCTTAGAAAGTATTCCAGTGGTTCAAGAATTTGCAGATGTGTTCCCTAAAGAGATACTAGGACTGCCACCCAAAAGAGACATAGATTTCACTATTGAATTGGTGCCAAGAGCAGCCCCAGTGTCCCGAGCTCCTTATCGTATGAGCACGCCAGAACTGACAGAACTGAAAATGCAATTACAGGAGCTGTTAGATAAAAATTATATCCGCCCCAGCATGTCACCCTAGGGAGCCCCCGTGTTGTTCGTCAAAAAGAAGGATGGAACCCTTCGCATGTGCATGCACTACCGTCAACTGAATAAGTTGACAATTAAGAACAAGTACCCTTTGCCCCGTATTGATGAACTTTTTGACCAAGTAAAAGGGGCAACTGTATTTTTAAAAATTTATTTACAATCGGGATACCACCAGATCAAAATCAAAGAGGAATATATAGCAAAAAATGCCTTTAGGGTTAACCAATGTTCTCACAACCTTTATGTGTTTAATGAACATCATATTTCATTATTATTTAGACAAATTTGTGTTAATTTTTATTGATCACATACTGATATACTCCCGGAATATTGAGGAACACAAGGAACACCTCAGACTGGTAATGCAAACTCTCTGGAAACATCAATTATATGCCAAATATAGCAAGTGTGATTTCTTTAAGGAACAAATTCAGTACTTAGGACATATTATTACTAAAGATGGAATCGTGGTGGATCCCGAGAAGATTAAGACCATAATGGAATGGCCAGTACCAAAGGACGTAGCGGATATAAGATCCTTTATGGGATTAGTAGGTTACTATAGACGGTTTGTGGAAGGATTCTCCAGAGTGGCCTATCCTATCACCTCCCTGCAGAAAAAATGGAAAATTTTTAAATGGACCGCTGAGTCCCAAAAAAGTTTGAGCAGCTCAAGCATCTGCTCACCACTATGCCTATATTAACCATAGCAAATCCAGGTAAGGACTATGTGGAGTGTACAGATGCAAGTAAGGAAGGGGTGGAGGAGTATTGATGCAGGAAGGTAAGGTAATCCCCTATGAGTCAACGAAGTTAAAGGAACATGAGCAGAAATATTCTGCTTACGATTTGGAGTTGGCAGCTATCATTCACACTTAAAAGATGTGGCGTCACTATCTGACGGGTAGAAAGTTTTTGCTGATGATAGACCACCACAGCCTGACTAGTTACTTTAATCAGCCTACCTTAAATGCTAGGCAGGCACGGTGGGTAGATTTTCTGAGTGGATTTGATTTCGAGATTAAACATCTAAAAGGGAAAGAGAATCGAGTAGCAGACGCTTTAAGTCGAAAGGTACATTGCCTCTACAAAATTTCTTGCAGTGAAGGGCGGACTACCTTTGATGAAATGATTAAAGAGGCAGCAGATTAGGATCTGAAATATCAGCAAATAGGACAGCAAGTTCAAAATCCAACCAACAACGAATATCAACAAGGTTATGCGATGGATGTTGCTGGCCTGCTGAGTTATAAAAAAAGACTATATGTGCCCAACCAAGGTAACATTAAAGGTTTGATTTTAGATGAATTTCATAAGAGTCCCTACGAAGGACATCCGGGGTACCAAAAGATTATTACCACCTTCCTGAAGGAGTACTATTGGCCTGGCATGAAAAAAGATGCAGCAGAATATTTGGCACATTGCTTAGAATGCCAACAAGTCAAAACTGAACATCAGCACCCGGCGGGGTTATTACAACCACTACCAATTCTAGAGTGGAAGTGGGAAACCATCTCTATGGATTTTATAATAGGGTTACCCAAATCTAAAAGAAACAACGACTCTATCATGGTGGTGGTAGACAAGTTAAGCAAATCAACTCATTTTATACCTGTACAATCCACTTTCAGAGTGGTATAGATTGCCAATATATTTATGCAAAACATTTTTAGGCTGCATGGTTTACCAAAACCATAATTTCTGATTGTGATGTAAAATTTACATCAGTCTTCTAGAGAACTTTGTTTGATGGGTTGGGAACTCACTTAAATTTTAATACCGTTATCACCCTCAAACTGAAAAACAAACAGAACAGGTGAATCAAGTAGTAGAAGACATGTTGAGGTCATATGTAATGCAACAACCATCGAAATGGGAGGATTATCTGCACTTGGTTGAATTTGCATACAAGAATAGCTATCATACTTCCTTGCAAATGAACCCATTTGAAGTGCAGTACGAGCGGAAATGTCGTACACCCTCTAGTTGGGGGGACCAGAAGACAAGCTGTTACTGGGACCCAAAATGTTAACAGAGATGGAACAAATGGTCAAGAAGGTAAGAACCAACTTAAAGGCAACACAAGATAGACAGAAGAATTTCGCCGACAGGAAGAGAAATTTTAGAGAATATCAAGTTGGTGATCATGTGTATGTGAGAATAAGGGATAAAAAGAGTACGTTACAATGGAC
This sequence comes from Pinus tabuliformis, assembly GCA_031772625.1. Classification (NCBI taxonomy): domain Eukaryota; kingdom Viridiplantae; phylum Streptophyta; class Pinopsida; order Pinales; family Pinaceae; genus Pinus; species Pinus tabuliformis. Next base: position 663,570,758 of record CM062818.1, on the reverse strand, counting down.
TAGATGCAGCAAACTAGCACCCCAGTTTTGTGGGCCATTTCAAATATTAGCAAGAGTTGGGCTGGTGGCATACTAGCTTACCCTACCAAGCCATATTTGGGTCCACAATGTCTTTCATGTGTCTGTATTAAAAAGATACATTTATGATCCTAAGCACATAGTCAGTTGGCAAGACATACAGGTAAAGAAGGTAACTTAGGTAGACCAATTAATTTCGATATTAAAGGAAAACTGACGTAGGCTTTGTTTGTTTCAGGTCGAGCCAAAAGGAGAATTCTTGGTCGAGCCGCTGAATATACTCGAATGGAGAGAAGTAATGTTGTGGAAACGAGCCATCACCCAAGTTAAAGTGCAATGGCAACACTTTGGGCTAGATGAGGCCACCTGGGAGGATGAACAGTTCATGAAAGAAGCATATCTAGGTCTGTTTGTGACCGGAAAACATCGGGACGATGTTTGATTTCAGGGGGGGAAGATGTGATGTTCCCAAAAAAACTGTAAATATTTTATTTTACCACAGTGAAACAAACTGGATAATTATGGTTGTTATTGTTTGAGTTAAACAATGTTGTTAATTATTGAAATAGAAAATGGTTTGATTATAGCAAATTTTGTAATTTCTCATGAAGGGAAGTTGGAAAAAGGCAGTTGCCTGGAAAAATCCCTAACTACCTCCCCTAACTGTGAGATGCTCCAAAAGAAAAGGAGTGGGGGGAGGAAAAAACCGTGTTGAAAGGTCAGACGGAAAAAATAGAAGAATGCTAAGTCTAGTGATGACCAGATAGCATAAGCACTGTGTGCAAAAAACATGCAGAAGACAGAGGTCTAGCAAGCAAGCTAGGGGAGAGATTTAGTCTGGAGGACAAATCTCATGGATGGGTGGATTGCAGAACAACAGATTAAAAGGTGACTTTTACCATAGAGTTCTCTTCTTCTTGAAAAAACTCAGGTAAGTAGTACACTCTTAAACTTTTCTGTTGCTCAGTTGAATTATGAATCTTTACGTGTGAATGGAGAGTAGAGAACCTTAATTCTAGGAAATGATATTTGAAAATATTATGAAGATTATACAGTATCTAGTTATTTAAAAGTAGGAAGATATAACAGATAGAAACAATTCTGTTTATTTATTTTTCAATACTGGTAATTCCCTCTATAGTAAGAACTATCAACAGAAAACAAAGATGGAAATAGTTCTGTTTATTTTTTTCAACACTGGGTAATCCCTCTACAGTAAAAACTATCAACAGAAAATAAAGATTGAACAGCTCTGTTTATCTACTTCCTGGAAAATTGTTAACTGAATAGTATTGATTACCTTATTCTCTAGAAAGATACGGTAGAAGAATTTAAATGTTCGCACAGAACTAGTTAATGCAAAACTTCCATACAACACAACTGTATTGATATAATCATGGAGAGATTTAACTAACACCCCTGGCCCATAAGAAAGAAGTGAAGGGAATGTTGTAAGCTAAGTGTTTTGATCAAACAGACAAGGCATGAAGAACTAAGACAAAAATTGTTATCTAATGGGTAAAAAGGAAAGGAAAAACACTATGAAATCCATCATAAAGACTTGATACAATTTCGAAACCCTACTGGGAATCCATCTTCGACAAAGTTACGAACCCTACGATAATTTAACATTATGAGAGATACATACATGAGGGAGTGAATGAAGTTACCAGATCCATAATCAAAGGAGAGACCCCGTTACTCTAAACTGCAAATATAACCTTCCACAGTAATTAAAATCAGAGTTGTATTCGTAGGCAAGCTCGGAGTATTCTAAAGAAAAGGACACAGTGGTTACATATAAAATCATCTCACCCAAACAAGACTGCACAGCGCGAGATGTGCCCAAAGTATGGCAAGATTGTGTGTATATAAAAAATAAAATAAAATAACTTGTAAAGATTATAGCAAAAGAAAATTATTAATATTATTATTTTAAATAAAATTCAGAACGAAACATTAAATTATTTTTATTTTATTAAAAAATTATTAAATATAATAAATTAGATTAATTATCCAATGTTAAAATTATTTTTATTTTATTAAAAAATTATTAAATATAATAAATTAGATTAATTATCCAATGTTAAAAGTATTTAGCACTAGTGAAAACTTACACCTTACAATTACAAAAGAACAAATATTACAAAAACTAAAAAAAAAAAATCTTTTACAAACACCAAAAATAACATTAATAAATCCAAAAAAAAATCAATAATATTTATTGTCAAAATTAATTTAGGAAGTAAATTATGATAGTTGTTTTATATTATTTATAAAAATAATAAAAAATTAAAAACATAATATACAAAATACTGCAATATCTTATCTATAAATGAATCGAAGTAAAACACTCAATCAAATATAAAAATTTCATAATTTATATAATTTTTAAATTTATATAACAATAAATAAAATTTGTATTAATACTTTAAATAAATAAAATCAAACATAAAGTAATATAAATATAAAATAACAATTAAACCAAATATAAAATAATAATTTATGGATAATGCTATAAATTTTGTAAGTCCTTTTTATGTATAAATAATAAAAATAGTATATTATGTCTCACTTTTTCAACCAATTAATTATATTTCAAATATGGCCAAACAACCACCACTCACTTCATAAATCAAAAATTTATTCCATTCCACATTTTCAACAATATAATTATTTTCAAGCAAATGTATCCAGAGAAGATTTTTGAATCTCCACCATTGATTTACTAAAGCAAGGTTAAAAATCACTTGGTCAATCAAGGTTTTCTTTCATCCCGGCATTGAAATTATCGATGTTTTGCATTCATGGTCGAAATTCAAGCATTAATGACAGCACAGCCATTACTTTTATCAGAAAAAACAGCTGTAATAAGAGACAGCTCACTGAAGATTTCTGATTCAGAATTGTGTAAACCAACATACAAGTAATTAACTAGAGATTTCTGACTCAGAATTTGCTGAGCTTTCCAGAATTTTCTGTATCAAGACACGTTCAAACCCATAATTGGATTTGAAAATGGAAAAGACCAATGCTTTTGCAATCTTGCTGGGAAAATCTATTCATATTTCTGAAATTTCAGACCTGGTTACAACCTCCTTTAAATATCACATGCACAAACATGGCACGATCATTAACTCACAGAAGAAAGTTCTGAATAAATTAACATCATCTGCTGAGTATGAACAGTCGCCATCAAGTAACCAAAAAACGAAGAAGCGGTTTCAAAATGGAAGAGCAATTCAAATCTCAGGTCCAGAATTTTCTGTATCAACACACATTCAGGCTCATAATTGGATTTGAAAAAGGAAAAGACCAGTGCTTTTGCAATCTTGCTGGGAAAATCTATTCATATTTCTGAAATTTCAGACCTGGTTACAACCTCCCTTAAATATCACATGCACAAACATGGCACGATCATTAACTCACAGAAGAAATTTCTGAATAAATTAGCATCATCTGCTGAGTATGAACAATCGCCATCAAGTAACCAAAAAACCAAGAAGCGGTTTCAAAATGGAAGAGTAACCCAAATCTCAGGTCCAGAATTTTCTGTATCAAGACACATTCAAGCTCATAATTGGATTTGAAAATGGAAAAGACCAATGTTTTTGCAATCTTGCTGGGAAAATCTATTCATATTTCTGAAATTTCAGACCTGGTTACAACTTCCTTTAAATATCACATGCACAAACATGGCACGATCATTAACTCACAGAAGAAAGTTCTGAATAAATTATCATCTGCTGAGTATGAACAGTCGCCATCAAGTAACCAAGAAACCAAGAAGCAGTTTCAAAATGGAAGAGTAATTCAAATCTCAGGTAAAATGTAACTATATAAGCTTCCATTGTTAGGGTAACTCACAGAAGAAAGTTCTGAATAAATTAACATCATCTGCTGAGTATGAACAGTCGCCATCAAGTAACATCCTCTGCTGAGTATGAACAGTCGCCATCAAGTAACTAGGAAACCAAGAAGCGGTTTCAAAATGGAAGAGTAATTTAAATCTCAGGTGCAATGTAATTATATAAGCTTCTGTTAGAGTGGTTCAAGTAAACTTGGCACGACTACACAAGACACAGTTCTGAATAAATTACAATCATTATCGGAACTGTCTGAATAAATTAACATCATCATCGGCTTAGTATGAACTGTCGTGATCAAGTGACCAAGAAACCAAGAAACTGTTTCAAAATGGAAGAGTAATTGAAAGCTCAAGTAAAATGTAACTATATAGGCTTCCATTATTAGAGCAGTTCAAGTAAACTTGATTCTGTTTCTGTGCCCAGGATATCACATAAAACAGAAGCCAAATCCTCACATTAAACAGAAACCAAATCCTGGCTAATGAGCAATGGAATGGAATGGTTTCTGTTTAATCAAGCATATCTGGGGGAATAAGCAACATAAGAGGAATCTACACATATTTGTATATTCATGTACATTAATTGAAACAGTAACTAATGGCCGCCATTGAAACAAAAGGAGGGGTTGAAAATACTGATGGCGCTTATCGGAACCTGAAGCTCAGAAATGGAATCCGGAGGAAGCGCTTAGAGGTGATATGCAGGCCTTCTGTCTGATGATAACGTTATAGCAGGGCTGGGAAACACAGGTGCCGAATTCATTAATCCCACATCGTTTAGGAGAGTTGAGTTCGAGTTTTGCCCTTGAGGAGCTTTGGGAACCAAATTTAAAGGGTTACTGATATTTATATAATCATGGAGAGACTGGAATGGAAGAAACGTAGTGCTATTATATTGTTGAGGACGATAACTGTCAGGGGCAGAACTAAGGTGTGACACACAGTTCATATTAAGGTCAAGTACTGCCTTATAAGGTAAGGGTTTACCCAGCAACTGCCAGTCCTGGTGACCTGGAGTGAAACTAGGGTTCAGGGACGAATATCCGAAGGGGGTTTCGGGAATACCAGTGAAGCGCTGCACCATGGCTCTGAAATTCGAAGTGTCGGTGTTCAGCAGCGTCGTCGGCGCTCTCCTGGAGGCTCTGGATCGTTTCTTGCCCGCCTTGGCGGCGGCGGCTCCGCCGCCATTCGCAGAGAGACTCCCCGCGTTTCCGACTGTGGCGGCGGGAGGAGACTGCAGCTCCGTTGTTGTCACAGACGTTGCTTCTGCGAACTTGAAATCGCTCGACATGGGTGCCGAGACACCTCGTCGTTGAACTTCCTGAGCACCTTTCATGAACCCCGGTGTCTCTTCGTGGCTTCTCTCGTTGTCTGCCGGCTTCTTCCTCTTCCTCTGGTGCAATTGCAGAGAACTATCAAGCACCTGAGAATTCCCTGCACCGTGAAATCCAAAGAGACAACCAGCCGGATCTGGACTAGACGAGCCGTTGTTCATCGCGAGAGGATTCGATACTGAATCTCTGTGGGTTTTTGACAGGAAATCCATTGATCTGAAAAAGTTGAAACTTTTTTCTCGCTCTAATGCTCCTCGGACCGATTTCAATATACAATATGGTTTTCTGCTTCTATTGGTTTGTGCGAGGCAGTGTTTATGCTGCGCCAACAGAATAGCCGACGCGTACTGTGTACCGTTCACATGGCCACACAAATTTGCGCATAAAATGCTGGTCAGCAGACCGTGGTTAGCCTACAATTTTGTGTAGGCCGTATTCCGATGAGGTTTTACCGGATCAAATTGGGGTGGTTAGAGTGGCGTAATTGAACCTCTCTCTCAAATGTTTTTTAACCGACACGGATCTTGTCATGAAAACGATATTATTATTAAAATATAAATAAATTAGTATTTAATAACTAATAACAAAGAGGTTTGTTACCTTATAAATTTTATAATTCTGTGTTACCTTATAAATTTAATTATTATAATTTGAGAATATATAACTTTAATTTATTTATTTTTCACATAGCGTCATTCATATAATTTTACCATTAATATGCGATGCTTTTTTTACTATATATAATTAAAATTAAATATCAGTTTATTTATCAATGGGGAGAGAATAAATTTTTGCATTAATCTCTGAGATTCTGATGAATTCAGAATTAAGATGTATTAAGACTTCTTTAATTATTATTAAAATTATTAATATAATTTTAATTTTATGTTTTTAATTTAATTTTTAGTTTTATATAATTTAAATGAGTTAAAATATTTTATTGATAATTATAATTAGTAATTTTTTCTATATTGTTTTATTTTTTTATTTTTTTATCTGTATTTTTATTTTTATTTTATTTTAATTTGATGAAAAAGTGTTTCTCAATCCAATAATTTGATAATAAATAAATTATTTTATAACAAACTAATTCATAGAAATTTTCCAATAATTTCTTGAAAGTGAAATGTGTCCTATCTAAATTGATATACACAATTAAGATTAATATATATATAATTAAAATTAAATATTAGTGAAAGGCATATAAATTTTATCACAATTTTTTCTATAATTAACATTAAATGTTATTAAAAATATATTATTATTATCTTATTTTTTATAAGAAAAACATTAATAAATTTAATTTTAAAGACTATATATTATTAAGAAATATACCATTTTATTACAGATCATTTTAATTATAATTATAATGGATATTTATTTTTTAAAATTATTTATGTTAAAATTACTTTTTCATTTTTACGATAAGATTTAAAACTAGCTATTATTGGCTGAGAGATCATTTTCTTATATCAATATTGGGAGATCTAGAAAATCTTCCTTTTTATAGATAAGTAACATGACATTTATATTCAAAGATCTATAAAATCTTTCCTATTCAAAGATCTATAAAATCTTTCCTTCTTGTAGATAACTAACATAACATTTATATTCAAAGATCCATAAAATATTCCCTTTCATATATAACTAATATGTCATTCCAGGTTGGCATACCTTCACCAAAGATTTCTTCATTGACATATAAGAAATAAGTTAGGATCAATTTTCCATTTAAGAAATTTTGAAAATTTGTTATCTTCATTTTATTATATTTTTTATTTTTAATAAATTTAATTTAAATTTTTAGATAAAATTGTAAAAAAAATATATTTAACTTCAATATATTTATAATTAATTATAAAAATCTTATTTTTATATTAATAATACATTTATTATATTAATATTAGCTATTTACTATTCGTCTTTTTTAATTTTAATAATATTTTTAACGATAATATAATATATTAATTTAATTAAATAAATAAACATTCTTATTTTAGTAAGAAATATTATGAAAAAAATAATATTCTCAAAATTCATTTGAAAACTTCCTAACCTATTCATTCGGAGCTTCTATATATAGATCGTTTTCAGAGCTTGGATTTGTATATCGCCCTGAGATAAAGAAGATAGAGATGTTTATATTTGTAAATCACTTTCATATAAAGGAGATAGAGAAGGGATGATTTACCTTTGTATTTTTTCGAAAGTTTCTATATAAATGTTTGTGATTTTGAAAATTCAATGTTAAGTATATTATTATATTAATAAAATTAATATTTAAATTATAAAGATAAAGAAAATTAATAGCATGAAAGTAAATAATATATTTAGTAATTTTAGTGTGTACCGTGAAATAACATATTTACATGTTTTTAGTTCATGTGCTTGCAATTCTTAGAACAAAAGGCCTAAAACTTTATGTCTATGTTTATAGTTAGGCCAAGAGCTATGTCAAAGTTAAAGACCTTGTCATGAGTAGAAAGAGACAAGTTTACATTTTTGGTGTTTGCAATCTCTAATGTTGAAAAGCCATCTAAGTCTAGTAACAAGGATTGGGATTCTATCAAGAGGATATTAAGTTGGTTAATAGTAATTGGAAAGCGAGTCATAAATAACTAACCATGTGTTTGTAGTAACCATGTGTTTGTAGCGAAATAACATATTGTACATCTTGTGCTTTTAACTTTTAAGACTAAAATGTCTCTCAAACATTACAATAATGGGTAAAATTTCATAATTATAGATCAAAAAATTATTAATTTTAATTAAAAACCAATACACAAATACCAAGATAACGAATTATCTAACATAAAAATCTTTTATATTTTAAGTTTTCATTTCCCTATATTTTTACTTATGCTTCAAAATAAATAAATAAATTACTGTAACAAATTTTGAATTCAAATCTTGCAAATATTGACGTTAAAAAATCACCTAAACTTATCAAGAATATAATTTAATTCACCCGAATTTTAAATCTAGTATCTAATTAAAAACTAATTATTATAAATACCATAATAATTATATGTAAAAACCCCTCTCAATTGTGATGTATCCACTTCCCTCCTTAATTTTTAAGTTAGCAAAACTTTCGTATAAGTGTTAATATTACTTATACCTCCATACTTATTATAAAACCAACTTTTTAATTTAACACAATTTTTATACAAGTATTAATATTACTTATACCCATGATTTGAATTAAGAAAACTTTTCATATGAACCCAAAAGACCCTTCCAAATCTATATTATGTCATTTTCCAAAACCACAAAGTCAATTTGATAACGATAACTTTTAGTTGACTCCGTACAATGCAATCCCTAGGGGCCTACTCAATCCATGAAGAATTAAAACCTGTGGAAGTGAGTTGCCAAAGGATTGGCTTTCTTTTTCCCTTAGCTTTGAAGTCACATTTGCTCTTTGTGGACCGGTGAGTATTTAATTGTGAACGAGGCGGCCAAATTGACTATCGATTGGATTTTTGTTTCTCTTGGTTTTTTTTGTCTTTCCTACGTGGGAGCCATTTTGTTTATCCTTTAATGATTATTTTATAGTGGGAGCCTTTTGTTTATCATTTAATGATTATTCTCTAGAGACCTCGTGTTTGAATTGTGGTGGGGGAGGGTGGAATTTGATGCTAAGGGTGAATATTTCTTCACAACGGGCTAGTTATGCTTTCTACACCCATCAATTCAACAAATAATTCTATGCCTTAATTATTCTATGCCATCTTGTTGTTTATGTTATGTACATGAGTGCATGATTGTTTTTGCTTTTTTGGAATTGTTTTGATATTCCAAATAATAATATTTGGGTTGATTAGAGAATATTTAGGACTTAAAAATATTTACAAGGTTATAAAAATATATTTATGAGGTCGATTATAAAATATTTATTTACATACACGGACTCGATAAGTATTTTCCTATTAAATATATGCTAAGCAAGTAGTTGTGAATGAGCGGTATTCCAATCCACCATAAGCATTCAAAGCATAACTTTAAGAAAGACTATGAGGCCACCGAGGCCTAAGGAACTAGGCTACATAATCACATCTTATTCAAATCAAATTAACTTTTCTAAGGGCTCAATACATAATACAAAGTGAATTATTATATGCGTTGTTATTTATCATAGTAATTTTTGTGTGGAAAGATTGGAGGAGTTGGCATGTGGGCAAATTTTAGTTTGGTGTTTTGGGTTGAAAAATCTTTTTGGGTTGAAAAAATTTCAAAGTTAGTTTGAGGTACAAATGGCACTTTTTGAGGTTGAAACTTCACAACCATAACTCACAACCCTTCACAATTCTTCTATATAATAAAATATCTATAAGAGTGCAAAAATCACCTCAATCAATGTTTGCATGCAACAATTACACCTCTTGCAAGTTGACCTATTATGTTGACTACCATGGTACTAAGTTGATGCTAAATTGGCTCCCATTACTCTCACATGTGGGATTAGTCAAGTGTGGAGATTTAAGAAGATTCTATAGGGTCTAAAATCCCAACATTATTTGAGGGTCGAGGCATGTAAAAACATTAATCTTAACTCTAGATGGTTATCAAGTTATTTCAAATTAGATCGCTAGGAAAGTAAGAGTTCCATTCTTTTGGGTTTTTATCATTCCATAGTTGACAATAATAGCTAGGAGTGGAACACTGAAGCATAATTAATGAGGTAGAAGGTTGTGTAGCAACCATTCAAGCCATAGTATCCATGGAAACTCCATAACGATTGCCACCTTCTTTGTACATGCATTTCTTAACCAAGAAGAAAAGAGAATAGCATAGCCTTCACCTTTATTTGGGTTTCCCCTATATTGAGTTTCCTAGGTCATATCTTATGTTTGTTTGTGTGCATGGTGCGTTCATTTTCTCTTTCTTTCATTTCACCTTTATATATTTCCATAATTTTGAGGATTATGCTAGTAACATTAAATATGAGATATATGACAGTAAATTTTATAATGATAGATTTCAAAATATTGTAAGATCTATTACGATGAACTATTTTAATATAACATCCATGGCCATTTATAGGTCCTGTTAGCATCAAATTAATTTTCTTTTGGGATTTGTGGGAAGTTGGAGGATCCAAGAATTTCCTTCAGAAGGATGTGTAAGAAACATATCCATGGTGAATGATTACATTCATAATAAGCCTCAAAATGTGGTAGAGGAGGTATTTTCAAAGATGGAAGAACAAGTCATTCATATCTCTCGCAACATGGTCCTCCTCATGGCACCTCTAGAGAACAAGTTTCGACATTTTTGGAAGTTTATTGGATCTATATTAGAAGTTGGATTAGATGAGAAATTGAGAGAAGATGAATACCCATAAAAGGAGTAAAGAAAAGGTTCTAGAGAAAGAGAAACCAAGTTTCAATGTCATCACTTCCTCAAAATATTTGTTTAATTTGGAATTAAAAGTAGACATCAAGCCATATTGAGGTGAGGTTAAAATTTGTAAGTTGAATCACTAGTGGCAATAGTTAGAATTTCATTTTAATGCCAACAATATAGGAGAATAATGAAACCACCCCTCCCATATCTATTGAGTTTAATTGGCCTACCAGGGTAAACATGCGAGGAGGAGTTATTGTGATATGACTCAACCTCCTAGGTACAACTAAGGAAGCGGAATCAACAAACCGAAACAAAATTTGCCTTCCTTGGGAGCTATAAGACCCCCAGGAGTTAACCAGACACTCCAGGTGCCCAACTTGTGAGTTAACCTTCATTTTCACTGACCTGGGCTATCAGTCACTCCCATGACAAGGCAAGCCAGTGACTGTAAGCCTCTAATCGCTCCCATATTCTTGCTTCTTGATGACTATATACTAATTTACTCGGCTCTATGCTAGGGACCCCTAAATCTAAGCCACTTTTTCAGGGCTAGGACCCAAGCCTCTACCCATAACTTGATGAAACTCTTAGAAATGATAAATAACATAGAGACAAGGCCTCTAGTTCAAAACTTGAACAAGGAATTAACCTGACCCATCCCAACCATGACATACATTTCGTCAAACACATCATGAACATGTAATGTACAAGTCATAATTACACATTTGAACATAGTGGTCTCATACTTATCTTAGAATTGTAAATAAGTTCTCATTCCCTCTCATAATAGCTGCAATAACATCTATTAGATCATGATTCATTAGTCATTCATCAACAAATCAAAACACATCAAGACCCATAGCCAATATACATCATATAACCAACATACAAGCAACAAATAACCAACATAAAAATCAGGAAATAACCAGCATATAAAGCATGGTAACTCAGCCTCAATACCACCATTAAAATCAAGACATACACTCATAGATCATAATAGAAAAATACCTCATATCAACATCTGGAAATGCCAACCAAGTCAAGGACTTCCACATACCACCTAACCATATATTGGGTTGAACCAAATCTCTCTTTCATTCAATCACCCCCATACCATATTCCAAGAATGAATGTGGGATCTCATGGAATGAACTAAGAAAAATCAATTGAGGGCTTCTAGAGGCCAAACCACCTCAACCATCAACCAATGATTCCACCTCATGGTCGAACATGACTAACCATCAGTAGACCAGTCTCTACTAAAGTTCTTCAGGGCTCCAGAGCATTTGTTCCAACATGGCTCTAAGACTAGTAACTCAACCCATAATTTCCACAAGGCTCTAGAGTGTTTATCTAGCCAAGGCTCTAAGACTAGTAACTCAACCCACCAAGGGCTCCAAAGCATTTTTCAACCAAGGATTCTAGGACTAGTAACTCAACCCAAGTTGGTACAGGGCTTCTAAAGAATTTGTCCAACCAAGGCTCCATGAACAAGTAACTCAACCCATAGCCATAAAGACCATGACCACCAATAAAAAAACAAATGGAAAAACCCACAACACCATGGTTATCTAAGAAATGGAAAGGCTACGAAAAATCAATGTCATTTTAAGCAATCCTCTATGCCAATGACAACTCATAACCGAGAAACCACATGCATGTACCATGCATGCCAAAAATAGCAAGGAAATGATACATGCAACTCAATACCTACAAAGAAATCCAGCTGTAGTTATTGATCCTACTTTCCCCTTATGCTTTCCTGCTCTTCTTATGCCTTCTTTCTCCAAATCCAAGGTATGCCAAAATTTTCCAAGAGTGCTCCAAGAAAACTCTAAGTGTGTAAGAGTATGAGAGAGAGAATAAAGAGAGAGCTCCAAGTTAAAACTACCAAAAGTTCCACTAACAAAATATTCAACTGAAAAAGGCTAAGAACAGATCCTCAGAAGCATTTTTACTAATAAGGCCTCTATTTTATTTATTTTCCTCTATTTTTCCTTCAATTTTCTCTTCACATGCAACATTTGACCTTTCACCTTCCTTTTCTCCTATTTTCCTTTACTTCATAAATAAAATGCCAATTAATGCCTCGTTGCCTATCGAATGCCTTTGCAAATTTCCTTATCCATAATAAACCGAAACTGACACCCACTAGGATGTTTTTCCCACCACTCAACTTGGAATATGCATCCCATGACCTTGGTCTTATATTTTTTACATGAATTTTTAACCGGGGTTTTTACAGTACCCTCCCCCTTGGGGGAACATTGACCTTGGTGTTCAATAACACTTATAAACCAACAAAAACATACTTCTTATGGAGATTTATAACATATCTTGTTGCAATATTTACAATAACCAATTTTTCAAAATATGACAAACATACAGTGTAATAGAGCTTTATAAAACAACTCATGACAATATTTACAATAACAACCACATATACTCTCGTGCACATTTTATTTAACCAACAAATAATCATGCTTTCTATGGAGCTTTATAAACACATCTCAATATAATATTTACAATAATATACACATATACATACATATGCACAATTTCTTTAACCGACAAATAAAATGGTACACTGCTCACTTCAGTTGACAAGGGAATCCATTGGCTCACACCTCCACCCTCAAAAGTAATACCAACATTCACCTCCTTCCTAGGAAGTCCATAATCCACTTCCAAAGTCAAAACTACATTTAATGTTCAACGCTACAATCCTACACCACTTGTCCTCTCAGTGAACAATTACTGACTCATTGTTCCATGGCGGACACCAAATGTGCTTATGATTCCATCTGGCAATGCTAATGACCAAAATCAATGTATTCCCCATCCTTCCCTTCTCTACTACACAGTCCCTTGGGCAATCCATTCAGCCCATTTCGTGCAGTCACACACCTTACAAGTTTCGCATATATCCCCTTCTCTACTACATAGCCTCTTAGGCGACCCCTCCCTTGGAGAAGTTTCCTAGCATCGGAAGATCCAAAAACCAAGGCTTATCCCCACCTAAAAACCATCATACTAGTTATAACATGCTCATGGAAATCAATGTACACTAATGAGCACTAATGTCCCACAATGGCCCTACTCCTAAAGTGATTTACCATGTACTACTGCCTGTTCCAATTCCTTTTGTTGTTGATACTAATTATTGCAGTTAGCTTCAACCACCCAACCTAACCATTTTCCATGCTTTCCTATACCAAGCACATAATTTCCATTAGAATCAAAATGGATTGAAATAAATTCAAATCATACCTCATTGGTGGCCCATCAATAAGGTAAATTTAAAATTTTATTTACTTCTTGTCACAATAAGTCAAACTAGTTGTTTGATCAAATCATCATGCATAAACATGTCACATCTGGTTAGCTCAAAATGCAACCATCATAATCCAAATCATAGATCACATGTAACCATCATAAACCAAAATCATATATCACATGTAATCATCATGAATCAGAATCACGAATCACATGCATAATAAAAATTAAAATAAATGTTGATACTTATCCTTCAATTCATCTTTTGCTTCTACCTTTATCCTTTGTCCTTTTCATACACTGATCGGATCGGTTTCGACACCCGGAAAGCACCTAGTAATTCTCTTCTCTTCAACCACACAGACATACACACAGTGTACATCACACGCAGAGACCCACCACCACATACAACACCACAAAATACATACACATACACCCGATGTACAACACAACACAATACATACTCCTAGATCTATTGTACAACACAATACATATGCATACATAGAGTACAACACAATGAATACACATGTCTTGATCCAACAACTACACAATACCCATAACACAATAGCACATGTACACAACACAACATGTATGACATGTATGCAATACCACATATACACAACACAACATGTACCACATGCACCCAATACCACATGTACAACATGTACACAATACCACCTGCACAACATGTACACATCATCACCTACACAATGTGTACACAACATCACATGTACATAATGCCACCTGTATGATGTGCACATAACACAACATGTACACAATACGACGTGCATGACATGTACACAACACCACATGTGCACATCACCACATGCATGACATATACACAGCACCACCTACACATAGCACCACACATACAACATGTACACAACACCACATGCACATAGCACCACATGCATACAGTACCACATGTACAATCGTGCACACAACACCATATGTACATAGCACCGCATGTACAACATACATAAAACACCATATTTACATAGCACCGTATATACAAAATGTACGAAATATACATGACAATAGTATTACAAATTTAGATGCCAGATGGTCTCTACCAGGAAACCTTGTTTCCAGTGTCTTTGCACCCCCTATGCTTATCCTAGCATGCCAAAAATCACGCTGCTCTCATTCCATTGATGTATCCCTCAGCATTACCTACCCATAACATAAAAATAAGCATAGTACACACATGTAATATCAAATTATATCCACATGACACTAACCTCATATTTCTATAAACGCTACTCTTCCCACTTGATTCCTGATAAACCAGGAACTTCTTCATGCCATTCACATGCATAAGCAATAATCTGTCCATAAGCATGATCCATGATGATCCCATCAAAAAATGACATACATACATACATACATACATACATATATTTATATATCTATAGATATATATATATATATATATATATATATATATCTATATATATATATATATATATATATATATATATATATATATATATATATATATATATATATATATATAGATATATATATATATATATATATATATATATATATAGATAGATATATATATATATATATATATATATATATATATATATATATTAGCATAAAAGAATCATGATCCCTAAGGACCCTGTCAAATAATGACATATATACATACATATATACATATATAGACATTTTATGATCATGATCACAACATAATTACTAGATATCATAAGGTCAAGGTTAAGATAACTTCATTTATCTATGTATAACATGCACAACATTGAGAACAATAGTTCCCAACATAGCCAAGGCATCTAACACCACATATCCACTTACTTTACCTTTTCGGTTACCTTTCTCATGAATGTACTATTGCCATTCATTCACCCCAACTGACCCAACCAATCCATTTAGTTGGCCTATTATTTCCTTCAACTACCCTTATACATGCACCAGGCTTCATCTGAGTCTTACATTACCTGTTGGGTTTCATTCAGCTCTCCTTGAGCTCCAATAATCATTCCCCTTCCCCAACTAAATATGAATAACCTGAAAACATTAAAGGCAAGAACAAGAAACGAACAAGAAGAAAACAAATAGTAGTACGACACCAAAAACAAAGTGGCATGGCCATGTACCAAACTTAAATAAAACTTCAAATCAAGTGCAAACAAATCACAAGAGAACTGAAAGCACAAAACTAGTAACAAACACCATGAATCAACCCCATGGTTTTGAATGCTTCCGAGGGAAAGCTCAACCCAAGACTTCTTCAATATTTCATGGAATTCCTTTTTGCAAGGTAATCCCTACATCATATTTCCATAAACACATAATTGTTAGTGTATAAATAAATATAATAGTATACCCTTTATCTTACCTTTCTTTTCCAAGCACATTGCCTTGTAACTAGACACATCCACACCATCTATCAAGGGACTCCAATTCTCTTGACATATCCATCTATAACTAGAAATCAACTGTTATACCTTCCAAATACATGTTGATGAATCTAGCACATATCCACATAATTTCAGATGAAACCAAGGTTAAGAAGACTTCATGTATTCATGCAAAGCACTCGTTCATATGGAATTGTAGTTTTAAAACATACTAAAGGAATTCTCACCCATTTCCTTTTCTTTACCTTGTTACCTTACTGCAATTTAGTCTTATTATATTTTGTCACATCACCCAACTGCTAGTTATATAAACAAATCAACTATTACCTTGTCATGATAATACCAAACATGTTTCCCTACAATTGTTCACACATGTCAGTCACATGTTCCAAAGGTCAAGACATCATGTTAGTTAACTTGAAATCAACCTTTACCAGGATTAACAACCATGTCATAATCAACTACAGTCATTAATCCTAAAACTACAACTATCACCCATTTTCACTCAAGTACATATCAGTTGTCTCAGCACATAATGTGTTAGTACAACTGTCTTGAAATAAAATCATTCCTTCATATAATCTTATAAACACATACACATATCATGGAATTAATCAAACAATCAAACAAATTGTAAACATACTATGTTAGATAAACTAGATAGACGATATAATGAAGCTCATACCTCAATGTATCTTATGGGAGGCTACCACATATGCAAATATCATTCTAGATTAATACAATGCAATATCACAAATCTCTCATCTTGTACATGAATATCACAACCCTAGCCATCTGCATAGGCCAATCTAGATTAGCATTATACATATAAAATCAAGATATTATGCAATGACTATAATAATCATTTGTATGACAACAATACAGATAACAACAAGTTACTACCATTCATGAATATCCAACGTGTGTGCATATGACCACACTAATCAACTAGCATCTATCATGCATGTAACCATAACAATAATTTAAACATACATATACATAACCATAATGTGTGTAACAACCATTAACCAATATACATGCATTCCCAACATAGAAACCTATATAATGATATCCTCTTACCTCGAGGTCCAGTGTTGCAACCTCTCTTTAATAATCTACATCTCCTGTTCTATCTTAACCAACACATCAACATCATAACATACCAACAACATCATGAAGACAAAAAATTTATATAATGACTATCATAATGCATGCATAACAACTCATATATGACTCACATGCGTGTTTGAAAAACATATATTTCCCATCCAGTCCAAGCGATGAACCATGCTTTGATACCACTTTGTGTTATTAGATAACAACCAAAGAGAACAAAAACCCACTCCACCCAGTTTCACCGACCTTCTAGGGTAAACATGAGAGGATGAGCTACTATGATATGACTTAACCACCTAGGTAGATTTAAGGAAGTGTAATCGAAGAACCGAAACCAAACTGACCTTCCTCATGAGCTACAGGACCCATAGGAGCTAACCAACCAATCCATGTACCCAATCCCTGAGTTAACTTGCCTTTTCACTAACCTGGGCTTTCAGTCACTCCCATGACAAGGCAAGCTAATAACTGAAAGCCTCCATTCACACCCATAAGCCTACTTCCTAATGACTATAGACTAATTTACTCAGTTTTGTGCCAACAACCTTGAGATGTGAGCCACTTTTTTAGGGCTAGGACCTAGGTCTCTTCCTATAACTTAATGAAACTCTCATAAATGATAAATAACATAGATACAAGAAATCTAATTCAAAACTTGAACAAGGAATTAACCTGACCGATCTAAACCATGACAAAAATTTTGTCAAACACATCATGAAAATGTAATGTACAGGTCATAATTACACATATGAACATATGGGTCTCATACTTATCTGAGAATCGTCAAGAAGGTCTAATGCTCTCTCATAATAGTTGCAGTAACTTCTATTATCTCATGCATTCATTAATCATTCATCAACAAATAAAACACATCAAGAGCCATAACTAATATATATCATATAACCATCATACAACCAATAAATAACAAACATACAACCAGCAAATAACCAACATATAAATCAACAAATAACTACCATATATACCATGTTAACTCAACCATAATACCACCATCATAATCAAGACATATGCTCATAGATCACAATAGAAAAATACCCCATATTAACATCTGAAAGTGTGAGCCAAGTGAGGGACTTCCACATACCACTTGTCCATAGATTAGGCTGAACCTAATCTCTCTTTCAGTCAAGCACCCTTGTGCCATATTCTAAGTGTGAATTTGGGATCTCGTGAAATTTGGGATCAATACTCAACTAATGATTCCACCTCATGGTCAGACATCACGAACCATCACCAGATCAGTCTTTACTAAAGCTATCTAGGTCTCTAGAACATTATTTCCAACCTAGCTCTAGGACCAGTAACTCAACCCATAGTTGTTGCAGGGCTCAAGAGTGTTTATCCAACCAAGGCTCCAGGACTATTAACTCAACCCACCAAGGGCTCAAACACGTTTTTCCAACAAAGGCTTCTAGGTTTAGTAACTAAACCAAAGTTTTTCTAGGGCTTCCAAAGTGTTTGTCCAACCAATGCTTTGTGAACTATTAACTCAACCCACAACCATAAGGAACATGAGCACCAATCAGAAAAAAATGGATAAAACCAAAACACCATGGCTATCTAGGAAATGGAAATGCTAGGAAAATCCACTGTCGATCCAGGAAATCCTCCAGGCCAATGATAACTCATAACCAAGAAACCACATGCATGTAACATGTATGCCAAAACTAGCAAGGAAACCATAATGCAACTTGATACCTGCAAAGCAATCCAATAGTAGTTGTTGATCCCGCTATCCCCTTGTGCTTTCCTTCTCTTCATTTTCCTTCTTTCTCCAAATCCACAGTATGCCATAATACTCCAAGAGTGATCCAATAAAAATCTAAGTGTCCAAGAGTATGAGAGAGAGAGAGAATAGAGAGAGAGCTCCAAGCTAAAACTGACAAAAGTTCCACTAACAAAAGCTTCAACTGAAAAAAGACATGAACTGATCCTCAAAAGCATTTTTTATTAATTAGGCCTATATTTTGTTCCTTTTCCTCTATTTTCCCTTCAATTTCCTCCTCACGTGTAATATGTGATCATTCACCTTCCTTTTCTACTATTTTCCTTTATTTCATAAATAAAATGCCAATTAATTCCTCTTTACCTTTCCAATACCTTAGCCATAATAAACAAAAAATGAATCCCATTAGGATGTTTTTCCCATCACTTAGCTTGCAATACCTATCCCATGACATTGATCTTATATTTTCAACATGAATTTTTAACTTAGGTTGTTATAAAGAATTTTTGGACTCAATGTAGAGGTTCGGGCCTTGACCTTGCGGGAAAGCTACAAAGAGACACTTAGGCTAGAATGTGATCTCCCAATAACTAAGTGGTAGGAATTTAAAACCCTCATCAAGTCTCAATTCTACCTTGTTAGGTATGTTGATGACTGGTGGATCCATTGGCATCACTCCAAACAAATCCAATCACAAAGTGTGCAAGAGTACATCATTGAGTTCAGAAAAAATGGTGATTATGTTTTATATATCTTGCAAAAACCTAAATTTATTGCTCAAGTATTTAGGGGATATATATTTTCATTTATAGAAGCAAGTGATGTTCCTTAAAAATAGGATATTTAATGAGACCTATGTTGAAGAACAAAATCTAGAGAATATAGGAAATAACAAAGGACATCCAAGTCATTCCAATCATAAGGGCCATGAAGATGCTTCTAATGAGGGGAAAAATAAGTGGAAAGGAAAGGAAAAGAAGAAAAAAACTATTACACATCAATTCAAGGATCCCAACAACCTCTCAAGTACTATAATATTGATGCTCACATTGAAGATAAGTGTTAGAAGATACAACTAGAGAAATGTTTAATGAACTATAAGAAGGTCGTCAAGAACAAGAACCTACTAATCATGGATTCAAGTAATTAGGTAAAGAGAAACATATATTGATGAAAATATTTTCTAAATTACTATGTAGAAATAGGTGAACCTATGTATCCTCTATTCCAAGGAAGACAACAATATTACTAAACTATTCCATATTAATATGTAGATTAAGAAGACAAAGGTGCATGTTGTATTTGACTTTAGTTAATGGGCCAACTTCATTCCTAAGAATTTATTCATCAAACCTAGATTGAAACTCCATGCTCATCCTAAAACATGTCCATTGGGATGGCTAAATAATGGTTCAAAGCTCAAGGTCACTAAACAATGTAAGGACAAAACTACAGTGATGAACTCGAGGAAGATGTAGTACTAGTTAATGTGTCTAATGTGGCATTTAGAAACATCTACATGTATATGAGGAAGGTAATCTTCATTAGGAGAGAAAACTAGTACTACATAATAAAGGATAGGAATATTTTCATCAATGCACACAAAGGTGAATCCAAAATATCTCTAATAATTGTTAACCACCCAATAAATTGATCAATTATTGTAGAATTTTTATTTTAATTTTCATAAGAGGTAATTGGCTAAGAAATGGATTGGTAAAAGGCATGTTTGTAGGGATGTACTAAAAAATAAAAATAATCAATTGAAGGAATTGTTGCAAGAACATGAATAAGTGTTTTAGGAACCTAAAGGGTTACAACCTAAGAGGGAACTGGAGCATGAAATACAATTGTTGACAAACTCCTTATTGCCATATATTGGGTTATATATAAAGTCCATAATAGAAGAAAATTAAGTGAGGAAATGGTTATAATAACTATTCAAGTAAGATGTAATTCAACCAGGCACATTAGTTTATGGGCCATTTACTATCATAATACCAAACATGATTGGGACTCGGAAAATGTGTATCAACTAAAGAAATTTCAACAAGATCATCTTCAATAATTTATACCCTTTTCCCAAGATCATGGAATTGTTGGACCAATTATAACATTTCAAGTAATCCACCAAGTTGGATCTCACATTAAGATACAACTAGGTATAAGTTAAAAAAGGAAGACACTTGGAAGAACTTCAAGACAAGGAGAAGTCTATATGAATGGTTAATAATGACTTTTGGTTTATATAATGTAGTAGCTACATTTATGGATTTTATGAATGATGTAATTTGTCACTTTATAGATTCATTTTTGATAATTCACTTAAATGATATATCCATTTATAGATCTACCTAGGAAGAGCATATCTCACATATCATGCAGGTGTTAGATACTAGAAAAGAATTAGGTGTAATTTAACCTTAAAAATGTGAGTTTTCTCAAGTCATTAGTGTACTTTTGGTATGTGATTAGTGGAGGGGAACTCAAGATAGAATAATTGAATATCAAGGGCATCCTTAAGTGGAAAATTCCTATTAATGTCACTAAATTTTGTAGTTTTTTTGGGTTACCATAATATCTACAAAAAAAAATTATAGCCTCCTCTTTAGTTTTAATTACACCACTTCATACCATAATAGTAAATGTTAAGATTTTCTAATGGGGGAAGAATCAATAGAAATATTTTGATTAGATGAAATTATTGCATTTTCCAATGTATAAAATCCTTTTGAAATGGATATGATAAGTGGATATGTTATGGGAGAAATCTTGATGCATGGAGGTAAGATTGTATGTTATCATTTTGAAATACCCTACATATGATAGGGATTTGTGTGCTCTAGTTCAAGTTGGTAAGAAGTGGAAGAACTATCTAATAGGAAATAAATCTATTATCCACACCAATCGCTATCCCTTGTCATGTTTTCAATCCCAAAGTAAGATTCAACAAAGAAAATACTATTGGATGAGATTTTTGTAATAGTTTCATTTATTAATCAAACATAAGAATGGTATCACTAATAAATTATTAAAGATGCATTCAAGACCACCCACATCCAATATTACAACTCTAGGAACCCTTATGCATATGGATGGTTTTACTAATGATGCCTTTTAAGAGGCATACATCGAAGATGATGACTCTAAAGAGGTGTTTTAGTAGCTACTAGGCCAAACCTATTCAGAGGAGGGTGACAATAAGGATAACTATAATTTGTAGAATGGGTTACTCTATAAGATAAACAAGATATTTTTTTTCCTAAATGTAAAATATTGCGGCTTATAAGAGAGGATCACACCTCCAAGGTTGTAACAAATTTTGGTGTTAGAAAGACAATTTTCAACTTACAGATGAATGTGTGTTGGCCCAAAATGCAAGAAGAGATCTATTTGTTTATTGGATAATGATTAACTTGTTATACTAGTAAGCCCAACAATAGAAATAAAGGTTTATACGATCCCCTACTTGTGCCCACTAGACCATAACATGATATCTCCATGAATTTTGTGGATGAATTACCAACAAATAGGAAGGGACATGACTATTTGTTTGGGATAGTTGATAAATTCAACAAGGCATGCATTTTTATATCTTATAAAAGGACCATCAAAGCATAAGAAATACTAGACATGTTCTTTGAAAAGGTTTGGCTGTAATTAGGGATACTAAGGATCATCATGTTAAATCAGTTTAAAAAATTTCTTAATTCCTTCTGGACAACACTTTCAGAGAGGATGGACACCACATTGAAAATATCTACACTTTCCATGCATAAATAGATGAGTAGACAAAAGTAGTGTTATAGGACAAATTGACCTCCTAATCAACTCATAGGAGAAGGACAAGATGACTAAAAGATTGACCACAATTGCAGGCCTAGAATCCACACTAACGCTCTCTGTACATTGATAACCTACTTTATAAAGCTTGTTTACAAGCAAAAAGGAGTGTTAGTCAAGCTTCTAACTCATGTTGTTAGACCAGAGGGAGCATTAGTGAACTTTAGTGATGCTCAAGTGGTTATGCCAATGAATCTGCCATAAAATATCTAGATATCATTTCCCTAAATTTGTGCAAGAAAAGCAGGGAAACTCCAAAAATCAAGATATTTGGAGAAATTCTATTCCAGAAACAGAGGCAAATGGGAAAAAGCTGGTAAAAGAGGTAGGTTCATGGTTTTTACCCAAATGAACTACAGGTGGAGTTGGGAAGCCCTAATTCGATTGCTATTTAAGCAACGAGAGGGCCATTGCACAATGGTCAAAGCATTTAGAAGGATAGTACATGGTGTTGTTGTGATATTGTCATATTCTTGAAGGAGCTAGCTGAAAGAAGGAGAGAGAGAGAGAGAGAGGAAGAAGGGATAAGGAAGGCTGATGCAACAGGGTTGTTGTAATCACTCTTCTGTTTTGAATATAGGACTGCGGTTGTGTTCCACTACTTGAAGTGTCGGTGATATTGTGCATTTATTTGTCCATTCTGATGCTTGTTGTGTTGAGTAGATAAGTTACACATTTATACATGTTTGTTACAGATTCTTTCATTAATTGTCAGAAGTATATGCTGTGATTGGTTTGCTTCATTCTTTTGTGCAGGAATTGTCTTGGAGCCGGTCAGGAGGAGTTCTTCTTACCGCACGGAGATCCCCAAGTGAATCTAGAAAGAACCAAAGGTGATCCTTTCTCCATATCCTGTCAATATATGTCAGATAGATGAACATGTGTGTAATAGGTACCTTTTGCAGATAACCTTACGGTCTGTCAGAAGTCCCGGGAAGACTTTCGAGGGTAGTTTTCATCCCGTGCATTTTACCCCATAGTAGAACTGGTGACTCCGTTGGGGATTATACTTTAGTTCCCAATTATCCGGACTCCTCTCAAATCTCTTCTCTCTTCTATGAGCTTCCCGCTTCTTCATATCCTTCTCTGATCCACCATCTAGTTTGCTGCATCCTACAAAGTTGCTTTCTCTTTAGAAACTGATCCCAAAAGCCCACTTTTTGAGCTCTTTCCCTCACTAACGTAGGTTGTTGGTCTACACAGAGCTTTATAAAGCTCTTTGAATATGCACAGGGAGCATTAATGGCCAAACTAAAGCTCTGTTTACACATAGACAGAGCATTAGTGACCCATTTCCATGTTTTTCAAGATATTTTGTGGACCAAAAGGGGGGAAAAATTGTCCCAAGGGCTGAATCAAGATCTGCAACAGTATCATGCTAACAAATTTGGTGTCTTAAAATTTATTTTTTAAGAAAATGCTTTAGTTTTTCTCTCATAAAAGAAATTTTTATTGAAAGAATCGCTAATAGACTATACATCTCCTTCTGTCAAATTAGTTGTAGGCTGCTTTGTTTTGGTTCAATAGTTGTTAGGGAATATTGAGAAAAGGAACTTTCAGTTATGCAAAGTGTTGAATGATTTTTAGATGCACTGACGAATACATGAATATGTGAAATAATACATGTGTAGAATAAAACTTGCTTGCATAAGAAATTGAAAAAAAAAAATTCAAAGCATTGTTCTGCATGGTTTATCGAGTCGAGAGTCTCATAATATTCATACGTCAACACCCCCTCCGAAGACAAATAAAAAATTACACTAAAATTTACACTAAAATCAATCAGATACTCTTTTTTAGAGCAAACCAACATTAGATAGATTAGAACCTTGGGATAAGAGAGTGAGTCAACTACCCAAGGTTGAAAATCAAACTAGTGTCGTTAAAGAGTGAAAAATCCTTCTACACTCATATTACTGGGACCAATCCATTCACAACGAAGCTAAATATGAGACAACATCAGATTGTGATCGAAGGTAGCCCACCTTATTTTACAACTCCTTTGGGCATTCTGTGTAACGGGGATCCCTTCGGGGATTTCGGAACTGAGTCGGGGACTCAGGTATCCTGCCCACACAGTGTGTTGTCTGCGACTATGTCCCCCTTGGTAATGTCTGTGATTTGAGGTATCTCTAGTGGCCAATACTTCTAGGTACTTACCTAAGGTGACTGGGACGGGCTGTCCTGGTAACTCAAACGGACGGACCTACTTTGTCTTCATTTTTTGGGAGGGTGCTCATCTTCACGAGAGTACTTGGCCCCTTAATTTGAGGTTCGGGCGAAGCTCAAAAGTAACCATAACCATACAATTGGTCATCCTTCTCTTTTACTCATTGAGAGACTGGGTTTCATCTCCAGTAATCAGTGTTTATCAAACAAGGTAATTTCACTTTGTTTGATGATTGCCATTTTTAGTGTATTTTTTCTTTTTAGGTACCTGAGTGCTATCGTTTTTGAGACTTAAAGAATATCACCTTAAAAATTTATCTGATAAAATTTACCAGTCATTGTGGCTACATCCGGCCCTCATCGTCAATCTAGACGGTTGTTAGGACTTCCTCCACTCACTATGGAGGATCTACCGAGATCCACTGACTCAGATTCCTCATCTTCGAGGAATCAGTCTCCTAAATCACACACGGGATCGTTCTGGATGACCGACGATTCTGATTTGCCAGAGGATTTCTTCACGAAAGGATTTCTTCCTCATTTTAACACTCTACTTACAAATCTGTCAGATCTTGTTATTGATCCCATCGTACCAGTACTTCAGTCTTCACTGGGAGGAACTCTCCCATCTATTCAGTCGGCACCTCAAGGGTTGTGGAATTATAGAGACACTATGAGTCCTCTACCAATTCCGAATCGACGGTCATCATAACACTGGCAATGTGGAACCCCATAATCCCATTTGTCCTAGGTACTACAACTCACATCACACCCTCTATCAGCAGAACCCAACAGATGCTAGGTTCCACTCCTATGGTGCACCAAAGCATACCTTCGACTAGTGCCACATATAGTGCTCCATATAACACTCAATGTGGCACTATGGGTGCGGTTCCAGTTTACCAAAACCAAGGACGGCCGCCAATGTATGGTTATAACCCCCAGATTCAAATATCTGGGGTGGTCCCCAATATGCACATGGCGGCAGGGAATGTCATAGTTCCCCTACCGTTCTCAGGCATGCATGTAAAATCATTTATTGACATCAGTTTTCCCTCTATCAATCAAAGCCATATGGTCAGTTCAGTGTCAGTTGGGAATCCACAAGGGATCCCCACCCAATCCATGGGGGCACCCTACTCACAAGCTCAGATGAGTGAAGGGGGTTGAGTGAAGGGGGTACCGCTTATACTGGTGGCAACTTCATACCTCAGTATCAAAATCCTCATGGTAATCCACTTTACAACACCGTACTGCAAAGCAACTGCTACACCTCGCAGCCCATGTACACCTTAGGGAACTAAATGATGGGCGGAGCACAGAGCTCCTTAGGTCATCCATCATCATAATGGTCCGAGTCGGGGGCACCCAAAAATTTTCCTTTTTTGGCAACATTGGATATCCCCAACTTATACAAGTTGACTAATGACCCCATCTACCATAACCTACAGTGGCCGTCGATCCCGCATAAAATACCAGCGGATATTCCTAAGTTTGACGGAAAACAAGGGGAGGATCCAGGCACTCACGTCACCACCTACCATCTATGGTGTGTTTCTAACTCCATGGTGGATGACAGTGTCCGGTTGCATCTATTTCCCTGCACCCTCACTGGAAATGCTGCAAAGTGGTATATTGAGTTACCACGTGCGTCAGTGAATACCTTTGACACTTTAGCGATGGAGTTCCTAAAGCACTTTCAGTTACCTATCCATTATGAGATAGGGACGGAGCTCCTTAGTTTCTTTTGTTAGGATACCACCACCCACATCTCCAATCATATTCATGAATGGAGACATAGGCAAAGGTTATTCAAAGCCCTCATCCCTGACTTTCTCTTAACAGAATTGTTCTGTAAGTCATTGATCCCACAAATTGCTAGAGATGTCACTCTAGGTGGTGCGATCACGGAGAACCAATCCATACGTCGTGCCCAGCACTTGGATTTAATTTATTCATAGTCTGGCACTCTCTACGACATTATCCCCTATGCTCCCGGTAACCCCAATCCCCCCACCACTCAGCACCCTAGAGTGCATGCCGACGAGATCGTCGGCACAATCTCCATGGGCACTGTAAAACAACTCAGTGGGTCTATTGCCAAGTTGGCAGTGGACCCCTCTACCAAAATGACTACTCTTCCTACCACTACGATTAACCCTGTGCAGTCTACACAGAAATCTAGTAGCAAGAACAAGAAGAAATAGAACAAGACCGCTCTTTCTGAGGAGCAGACATCTGTTGGAAATAATACTGAGAGGGGGGGGGTGAATTAGTATTATCAAGTTCCTTTAATAAATCTTCCTTATTTATACTTTGAATTATTTTTGCATGTCAGTACCATAAAATAATGAGCATGAACAAAGAAAACAGATAGTCACACCAAAGAACACCAGATGTAAGGTGGAAACCCAATGTGGGTGAAAACCACCTGTTGCAATATGTCTCTATCTTCTTTCAAATTAGAAACTCCTTTTACAATGGTTTTGTACTGGTGCAGTCCTTTACCAATACGCAGGCTGCAACCTGCAGAGAGCTACAACTCTCTCTCGTTTTCCAGTCTCTCCTGGAAGGGAGCTACAACCCCCTACTTCTTTTCTTTCAAGGATCACTTTTCATAAATTTTCAAACTGGATCCATAAACATCAAGAGATCATCAAATACAAGTAAATCACCCAATCAACAGCAGTAACCAGATCAACAATAACAGTAAACTAAACCCAGAACACCTTATCAACAGAGAAAAGTCAGCCAATAAAAGATCTTAAGACAGATACGCAGTTTTTCTTTCTCTGGCCTGCGAGCGTACGCACTTCACCTTCTGCTCCCCTGCGTATACCCGCAGAGACCCTTCTGCTGCACCGCGTACCCACGCACTGTTTCTTCAATCGCGCTGCGTACTGTTACTGTAGGCACGCACCCACAGATACTATTGCGCCGCGTACTGCTACTGTAGCCACGCACCCACAGATGCTATCGCGCCGCGTACCTACGCACCTGCGGCTTCTGAAGCGCCGCGTACTTCCCTTGTGCCCACGCACCTGATCCTCTGTCGCGCTGCGTACCCACGCACTGCGCCTTCTTCTGCTCTGTGTACCCACGCACTTTCACTGTTAATCACCTGCGTACCTCTGGTTAGGGCCGAAATTGGCAGTCCACCAGTGTGCTACAGATCATCAGATGCCTAGATCTGATCATGCGCTCGAGAGATCACCCTTCATAGATTCACTTTCAACTTCACTTTTATGTAGATCAAGCTTTTAAAACAATAACCCAATATTTCAGATCTTAAGATATTCAACTTGCAAAAGATACTTAGCCAAGTGATCTCCTTTGCTTTATATAGGCAATCTCTTCCTAAAAACATGGATCAATACCATAGATAACCAATACAAGGGGCCCAAAACATGAGGCTCAGTAATAATAATAATATAAAGCAATACCACACTCCAAAACCATAGAATCAAGAACGGCGGTCTAAATACCACGGGCCAAACATAGGAAACCCCACGTGAACGCGCTTCTTTGCCTTGAAGTAAGTGAACTGGGGGTACGCACCTTCTGAACGGGTGACCTGTGTGAGCGGCCGCATTCCCTTCATGGTGTACCTGTGTGTACGCACCATTTGAACTATTCTCCTGCGTACTTCTTGATTTCCAACATTTTGAGAGCCTGATCAGAGCATTGCCACTTGAGGGTGTTGCCATCAAGTACAACATCTGTATCATAGAGCCATACCAGAATCATAATGCCAACAATCTCCCCCTTTGGACTTGATGGCAACCTCAAAATCTTCAACGTCATTCTCCCCCTTTGACATCAAGGGCAAAAGGTTATGCTCCCCCTAAGAACATGCTCCTCCTGAAAATAAACCAAATCTGCAAAGAAGAACCATAATCTACCAAACACCATAAATGACCATGAAAGAGATAGAGACATATTGCAGCAATATTTAGTCCAACATCCATGATCTCCTTCTGTACGTCCTCCATAATGCCAACAATGCATTATATGCTCCCCCTGAACCTGTGCCAACCATCAGAAGAGATTCAACAAGATGATGCATCAACAACCCCCAACTTTTGCCTGAGGTATTCAAAGGTCTCCCTGGGCAATGGTTTGGTGAGTATATCAGCAACTTGTTCCTTAGAAGGAACATACTCCAACTTGACCTTTTGTTCAAGTACTTGTTCCCGGAGAAAATGATACTTAATCAGTATGTGCTTGGTCTTTGAATGCATGACTGGGTTCTTTGAAATGCTGATTGCACTTGTGTTATCACATAAGATGGAGATAGGTGGTGTACAAGTGATTTGAAAATCCTGCAAGGTCTACATCATCCAAAGGAGTTGAGTGCAGCAAGATGCAGCAGCAACATATTCTGCTTCAACTGTAGACAAGGCAATCGAACTCTGTTTCTTGCTGAACCAAGATACTAATCTGGAACCCATAAAGAACGCACCACCACTTGTGCTCTTCCTATCATCCATGCTTCCTGCCAAATCTGCATCTGTATAAGCATGAAGTGTGAGATCTGTATCTCTAGGATACCATAAGCCATAATTTTGAGTCCCCTAAAGATATTTAAAGATTCTCTTCACTGCCTGAAGATGAGTTTCCTTCGGATTTGCTTGAAATCTTCCAACTATTCCCACTGCATGCATGATGTCTGGTCGGGTACCTGTCAAATAAAGTAGACTTCCAATCATAGATCTGTAGGTTGGTTGACGCACTGCTGCCGATTCATCATTTGCACTGAGGCTACATCCTGTGACCATGGGTGTACATACTGGTTTTGCATCTTCCATGCCATATTTCTTCAAAATCTGCTTGAGATACTTGGTTTGAGACAAAAAGGTCCCTCCTTCTTTTTGTTGGATTCGCAAACCAAGGAAATATGTCAGTTCTCCCAGCAAGGACATTTCGAATTCTTTCTGCATCACCAAGGCAAAGCTTTGACTCATAGCTTCTTCATTGCTGCCAAAGATAATGTCATCTACATACACAACAAGTATTAGCAATTTGTCATTTTCAACTTTTATATAAAGATTGCTGTCTGCTGATCCTTTTGAAAAACCTTGTTGATGAAGATATTTGTCCAAACGATAGTACCAAGCCCTTGGAGCTTGTTTGAGACCATAGAGAGCCTTTTTCAATCTGCATACAAGATTTGGATCATTTCCAAGAATGAAACCATCTGGCTGCTCAATGTAAACTTCTTCTTCCAAGTCTCCATTCAGAAAGGCTGATTTCACGTCCATTTGAAATACTTTGAAGTTTTGAAAGCTTGAGAGAGCAAGGAACATTCGGATGGCCTCAAGTCTTGCAACAGGAGCAAAAGTTTCTTCAAAATCTATTCCTTGTTGCTGCGCATACCCTTTACAAACAAGTCTGGCCTTGTTTCTAATTACTTCTCCATTTTCATTCAATTTATTTTTGAAGACCCATTTTGTCCCTATAACATTCTTATCCTTTGGTCTAGGAACCAGCTCCCAAGTGTTGTTCTTTTCGATCTGCTCAAGTTCTTCATCCATTGCTTTCACCCAACATTCATCTTTGCATGCCTCTTTCACATTTTGTGGTTCAGTGGAAGATAGTAATGCCAAATAGCTTGAAGCTTTTGCAACTGTTCTTCTTGTTTGTACACCTGCTTCTTTCTGCCCCAAAATCTGAGATTCTGGATGATTCTTCTGAACATATCTGGATGGAGTCTTCTCTTCTATCCTTATCTGCTCCTTTGGTTCTTCTTGAGGTTCTTCTTCTTCATCATTCTGTCTTTGAGGGTAGTCTTCATTTTCTTTGATATCTTCATGGTTTACTTGCCTAGGAATGTATCCCTTCTCATCAACCACTACATCAATGCTATCAACAATTCTTCCAAGTCTTTTATTGTAGCACTTGTATGCTTTGCTGTGTGGAGAATAACCAAGAAGAATGCCTTAATCTGCTCTAGGTTCAAGTTTGCCAAGTTGCTCATCAGTATTCTTAATATAGCTTTTGCTCCCAAAGATTTTGAAGTGCTTTACCGAAGGAGTCTCACCATACCAGAGCTCATGAGGAGTTTGAGTGCTGTTCACCCGGACATTTGTTTTGTTGAGAATAACAACCGCAGCATATGCAGCTTCACCCCAGAAAGTTGCGGGAGTTCCATATTCATCAAGCATAGCACGAGCCATTTTTTGGATTGTTCTATTCATTCTTTCCACTACTCCATTTTGCTGAGGAGTTCTAGCTGTAGAGAATTCTCTTCTTATCCCATGTTCATCACAGAAATCGAAAAATTCATTTGAGGTAAACTCCCCACCTCTATCGGATCTGAGGCACTTAATTTTGTATCCTGATTCATTTTCAACCAATGCTTTAAAGGATTTGAATTTTTCGAATGCTTCATCTTTGTGCTTCATAAGTCCTAACCAGACAAACCTGGAGAAATCGTCAATGAATAATATCAAGTATTCTTCTCCTCGAGGTGTCCTTTTCCTGAATGGTCCACATACATCTGTATGTACAAGCTCAAGAGGCATGCTAGCTGATCCTTCCTTCTCTGGAAAGTTAGTCCTGGTTTGCTTTCCAAACTGACATGATTTGCATATGGTGTTGTCTGGAATTTTGATATCTGGAAGACCGCGAACTGCCTGATATTTGCATGCTTTCCTTATTTGTGAAAAGCTTAGATGCCCCAACCTTCGGTGCCATAACCAGTGTTCATCATCCTTGCTTAGATAGCATTGTTGTTGCGCTTCTTCAAATATGAATAGATTATTTGGAGTTCTTTTACCTTTGATCACCGTTTTACCTGTATCAAGATCACGAACAAGACATCCATTTGATCTAAATATCACCTCGGTTCCTTGATCACACATCTGGCTGACACTCAGAAGATTATGCTTCAATCCATCAACATACAAAACATTTCCAGCTTTGACCTTTTCTTTTAACTGAGCAATGCCTTTTCCTTTTATAGTTGCAGGAGTATCATTTCCAAAAGAAACTTTCTTTCCCTTTTCTAGAGCAGAATATGATTCAAGTTTTTCTTTATCACCTGTCATATGCTTCGAACATCCATTGTCAATGTACCATAGATTTTCTTGTCCCTCTGCATAAAATGCTATTCCACACCTTTCTGTTTGTGGTTCCTTTATTCTCCATGTTTTGGTGCTTGAGGCTTGTTCCTTTGTCTGCTGAAACCTGCTCCTGCATTCAGAATCTTCATGACCAAAGTTATTGCAAATAGAACATTCAACTTCATTTTCAAGAACCGAAAAGTTGTTATAGGTCCTTTTTGTAATCCCAGTCATACTCCTTTGTTTTTGAGCTTCTCTAGTCATGATCGTTTTATATGCAACACATTGAGCTGCTTTGTGACCAAAGTTATGGCAAGAAAAGCATTGTCCATTGAAGAAACTTCTGCGGTTATCCAATCTTCCAGCCAAACGATTGTAATTTCTATTGTCATTCATTCTTGAAGCAAATTGAGAGGATTTTACCTGTGGCTGGTTCTAGCTTTTGTTCATCCTTAAGACGGATTGCCATTGACTTGCCTGATAGTCTTTGTTTGTAATTTTTCCCTGCTTTACCTGGTGATCTCCATTGTGCCTTTGCTCATTCCTTCTTGCTGCATCAAGATAACTTTTTGAGGTGGATGCTTGAGAAGTTTCTCCATTATAGCCCAGACTTGTCTTGTTTAGAGGAGAGCACTGTACATTGATGATCTCATCCAGAGTTTCAGATCCTTTGA
Organism: Pinus tabuliformis; assembly: GCA_031772625.1. Lineage (NCBI taxonomy): Eukaryota > Viridiplantae > Streptophyta > Pinopsida > Pinales > Pinaceae > Pinus > Pinus tabuliformis. Next base: position 663,537,913 of record CM062818.1, on the reverse strand, counting down.
AAAACTTAAGATTAATAGCCTTTGTTTTCTCAATCTCTTTTCTAAGACCAACAATTTCACCTTCTACCTTTTCAAGATATTTTTCCTTTTCATCAATTTGAAGTTGTAGAGTATCAATGATCCTATTCTTTTCTTCTATACATGTCTTGAGTCTAGAAATTTCTTCACAGAAGCTATCCACATCTATAGCATCCATGTAATCATCATCTTCAAATGCCATTAAAAGTTTATAGTCATTACCTCGTTCATCTTCATCACTATTTGATAGACCATCACTATCTTCATGCATGTAGTAGCTTTTCTTATTTGCAATATGTTTCTTGTTCCATCTAGCAGGTTCCTTTCCTTTATCCTTATAAGGACATTTCGCAGCATAATGACCTACTCTTCCACAAGAAAATCATTTAAAGGGTAACTTACCTCTGAACCTTCCAGAACCCCTTTGAAGATTTCTAACAAAATTTGATTCTTCTTCTTCTTCTTCTGGCACGTGACTTGCTTCATAATAGTCTCCTTTGCCTGAAGCCTTGAAAGCAGCTTCTCTTCTGTCAGAAGGACCTCCCTTTCTCATTTCATAAGCCGTTAGAATTCCGTGTAGCTGAGACATAGTAAGAATTCGTAGATTTTCCTTTTCTTCTATTGCAGACACTTTAGATTAAAACTTGGGGGACAATGATATTAGAACTTTTTCAACCACAATAGCCTCTTTTATTTCTTCACCCAAATTTTTCATGCAGTTAACAATCTCATCTACCCGAAGAAAATAGTTAGCCACACTTTCATCATTATACATTCTGAGATTCTCATACTGAATCCTGAGGGTTTGAAGTTTAGCACGCTTTACCTGTTCATCTCCTTCATAGCTCAAGACAATCTTGTCCCATATTTCCTTTGCGGATTTATATTGCATAACCTTTACGAATTCTGTTTGAGATAAGCATCCTAGCAGAGTATTGACTGCTTTAGCATTTGTTTCATATTTCTTCTTCTCAGCCGAATCTGTAGGAGTAGCTGAAGGAAAAGTGTAGCCAGTATCTATGATATCCCAAACTTCTATACCAAGAGATTGAAGATAGGCAGTAACTCTTACCTTCCAATAATTGAAGTTTGTCCCATCAAAGATTGGTGGCCTGATTGATGCTTCCCTCTCGTAGTTGCTCATGATGAATGATCTTCCTCCAAGCGATCAAGCTTCTCTGAAGGACCCGCTCTGATACCAATTGTTGGAAATAATACTGAGAGGGGGGGGGTGAATCAGTATTATCAAGTTCTTTTAATAAATCTTCCTTATTTATACTTTGAATTATTTTTGCATGTCAGTACCATAAAATAATGAGCATGAACAAAGAAAACAGATAGTCACACCAAAGAACACCAGATGTAAGGTGGAAACCCAATGTGGGTGAAAACCACCTGCTGCAATATGTCTCTATCTTCTTTCAAATTAGAAACTCCTTTTACAATGGTTTTGTACTAGTGCAGTCCTTTACCAGTACGCAGGCTGCAACCTACAGAGAGCTACAACTCTCTCTCGTTTTCCAGTCTCTCCTGGAAGGGAGCTACAACCCCCTACTTCTTTTCTTTCAAGGATCACTTTTCATAAATTTTCAAACTGGATCCATAAACATCAAGAGATCATCAAATACAAGTAAATCACCCAATCAACAGCAGTAACCAGATCAACAATAACAGTAAACTAAACCCAGAACACCTTATCAACAGAGAAAAGTCAGCCAATAAAAGATCTTAAGACAGATACGCAGTTTTTCTTTCTCTGGCCTGCGAGCGTACGCACTTCACCTTCTGCTCCCCTGCGTATACCCACAGAGACCCTTCTGCTGCACCGCGTACCCATGCACTGTTTCTTCAATCGCGCTGCATATTGTTACTGTAGGCACGCACCCATAGATACTATTGCGCCGCATACTGCTACTGTAGCCACGCACCCACAGATGCTATCGCGCCGCGTACCTACGCACCTGCGGCTTCTGAAGCGCCGCGTACTTCCCTTGTGCCCACGCACCTGATCCTCTGTCGCGCTGCGTACCCATGCACTGCGCCTTCTTCTGCTCTGTGTACCCACGCACTTTCACTGTTAATCACCTGCATACCTCTGGTTAGGGCCGAAATTGGCAGTCCACCAGTGTGCTACAGATCATCAGATGCCCAGATATGATCATGCGCTCGAGAGATCACCCTTCATAGATTCGCTTTCAACTTCACTTTTATGTAGATCAAGCTTTTAAAACAATAACCCAATATTTCAGATCTTAAGATATTCAACTTGCAAAAGATACTTAGCCAAGTGATCTCCTTTGCTTTATATAGGCAAGCTCTTCCTAAAAACATGGATCAATACCATAGATAACCAATACAAGGGCCCCAAAACATGAGGCTCAGTAATAATAATAATATAAAGCAATACCACGGGCCAAAACCATAGAATCAAGAAGGCGGGCTAAATACCACAGTCCAAACATAGGAAACCCCACGTGAACGCACTTCTCTACCTTGAAGTAAGTGAACTGGGGGTACGCACCTTCTGAACGGGTGACCTGTGTGAGCGGCCGTAGTCCCTTCACGACATACCTGCGTGTACGCACCATTTGAACTATTCTCCTGTGTACTTCTTGATTTTCAACATTTTGAGAGCCTGATCAGAGCATTGCCACTTGAGGGTGTTGCCATCAAGTACAACATCTGTATCATAGATCCATACCAGAATCATAATGCCAACAACATCTAAGCAGCCCAAGAAACAGAAGGCCGCTGCGCCTACTGATACGAAGAAGGATAAAGGCACCAATTATTCGTGCAAACTCTGTCTTGAAGATCACATAACTTGGTGTTGTCTGCGTCTTCAAGAATGCACAGATTACCTTACCAAGAAATATTCTGGTAAGGCACCTGCTGTCCTTAGAAATCCTTTTCCTAATCAATAGCAGCAACATCTCGTTGCCAACCAACCGCCACCCACGTCAAGGGGCAGCGATAGTTCACAACAACCTTCAGCTGGTGAAGGAAGTTCTACTGTTTACACATTTGAAATGGTAGAACTAACAACCAAAGCCAAATCATATGAAGCTCCTATTGCTCCAGCAGCAGAATCATCCGCAGGTCAAAACCCATCACCACCCAATGATGTCTGAATTGAAAGGCTGGTTGAGGACTTTGTAATTTGACCCCCCAAGGGGGCACTTCGACGCACAACGCACAACACACCTGCACGTGCCGCTCAACACTACAACATCGTAGAGGATTTGGCACAAGTGCCATCGACTATGTCGGCGCTCGAAGTATTACAAACATGCCCTAGCCAAAGGAAAGCTTTGCTTTCAACTATCGGAGGTATTGACCCTGCGGATTCCATGCTTACCATTTTTGACATGGACAAATGTAAAGCTCCCCTTTCACACTAGCTTGCATTTCAGGTGCATATCATTTCGAAAGGGAAAGGTATACATTGAACTGTCATCAATGAAGGTGCTTCAACCTACATCATGTCAGCTTCATGTTGGTTCGCCTTGGGTTCCCCAACCCTCTCACCACCGTCGAACTCCCTTAAAGCTTTCGACAACCACACCTTTGTCCCAAAAGGATACTTAACCAATTTTCCCATCACCTTTGCTGGGAAAATAGTAATGGTGGACATAGAAGTCGTGAACAAGGAACTCAACTATAATCTGTTGCTGGGTCACAGTTGGACTTATGCCATGATGGCCGTTGTATCCACTGTCTTTCGTATCATCCAATTTCCATTGGATGGAAAGGTCATTACAGTAGATCAGTTGTCTTTCTGCACCCCTGGTTATTCCCCATTACCAAGTGGCTCTGTACCCCTAGTAGGAGGTGGAACTGGCCGCTATGTCAGTTCAGGTACTGGTCTGTTGAAGGCTTCCTCCCTGATGGGTTGTTTTCCTCTGTAGCTGGCCCAAGTTCTGCAATCGGTCAACATGCTTTCATCAATTCCTCATGAACTCACCAATCCCTAGATCCTAACGGCGCCTTAAGACCTTGACACATTCAGAGACCAGATGCCATTATCATCAACTGAATCAGCCTACCAAGGCATTCAATCAACATCCACATCTCCAGTCAAGTTGGATATAGCCGACGGTACCACCCCCCTTCCCATAACCGCTCTTCCTTTAGATCCATGTGATCAACTCCCCTCAACAGACGAAGCCGTTAGAGAAATCATGAATTTTGGAGAGCAACATTGGGAAGAATGGCATATTCGGGGTTCGACATTTGACTCGGACATGATGCCACTTCAAGTCCTCTCCTCTGACACAAAAGAAAACATTTCCCCACCGTATACAATCATTCAAACATCTGGGGTGGAAGAAAATATGGATGACACTTCCAGGTCAATACCCATAGATAGTTTAGTCACGACAGGCACCATGGAAGACACCCCAATAAGCGCAGATTGCAGTCCTGAGGAAATTGCAAACTCCACCTGCCTACATAAGGAATTCCATGAAGAATTTGTTTGGTCTCAGGAGGAAATGCCTGACTTTAACTCGTCATTTGTTGTGCATGAGATCCAACTTTACGACAAAGCAAAACGGAATGGGTGGCCACTTCCTTCCCTCGATATAGCCATTGAACCCATGCCTAGCCCTACAGCCGAAGAAGAATGCCTACTATACCTCAAACAACTGGATAAAACCCGTAGAGCTACTGATTTAGCACTCACAGCTCACAAGGAGCGGGTACAAGCCAGATTTGCACAAGCGGTTAGGTTTTCTTCTTTCCAAGAGGGTGACTTCGTATCACTCTATCATCCAAAAGATAATCTCTTGGAGGCATGCACGCTTCGACCCATTTGGCTAGGTCCCTATGTCATAACTAAAGTCCTCCCTTCAAGGGCATATGAACTACAATATTGGGATGGAAACCCACTCAAGGAGCCCAGGAATGGGCTCTATTTAAAGAAGTATTATGCCTAGTATGGCACCCGGCATATACTTTGGAAATAGAGCACTATTAGGGATATTTTATTGCTCTTTAAAAAATATAAACATCCCCGAGCTTTTGTCCTTGCACTCATTAAATCTATGCAACAATAAATAGAGCACTTTTGGAGACATTTTATCGCTCTTTAAAAAATATAAACACCTCCGAGTTTTTGTGGTAGAACTCGTTAAACATATATACCACAACCCGTAAAGCACTTTTTTGGGATATTTTATCGCTCTTTAAACAATACAAACATCCCCGAGTTTTTCATCCTTTGCACTCGTTAAACATATGCAAACGATGCTTTGAGCACCTCTTTTTTGATCTAGTTCCAGCTCATAAACTGAAAAAGACCAAACAAAGCATCCTTTTTAGGCACTTTTTTCTCGCTCTTTAAATTGAAAAAATCTCGAGCTGTGTCTTGCTGCTTGTAAAACATGCTAAAGATGGCCCAAGCATTCTTTTAGGTACTTTTTTCAAGCTCGTTAAAAAATGAAAAATCCCGATTTTTTGTTACTGAGCTCATTAAAGTGTCATGACAAAACACAATTTTAGTCTACGCCTTGTACTCGTAACAAAATGAGGTCGACATTTATTGGAAAAAGGTTTCTCTTTATCCGGGTCCAGTATATTAAATATGGAAATGTAACTGACACGGGTATACTATTAACCTTTTGTTGCACCCATTTAACAACTATGACAAAGGGACCAGCATGGAGTCTCTCTTTATGATCTTTTCAGACTCTCTAAAGATGAAAATATCACCGAGTTGTCTAGTCTGGACTTTTTAAATACACAGACAAGATATAGAGTCGTTCTTTTTATGATACTTTTCAGACTCTTAAAAGATGAAAAAATCGATGAGTTTACCTTTCTGGACACATTAAACTAATCAGATAGGGCAAAGAGTCGTTCTTTTCCTGATCCTTTTTAGACTCTCTAAACATGTAAAGATCGATGAGTTTACCCGTCTGGACTCATTAAAAATCAGATGGGGAAAAGTGGAAATACAACGATATTTTGAAGCATGGTTTGGCAGCAAATGTTCCCTTGAACATGGCACTCCCTCAGATAAACCGTCATTTTGATAGCCTCTCAATATGAACCCTACCAACCTATGAGTTTTTAGCCTATATACCCTGATGCCATTACATCTCTATATCTTAAACACTCTATAGTGTTCATAAGTCTAGTGTTGTCTGGTTAAAACCATTGTTGTGCCTTCTATTGTTCAAGGGTCCCTACTTGTTTCCTCGATCAACTGACCCTATATATCCTTTCATCATGCCCTCCATTGTTTAGACCCAAAATCTCAAAAGTTTCTTCAGAAAACAAAATCATCCTTGTCAGGTTTCGTGTTGACTGATGTAGGACACGTCATTTCATACTTGTCGATAGGTTCCTTCCTATCGACTTCAACACTCTATCTAGGAAGATAACCTAGAAACACATTTAGTGCCTTGGTGCTTGCAGACATTAGTGGCAGGTTACCTTGTGCTTGATCACGGGTTTTCATCATTGGCTCCTGGTTAAGTGATTCTACGAGTGTTCGACGACAAAAAATCTTTCACACTCACTAGTTTGCACTATGCATCTTGGAGACCATCACCATTTTCGGTGGCCTTCCTTGCATCTGTAAATAGTCTCCATTATTGGCCAGTAATTAGATGATTTCATGCATGTTCGACGTCAACTCATTTTATCACATGTACCGATCTATGCTTTTCGGTGAAGCAGGAATCAAGACCTTAGGTAGAGGCTTACATCATTCAGCCTTGTTTCCTCTCCCAAGCTGTGATATTGTTCTTTGAAGACAGCCATTTCAGGATAATCTATTATGACACTGGATCCACCCTATGCCATATTGGCGGCTAGCATTGTTATATCTTTGAGAAGAAAGCTACTTTGACATAGATACTGAGCATGGGAATGCTCGACTCAGGACATGATTTTAACAGTTCATATATATGTACTTTTGTTGTATCAGGTTTTCCTTATCACCCGAAACTTCTCTTTCCCTCTACAAAGATTTTGACCGGAAACTACAGTATTTTCATAAAGTATTTCGGCCATCGTCTCTGCCTCTGATCTCATGCTTTAGGGGGCATCTATTATAAGTCAAATTGACCTCCTAATCAACTCATAGGAGAAGGACAAGATGACTGAAAGATTGACCACAGTTGCAGGCCCAGAATCCATACTAACGCTCTCTACATTGATAACCTACTTTATAAAGCTTGTTTACAAGAAAAAAGGAGCATTAGTCAAGCTGCTAACTCATGTTTTTAGACCAGAGGGAGCATTAGTGAACTTTAGTGATGCCCAAGTGGTTATGCCAACGAATCTGCCATAAAATATCTAGATATCATTTCCCTAAATTTGTGCAAGAAAAGCAGGGAAACTCCAAAAATCAAGATATTTGGAGAAATTCTATTCGAGAAATAGAGGCAAATGGGAAAAATCTGGTAAAAGAGGCAGGTTCATGGTTTTTACCCAAATGAACTACAGGTGGAGTTGGGAAGCCCTAATTTGATTGCTATTTAAGTAACAAGAGGGCCATTGCACAATGGTCAGAGCATTTAGAAGGATAGTACATGGTGCTATTGTCATATTGTCATATTCTTGAAGGAGCTAGCTGAAAGAAGGAGAGAGAGAGAGGAAGAAGGGATAAGGAAGGCTAATGCAACAGGGTTGTTGTAATCACTCTTCTATTCTAAATATAGGACTGCGGTTGTGTTCCGATATTCGAAGTGTTGGTGATATTGTGCATTTATTTGTCCATTCTGATACTCGTTGTGCTGAGTAGATAAGTTACACATTTATACATGTTTGTTACGGATTCTTTCATTAATTGTCAGAAGTATATGCTATGATTTGTTTGCTTCATTCATTTGTCTAGGAATTGTCTTGGATCCAATCAGGAGGAGTTCTTCTTACCGCATGGAGATCCCCAAGCGAATCTAGAAAGAACCAAAGGTGATCCTTTCTCCATATCCTGTCAATATATGTCAGATAGATGAACATGTGTGTAACAGGTACCTTTTGCAAATATCCTTACAGTCTGTTGGAAGTCCTGGGAAGACTTTCGAGGGTAGTTTTCATCCCGTGCATTTTACCCCATAGCATGTAGTCAATAGGACACTAGTTCAACTTTTGAGGGGTTACAATTAAACATATCCAAATACCTAATATGGAAAATTGATTTATATTCAACACTCTTATAACTAAATGATCCACATTCTACTAAGAAGTTCCATTTTGAAACTTTCTTTAGGTATTTTCCACCTTAATCCTTGGAGTTCGTATATGGAAAACAAGGAGGAGCCATACAAGACATCATAGGTGATGCATTGAAAGAAGGAAAATTTATTGACAATATTGGGGTGATCCATTTGCAAGTACAAGAAAAATTGAATAAGTCATAAATAAAGTACAATAGTAACATGATCAAAACAAAATTAAGAAAATATTCAAGGCAAGAAACATAATTTAATTGCGATATGAACAAAGAAAGGATATAGGGTCTTGGTAAGAAGATCAAGGTTGTGGAATATGGTTCTTTTGAAGTATAAAATAAGGTGGATGGTAATGTCTATAGATGTACATTTACTTAGTAGTGAATGTGCAAAATATAAAACTCTAGGAGCCTTCCATGTACAAAACTACCAAATTGTAACACCCTCCTCCCACATCTACCCAAACAACCAGCCAATTGGGATAAACATGTGATAAGAGGCCACTATGATATGATTCGACCTCCTAAGTCACGTTAAGGAAGTGGACCCAACAGAAACACACCATATAGAAATTAATCATTAGCTACAGGACCCTCAGGAACCAATATAATACTTTAGATAACTTACATTAGGGTCCCACTGAACTTTTTGACAACTTAAGCCTCAGTCACTCCCATGCTTTAGGCATGAGGGCAACTAGAAACCCAAAGTTCCTCTCACAGGCTTTCCTGCTTGCGACCAAAGACCAAAACTGTCAGTGCTACACCAGAGATTCTGGGATCACTGCCCAGAATTGAACCATCTCTTGATATCAGTAGAATAACATGGAAATGACATTAATAAAGCAAATACTTATACAATACCTTGACTCGACCACTACTAGCCACAACATGCATTTCGTTCAATATATTGCAAATGTGTAATCTACAGGTGTAATTAATAGTTCTAAGCATAGGGGTCTCATACTTAGTTGAGAATCGCTAAGAACCATTGATGCCTAAACACATCAACTATCATTCTATCCACTATCAATCTCGACAATCCTCCATGCCAATGACAGATCATAACCAAGAAACCACATGCATGTGCCAGGCATGTCAAAAATAGTGAAGGAAACATACATGCAACACGATACCTGCAAGAAAATATGATGTAGTTGTTGATCTCAATGCCTTCATGCACTTTCCTACTCTTACTTTGCCTTCTTCTCCAAGAATCCAAGTATGCCACACCCACCAAGAGTGCTCGAAGAAAACTCTAAGTCTCCAAGAGTATGAGAGAGAGAGAGAGAGAATAATGGGAGAGCTCCAAACTGAATAGAAAAAAGGTTACCAACTGATCGTCAGAAGCCTTTATATGAATAAGGCCTCTATTTTCATCATTTTCCATTATTTTCCTTCATTTTCCTCATCACATGAAACCTGTGACCTTTCACTTCCCTTTTCTCTTAATTTCCATTATTTTCATAAATAATTATGCCAAAAATGCCATTTTGGCTTTCCAAAGCCTTAGCCATTTCATTTTCCAATTTCTTTATCCATAAACAATCACAAGTGATCCCCATCACTAGGATTCTACCCAAAATTCAGCTTGTAATAAGTGTCCCATCCTCTATGGTTATTATTTTGCCTCTATTTACTTTTATTACATGGAATTTTCAATAGGGTTGTTAGAGAACTATCCCCCATGGGGGAACACCATTCTCGATGTTCAACAACACCTATCACCAGAAAACTTCTTTAATCAAAATATATAATGTCGATGGAGCTTTATAACTTAACTCGATGCAGTATTTACAATGATCACCCTACTGAAAGCAAATCATCATAACAACATAATAACATGACATCAGAACAACATACCACATAGTGGAGCTTTATAACACAACTCATGTTTGTGTTTACATCCATATACATATGTACATAAACCAACGCCATCAAAACATATACCAAAAACCAAGCCAAAACTTCTTTGCCTCAACCGACAAACAAGGAAGGATACATATCCTGCATATGATCTATCATCTCCCATGTAGCTTCATCGGGCCCAAAGTGCTTCCATTGCACCTTAAATTTCTCGATTGCTCGGTTCAGGAGCATAAGCACCGTTTTCTGCAATATACAGTGAAGCTCCAGCTAGAATTGTCCATCTAGTTCCACTTGCAATACAGACCATTCAATCACATGATCAACATCCTTAACATACTTCTTAAACAAAGATACATGGAATACATCATGGAATTTCACTTTCAAAGACAATACAAGTCGATAGGCTACTGGCATAATCCTCTCAATGATACTTAAAGGTCCACAAAATCATGGTTCCATCTTGGCACACGATCCAATCTGCAAGGAGCTCTTCTTCTGTTTGATGTGCAAGTACATATGTTCCCCAAACTAGAACTCCTTGAACAACATGTTTTGATCTACATAGCTTTTATGTCTATCCTATGTTGCCTTTATATTCCTCTATATAACCTACATTTCCTATTGCATGTCTATCAACATATCTTGTCCAATCAACACCCTACTAACTAGATCAGTCCAACTAAAGGGAGTGTTACAACTCCGCCCATACAATGCGTCAAAAGGAATCATTCTGAATGATTATTGATACCTATTGTTGTACGCGAACTCTACCAAGGGAATATACTCTTCCCCTTTCCATTTTTGATGCATCAAGTACATCCTCAACATGTCCTCCAATACCCTGTTGACCCCCTTTGTCTATCCGTCTATCTGCAGATGATAAGCCATACTGAAGGCCAACTCTATGCCAAAACCTGCAAATGATTCCTTCCAAAACTTGGAAGTGAACTTGGCATCCCAGTCTGACACAATCTTCTTTCGAACACCATGCAATCTGACCACATATATGATGAATACCCGTGCTACATTGCTAGCTAATAATGTAGACTTAACTGGGATGAAGTGTGCAACCTTTGTCAATTTGTCCACAATAACCATGATGGAATCATGTTGTCTCATTGTCCTTGGAAACCCTGTGATGAAATCCATGGAAATGACCTTCCCTTTCATTCTGGAATCACAATTGGTTGTAGCAGCCCACCTAGATTCTTACATTTTTCTTTCACTCATTGAAAATCAAAACATATATCCACAAAATCAATTATATCCCTCTTCAAATTCTACCAGTAATAAAATTTCTTCACTATTGTTAGTGTCTTTTGACACCCTGGGTGACCCAAATATAGTTTCGCATGAAAATCCCTAAAGTTTACATTCTTGAGCTCACTTATATTTGGCACATATATCCTGCCTCAGAACCTGACCAATCCATTTCTTGTAAGACAATAATCCATATCCTATGCACCTACACCTGTATCTATACCTATACTATCACATGTACCTGTACCTATACCATCACTTGTACCTGTACCTATGCTCTGCTACAACCTTTGCACAATTTCCATATATCTGACATCCTATTGACCAACCCACAAGATCCTATCCTGTAAATTTTTCCAATAGGATCTCATAGCTACTAAGTGATTTACCTGTATCTGCCTGCTAAGAGAATCAATCACTTTTTTCTCTTTACGTTTGATATATCATATCTAAAAATAAAACTCACTGATCATGGCCAACCATCTAGCCTACCTGGTGTTCATATTCAGTTGGTTAAACAAATACCTCAATCCAATATGATCACTCATAAGTACAAATATCCTGCCAAGAAGATAATGTCTCCACATCTTCAATGCATATATGATCATTTCTAACTCCAAATTATGTGTGGGATAGTTTTGCTCGTGCTCGTTTAATTTCTAGGACTCATAACATACCACATGTCCATCCTCAAAAGGACTCAAGTCCTCTCTTGTAATAATTTGCACACACTACAAATTCTTTGTCTGGATCTACAGTCTGTAGCACTAGTGCATGTGTCAACAACTGCTTCAGTTGCTCAAAGCTAGCCTCACACTCCTCAGTCCATTCAAATTTATTACCTTTTATCTACAATGGTTTGATAGGATAAGAAATCTATGAGAATTTCCTGATGAACCTCCTATAGTAGCCTTCCAAACCCATGAAATATCTCACCTAATCTACATTTTTAGGAGCTACCCACTCCATGATGGATCTTATCTTCTCTAGACCTACTAAAAAACCCTCCTTAGGGACATTATGCCCCAAGTAGTGTACCTTAGTCTGAAAGAAACTACACTTGTTGATCTTAGCATACAAACAACTCTCTCAAAAACCTCAACACTGTTGCTAAATGTTCGACATGATCTTCCTCATTTTTATAATATACCTATATATCATCAATGAACACAATAACAAACTTATCCAAATATGGACGCAAAACACTATTCATGAAACACATAAATGTAGTTGGAGCATTAGTTAAGCCAAATGGAACAATGAAAAACTCATAATGCCCGTACTTAGTCTGGAAAGTGGTCTTGTAAATGTCTTGCTCCTTGATGCATACCTAATGATATCTGGATCTCAGACCAATCTTCGAGAATAGTTTTTCTCCCTTTAGCTGATCGAACAAGTCGTCAATCCTCGGTAACCAATACTTGTTCTTGATGGTCACTTTGTTCAACTGCCTATAGTCAATGCATAATTTGAGTGTTCCATCTTTCTTCTTCAAAAACAATACCAATATGCCCCATGGTGATACACTTGGCCTAGTGTACCCCTTGTCCAACATTTCCTTTAGTTGCAACTTTAACTCAACCAACTAAGGTGTGCTCATCATGTAAGATGCTTTTGATGCTAGAGCTGCCCTTGGAATTAACTCCATTGAAAATTCTACCTTCCTGTGAGGTGGAAACTCTATAATGTCCTCACGAAATAGATTCTTAAACTGCTGTAAAATTGTGTACCTTCTCAACACATCCATATCCTCAACTTCCATACCGTTATCACTAGAAATGTGCATTGCGAATATCTTACACCCTTTCCTACGGCTACTCTTTACTTGCATAACTTTCACCATCCTAATTTATGTTGCTTTCTTCTTACCCTATAAGACTCTTGGTTCCCCATTGTCATCAAAACACTAAATGGCTTTATCATAGCAATCCACCTTGGTTCTATGAAGATACAACTAGTCCATGCCCAAAAACACACTGTATTAACCCAATGGTAATACATTCAAATGTGTTGTGGTAGGCATACCATTCAAGTCAAATAATCAATCTCTTACCCAATGATGAAATTTCTTCTTCGTACCTGTATCCAACTGCACTAACCAAGACTCAACATGCAATTCCTTACTCAAACCACACTTATCAACCACATCAGGACTAACTTAGCTCTAATTATATCCAGGGTAAATAAAAATAGAAATAACTTGATCACAGAGCTTACCCTCCATTTGAATGATAAATTCTTGATGCTCTATCTGTTTGTTATCCAATGTTGTATAGACATGTGGAATACTCTAACCAACATATCCAACAGTCTGTGCCTCTTGCATGTTAGGGTCCTATAATAATAGGATTCATAATTTTGAATTGGCTATGGTTATTCTTGTAATATTGTACATACTTTTGCTTTCTACAAAATGTTTTCCTATATTAAAATTAAAAAATATAAAGAGGGTATGTCCTAAAAGAATAATCAAAGGACAAAAGGAAAGAAAAAAGAAAAAAAGAAAAAAAAGAAAAATATGAACACCAAAAAGAGATAAAAATATATCATGAAAGTGTGCAAATTCAAATTCCACAACTTTTTACTTTACTTTGCAAAATAATATTGTGTGCAACTTGGCAAAAATGCCACAATCCATGATGGTGAAATAGTTTAATCTTGACTCACTCATGCTTTAAATTTCATGTTGATAGATAGAGAATAAAGATCTAGCCAAACTGTTTAATCTTGGCAGATCAATAGTTATGTAGAGAATAATAATGAGCTCATCAGTTTAATTTGAGCGATTGGAAGTTATAAGGTTAGAATTAAATAGTTTGCTTATCAAAAGAAAAAGAAATAAAGGGTCAGCAAGCTCAAATGCACCCAATGAATGAAGAGAAAATGTTAAGGTAACTAAAGGGTAGGTAGAAGAAGTTTTGCAAATGCATAAGGTTGCTAAGTCAAAAAGCACATTCATTATGCTTAATCCTATGTTTCATGTGCAGGAGGAATTTTGAAAGAGAAAGGATATTCACCAAAGCTGATTTACTAATTTCCCCTCATTTCACTAGACCCCCACATACTTATTTGTTAATTTCCCCTCATTATCCCTTCATTACTTGTAAAAACCGTTTCCCTTCATTTTGACCTTTTATTCCCTTGGTTTCACACATTTCCCTAGATATTACCATTCAAAAATCATCCCCCCTTCCCAAAACCCCTTTCCTTAAGTGTGAAACCCATTCCCATTACAAACACTACATTCCCACCTTATTAATTTCCCCTTTTCCCTTTAAAAAACCCACAAAACCCATTTTATCCTAAGTTATTTACTAAACCCCCGCATTATATAATTCATCTCCCCCACGTTAATGTTGTAAATAATACTGAGAGGGGGGGTGAATCAGTATTATCAAGTTCTTTTAATAAATATTCCTTATTTATTCTTTGAATTATTTTTGCATGTCAGTACCATAAAATAATGAGCATGAACAAAGAAAACAGATAGTCACACCAAAGAACACAAGATGTAAGGTGGAAACCCAATGTGGGTGAAAACCACCTGCTGCAATATGTCTCTATCTTCTTTCAAATTAGAAACTCCTTTTACAATGGTTTTGTACTAGTGCAGTCCTTTACCAGTACGCAGGCTGCAACCTGCAGAGAGCTACAACTCTCTCTCGTTTTCCAGTCTCTCCTGGAAGGGAGCTACAACCCCCTACTTCTTTTCTTTCAAGGACCACTTTTCATAAATTTTCAAACTGGATCCAAGAACATCAAAAACCCATCAACTACACTTGCATCATCAATCTCTAATTTCACCAAAGCCAATCCGCATACAAATCTGCAAATATTTCCTTATAACTTTGCAGTTGTTACATCAGATTTACCCAGATCATAACATGTGTAAAATAAAACATGCATCAATAATTCAGACCCAGATTATTAGATTTATAGATCAAGCGTATGCCACATATCACAGATCAAAATTATATAGAGATACCACTATTCCAGCCTTAAGATTTTGACCCATCAATAGAACTTATCCTTCTCCTTACGCTCAGGTTCCTTCTTCATTCAGATCCAAATCTGCACCAAAACCCAATCACAATATTCCAGATCTAGCACTTTATCAGATATTCAATAATTCAGAAGATGCTTTGCCAAATGATCTCCTTCCTCTTTTATAGTCTTTGGCCTTTCACAATACCACGGGCCAAAACCATAGGATCAAAAAAAACTATTGGACTAATACCATGAACCAACCATGAAAGTACGTGAGATCAACACTTTTGGATGCAATACCATGGGCCAAAACCATAGGATCAAAAACTGTCGGACTAATACCATGAACCAACCATGAAATTGCGTGAGATCAACACTTTTGACGAGGTACCATGGTCCAAAACCATAGGTTCAAATACCAAGGACTAACTACCATGGACCAAAGGTAAGTTCTCCAACATATACCCGCTTTTCCTTGCATGAAAGTGCGTACCAAGGTCCAAAACCATAGGTTTAAATACCAAGGACTAACTACCATGGACCAAAGGTAAGTTCTCCAACATATACGCGCTTTTCCTCACATGAAAGTGCGTGAACTTTTTCTCTACATGAAATAAACTTTTCTCTGCATAAAAGTGCGTGAACTTTTCTCTACATGAAATAAACTTTTCTCTGCATAAAAATGCATGAACTTTTCTCTACATGAAATAAACTTTTCTCTGCATATAAGTGCGTGAAATTTTCTCTGCACTATAATTTATTATCTGAGATGAGTGGGTTGCCATCAAGTACAACATATGTATCATAATGCCAACAATCTACCCCTTTGGACTTGATGGCAACAACAACTAATCACTCTCCCCCTTTGAGATCAAGGGCAAAGGGTTATGCTCCCTCTAAGAACATGCTCCCCCTGACTATAAACCAGATCTGCAAAGAAGAAGCATAATCCATGACCATGAAAGAGATAGAGACGTATTGTAGCAATATTCAGACCAGCATCCATGATCTCCTTCTGTACTTCCTCCATAATGCCAACAATGCATGATATGCTCCCCCTGAACCTGTGCCATTCGATCTTTGACCAATCCGCAACCCAGCACATGTATGCATATACTTCAGATGAACCTTGCGTACAACCAACAATCAAAAGAGATTCAACAACAAGATGATGCATCAACAACCCCCAGCTTTTGCCTGAGGTATTCAAAGGTCTCCCTAGGCAATGGTTTGGTGAGTATATCAGCAACCTGTTCCTTAGAAGGAACATACTCCAACTTGACATTTTGTTCAAGCACTTGTTCCCGGAGAAAGTGATACTTGATTGGTATGTGCTTGGTTTTTGAATGCATGACTGGGTTCTTTGAAATGCTGATTGCACTTGTATTATCACATAAGATGGAGATGGGTGGTGTACAAGTGATTTGAAAATCCTGCAAGGTCTGCATCATCCAAAGGAGTTGAGTGCAGCAAGATGCAGCAGCAACATATTCTGCTTCAGCTATAGACAAGGCAATCGAACTCTGTTTCTTGCTGAACCAAGATACTAATCTGGAACCCATAAAGAATGCACCACCACTTGTGTTTTTCCTGTCATCCACGCCTCCGGCCCAATCTGCATCTGTATAAGCATGAAGTGTGAGATCTGTGTCTCTAGGATACCATAAGCCATAGTTTTGAGTCCCTTGAAGATATTTGAAGATTCTCTTTACTGCCTGAAGATGAGTTTCCTTTGGATTTGCCTGAAATCTTCCAACTATTCCCACTGCATGCATGATGTCTGGTCGGGTACCTGTCAAATAAAGTAGACTTCCAATCATAGATCTGTAAGTTGGTTGATGCACTGCTGCTGATTCATCATTTGCACTGAGGTTACATCCTGTGACCATGGGTGTACATGTTGTTGGGAAAAGTATCCAATTCAGAATGCCCCTATCCCACTCTAAGGTGTGATAGTGCCTTAGCAACAAACAAGGAAAACTATCTGAGTATTCTTCTTTATGAAATGTAAATGGAGAAGAAAGATGTAACTAACCTGTGTCTTTCGCTAGCTTGTCGATCCAATCACTCTCCTCTTTTGCTTGTTTCCCGCTGCCTGCTCCTTCACTGGTCCAGCTTCACTCAGTTCCTGCAAGATCACAAGAGAGGAAAACTACACAAAAGACATAGATTTACATTCATAACTAGTTTAGGATCAGATATAAACTAAATATGCAAATATAACAAAACATCATTGATATACAAGCATATAGGAGAAACTCAAATAGCTTTATTGGTATGATAAGAAAGTCCAAGAGGAGATACAACCAAGTGAGTCCCAATCCAGCATCTACCTCCCAGCAAAGGAATCCCTTCCTCTCCTCCAACAAAGCATAAATCACCCAATGTACTAATCTCAATCTCAAACCAACAACAATTCTCTGCAAAGTACAAAATTCCAGCCTCCTGGACCTCTGGGTGAGAGATCCATATATAGATGTAAGCAGAGAGGATGAGTCAGCTTATATTTTGACTTGTGGCTTCTCTCTGTCAGTTCTTGCTTCCACTTGGAGGTTGAGAGCCTCTTACTCATCACTAGTCGAATTCATTGAGGCAAGTGTCATTGAGGAAGATTCTGGAAGCTTCCAGTGTCTGTACACCTTGCGGAATGACATTGCCATTTGGCATTTCTCACTCAGCGCACCCTGGTAGTGCTTTTAGGTGTGTTGCAACGCACCTAGCTAGTGTACTGGGGTGCATTGCAACGCAGGCAGCTAGAAGAGCTTCTGAATTGATCCTGAATTGACTGTTTCTGAGTGGTTTTTGGTGGAGAACTTCTGGGAGAAGCTGTCATTGGTTGACCTTGTTCCTTTAGGGGTAGGAACAACTCTTATAGGGACTTTGGATCCCTTGGATTATGGACATTTCATGCTCAATGCTGTAAGGCAAAAAAATGTCTATAACAGTTGCCCCCTAAAGTATGAGGCCGTTTATCGGGTGAAATGCTTTATTTAGGAGGATCCGAAGTTCTTTCCAATGTTGGGAGGAGACCTGTAATAAAATACAATACAATACATTATTTTTCATACTGTTTTCATGATCTAGCTGAGGCGGGCATTCCCATGCTCAGCTTTATAAATTCATTTTTCTGTACATAGAATAGACAATCGTCTGATGGTAGACTGATGATTTTGATGAAATCACCATCCTTTTGGTAGGATGATTATCTGTGCTGCAATGCTGTACATGTCAATGTCTTTATTTTTCCTGAATATATATCGCAGCCTGGATGGATGAAACTAGATCCAGGGTCTTCAATCTCATCCGATCTTCACTCTAAGTACAAGTCGATCCATGTGAGAAATGTTCTGAAGTCGAACATGGAAAGACATCGCTTGATTACCAGTCAATGATGTAAACTGTTAACAAGCGCGAGAGAAATCACCGATAATGATAATGACCCTCAAGGTACTGTAGTACAATTCACGTGGTGTGAATAAAGGAATTGGCGTCGAACACCACGCAAAATCTTTCGGTCGAAGGTCATTGATGTATACCTGTCGCCGGAAGTGAGAAACTTGCCATTGAGGCATGCAAGCTTCAAAGTACTGAAGGGGGTGTTCCTAGATCAACTTCTTGGATAATGAGCTAATGTCGACAAGAAGCGATCCGTCAAAGGAGGGCCTTAATGTATCCCACATCAGTGACACGGAATGGATCAAATGATTTTGATGGAGGTCAAAACGATCTGATGATATATGGTTCAGGGTGGCGGTCATGAAAGAATGAAGGATAATGTATGGTAGTGGATGGGACACGGTTGACTTCTCTGGATGACTTCTCTTGAACATATCGGCGACACTTGTGTGATGGATTGGTAGCATTTACCCCAAAGATGGATGGTATGGTGAGACCATGGTGATGCGACCGGTGAATGAAACAACCCAACCCGACTCAGGCACGGAGTGGAAGTGTCATGTTCAAGAGCAACTTGCTACCAATAAAAGTTCTTTGAGTTTCTTCCCAATTTTTCCCCAGTCATTACTGACCAGTACCTCTTTATTTTTGTCAAGCTTGACGAGGATAACATATGCTTCTATAATTTTCCCTTCGGGCAAACCCATCGCTATGTTTTAACGAGCCTAGCGATAGTGAAACTCGTTCTCGTCTAAAGACAAGTTTGTCGCTATTAATCTTTTTAACGAGTCTAACGACAAAGATAACTCGGTCCTTTTCATTTTTAGAGAGTCTGAAAAGGTACGTAAAGATAACTCCAAAGTTCCTTTTTCGTCATCTAATCCCTTAAGTCCGAAAAATTATAAAACAATACAGAAGGGATGAATTTTCGATAGTTTTAACGAGCTGAACAATACAAGCGCTCGATCTTTTTGTGCAATAATCCCTCAGGTCCAAAAAGATTAAAATCTAGAGGAGGGATAGCACTTCCGGTCGCTTTAACGAGCTGGAAGGCCAAAACTCGGCAATCTTTTCATATTTTATGAGTCAGATGAAAAGAGCTTAAAGAAGACTCGTCTTTTGAGGAACGAGTGATAAAATGGGTAGCAGCTGATTCCATGTAAGGGTTGGAATTTTCCAAGCACGACAGTGTCACAAGGATGGCTAGTGAAATCACTCTTCGCAGCTGTTCCTCAAAATGGGTAAACAATCAAATGGAGGTGAATGATCGGCCAATGGAAAAGTGGAGGTGACGGTGCAAACACGACCAAGGCTTTAATGGCTGATAATGTTACATTCACGGTGGTTATTTACCGCAGGGTAGTTCATTTTTTAACGAGCTTAAACGCGGAAAAACACTGCTCGGTCTTATGTTTATTTTTTAACGAGCATGAACTATGTGCTAAAACTGCTCGATTAATCTAGTCATATGATAAGAATGTCTCATGTAAGATTCCATTTTTTATGGAGCTTGCGCCTTACAAAGCTTTGCTCCTGGAATCCTTTCTTTATGCAAGTTCGGAAACGACTAATCCTACGAGTTTAAAGGGTTAGACCTACGGGTTTAAAGGGAGGACCTAAAAATTTAAAAAATAAATAGCCGCCCCTTGCTTGCACTCAAAAAGGTTTGCATGCCCCCAGGCATAAAGTACGATTTCAAGGTTACCCCTCAATTTGCAGATAAAACATTTGTTCTACCAGGAAAGGCCTACCTCTTTCAGGTTACCAAAGATTGTCTCATTTGCGCAGCAAACAAAACATTTCCTCGGCGATGTCTACCGAGATAGACAAAGGTGAGTGACAACGAGTGCCAAACACATAACTTTGACAAAAGAATCTTATTCTAGAATAACCCTCTTCCAGCATGGGCGGGGTACAGACTAGTCATATTCTCCCGCGGAAACCTACCCTATACCCAAAGTTTTCCTGCCGAAGCAGACCAGGACGCATGCCCCCTGGGTTCCAGTCATATCCCTCCGAATTACTCGCGCTCATCGGGAGGATGGACCGTGGGTTGAGACATTTCTTGCGTGAAGAGACCATTTAGGGATGGTATATGACTATTTGCGATGCGTGATCCGGGAAATGAAAGTTGGTCCACGAGCTTGACCACTCTTCCTTCGTGCGGAAAACACATTACTCTAAAGAGTGAGGAGACGATGGCTCCCATGCAATATATATAGTCTCGTCCAAGGAGTAGGTTATAATCCAAGGGTCCTTGAACGACCATCACATTCATTTGAACGGTCTTCCCTTTCAATGTTATGGGCACATTGGGGAGGATCCCTAAAGGTCGACTGGTTCCTTTATCGAAGCCTGTCAGATTTCTCATCTCAGGCAAAAGCGATGGCGAACCAAGTGCTTTCCAAGCAATAGAGGAAAGGATACTCACAGATGCCCCCTCATCAATGATGGTGCCAGCCATGACCATTCTGTATATTTGAACGATAATTCAGAATGGTATGCTTGCTGGCAAACGGGGTCTGCCTAGTTGGTTCCAGTCGAAGGATACAACTAGGTTGCCTGGTGGTGGGACCGAGTAGACGGCCGGATATTGCTCTGACGAACTTCCTTCCTGCGATAAAGGAATGGGTGGATTGCCCCCATGTTCATCTGAGTCTGTGTTGATGAAAAGAATCTGGATGGTTTCATCCTTATCCTCTTCAGTGACTGTATCATTCAAAGATAAAACCTCTGAAGGCAAGACCGGGTCAACTGCCGCCTCGACCTTTTGACTTTCGTCTGGTATGGATTCAGTAGGTTTATCCTCAATGATAGATGCTTCAGCTGACCACTTGAGCGGGCTAGCTGGATTCTCAACTAACGAAGGACTCGGCAAGAGTTTTTTATATCTAGGAGGAAGTCGTAACGGTGAAACCGGACGATCTTCCAAGACTCTTTTAGCCTCGTCTAAGAAGGGACAACGGTGGAGGGCATGGTTGCCTTCGCACAGTCTACAGGGAGGTCTAGTTCTCCCTTTTTGTCCTAGAACTTCACTTTCGCTAGTTGACGGTGTACTTTCAACATGGCTATCAGAGGTTGATGACACCGGATTGTGCAAATGGGGAGACCAGTCCCTTAGTATCCGAGGGATGCAAGGACAATCTCTGTGAAAGTGGTCTCCCTTGCAGATGACACATGGCGATTTAGGCCTGGTCAGTGCTGTGTGTGGATTTTCATCAGACGACACTTGTTTTCCCTTATTTGCCTTTGGCTCCTTCTTCTTTTTCTCTTTCTTCTTCTTTTCCTTCTTCTCCTTGGGAGCTTGGTTTTTAGTTTTACCAGTCCCGTCACGCGAAGAGGAAGGAAGAGAGGAGGAATGAGAGGAAGTAGAAGGTTGGTGGGAAATTCTGGACTCGTCTAATTGTTGATTCGACTGTTCAGGAATAGTGGTGTTCTGAACGACATTGGTTAAGAAGAGCCAGACCGACAGGCCAATTGTCAGTCCTGGAAGCGACAATGTGGCCATATGGGGCGCACCAACATCTCCCCAAGAGGAGAAGGGACTAGGATTTCCACCAAGGGGAATTCCTTGGTTGGTAGGCTCCATTTTCTCAACCTAAAGATCAACACAGGAAAGAGGGTGATTATTCCGTTTAAAATAAATTTTAACGACGCTTAGACACAACTTGCTTTTTCAATTTTAAAGAGTCGAGAAAAAGCAAAAGATGACTCTAGTCTCCTTCGATTTTTAATGAGCCTGAAGTGACAAGTGCTCAGATGGACCTTTTCCGTTAAGGAGTCTGAAAAGGAACGAAAGGGACTGCTCTGGAGTTCTAGGTAGAGGGTGTGCCAAACTTTTCGCAAAACCGCAGAATACTTTTTAGGGTACGAGCAGTCAATCTTCCCGAATGCTGTGTTCAGTGCATTGCGATCAGTAGGGCGGCCGACACGGCTTCCTATAGATAAAGGTTTTATGCCTATAGGGGTCTCCCAATATATACTCGACGGTACGTGGGAGCACAATCCGTACTGGCACTTATCATCTCTCAGGAGGAATCACCCAACCATCAGTGAGGCGACCAGTGACCAGGTTTTACGACGCCGGAACACGTCTCTAGCCTAGACCTCTATGTTGTGCATTAAGTTACAAAGCGTTGTTAAGTTCATTCAATTTATTTTAGGTTGATATTTCTTAGAAGTTTTCCTTTTTGGATCACCACGAGATGTATGATACAATTCCTAAATGCAGTCTAAAGATGATAAGCAAGCTTTTATATCTTTTCAACAATGAAAATCCTAGCTACAAGGGGAAAAGAAAGACACCATCTTTTCTCAAAGAGCATAAAGCACACTGTAAATGCACTTTTCCTAAATCAACACATGCAAACTGTCAAAATGCAAATGCACATATGCATGTATTTGTTTTCACTTTCTTAATATTGATGCCTAAAAAGAAAGCTGTTGTACAAATTTGAATTCGATTTCAAGTGAAAAACACAAACAAGTTTCCTTTTCGAAATCAAAATGACGATTACGACACTTTATGATTTACTTGTTTCGACACTAGAAATGCATAAATTCAAACCAAAAGACAAAAGTAAAAGCGTAATCAACTGTGAACAACAAACAAACTCACTCCTAAGATCAAAACGACACTTACGACAGGTCTAGATCTAAGGGTGACAGTATGACTAGTTTACTTTTGTGATGGGAAACTGCAAATGATGTAACAAATACACAAAGAACAAATACAGTTTCTTTATACAACTGAGGCGGAATTGAGGCAAAGAAAAGGGGTTTCAGATAGGTACACAAACTGATAACAGGCTGCAAAGAACAGAGATAAAACTGAGCAAAAGGAAGCAGGGAACCACAGCTGCACAAGGCCAAAGCTGATCAACGCACCCTCAGCACAGAGAAACTGAACTTCAGCGCAGGTAGCCTTCTCGGGACCTGCGTTGAAATGCAGAACCTCTTCACAGAGTCTGCGCTGAAGTAGAAACGAGAGTTGTTTCTGGGTTCTGGGTTACGGTTTGCAGTTTAATCTACAGTTTTTGGTCGGATAAAAGCTATCAATTAGGTACAATTAGAGGGATGATTTAAAGGAGGACTAAGATCTATCACAAAGGGCTGTCAGAGCACTTGTGGATTAGCTTTTCAGATCATAAACAGGCCCAGTGAATGGACTAGAGTAGCAGATCTCTACTTTGCATTTGTAAATGGCAAATGCAGTTCGATTCGGCACTCTTGAGTTTATGAGATGAACAACAATAGAAACACAAATAAACTAACAAGATACTCTCCCCAGCGGAGTCACCAATTTGTTGTTGGGAAAAGTATCCAATTCGAAATGCCCCTATCCCACTCTAAGGTGTGATAGTGCCTTAGCAACAAACAAGGAAAACTATCTGAGTATTCTTCTGTATGAAATGTAAATGGAGAAGAAAGATGTAACTAACCTGTGTCTTTCGCTAGCTTGTCGATCCAATCACTCTCCTCTTTTGTTTGTTTCCCGCTGCCTGCTCCTTCACTGGTCCAGCTTCACTCAGTTCCTGCAAGATCACAAGAGAGGAAAACTACACAAAAGACATAGATTTACATTCATAACTAGTTTAGGATCAGATATAAACTAAATATGCAAATATAACAAAACATCATTGATATACAAGCATATAGGAGAAACTCAAATAGATTTATTGGTATGATAATAAAGTCCAAGAGGAGATACAACCAAGTGAGTCCCGATCCAGCATCTACCTCCCAGCAAAGGAATCCCTTCCTCTCCTCCAACAAAGCATAAATCACCCAATGTACTAATCTCAATCTCAAACCAACAGCAATTCTCTGCAAAGTAAAAAATTCCAGCCTCCTGGACCTCTGGGTGAGAGATCCATATATAGATGTAAGCAGAGAGGATGAGTCAGCTTATGTTTTGACTTGTGGCTTCTCTCTATCAGTTCTTGCTTCCACTTGGAGGTTGAGAGCCTCTTACTCATCACTAGTCGAATTCATTGAGGCAAGTGTCATTAATGAAGATTCTGGAAGCTTCCAGTGTCTGTACACCTTGCGGAATGACATTTCCATTTAGCATTTCTTGCTCAGCGCACCCTGGTAGTGCTTTTAGGTGCATTGCAACGCACCTAGCTAGTGTACTGGGGTGCATTGCAACGCAGGCAGCTAGAAGAGCTTCTGAACTGATCTTGAATTGACTGTTTCTGAGTGGTTTTTGGTGGAGAACTTCTGGGAGAAGTTGTCATTGGTTGACCTTGTTCCTTTAGGGGTAGGAACAACTCTTATAGGGACTTTGGATCCCTTGGATTATGGACATTTCATGCTCAATGATGTAAGGCACAAAAATGTCTATAACAGTACATACTAGTTTTGCTTCTTCCATACCATATTTCTTCAAAATCTGCTTGAGATACTTGGTTTGAGACAAGAAGATCCCTCCTTCATTTTGTTGGATTTGCAAACCAAGAAAATATGTCAGTTCTCCCAGCAAGGACATTTCGAATTATTTCTGCATCACCAAGGCAAAGCTTTGACTCATAGCTTCTTCATTGCTGCCAAAGATAATGTCATCTACATACACAACAAGTATCAACAATTTTTCATTTTCAACTTTTATATAAAGATTGCTATCCGTTGATCCTTTTGAAAAACCTTGTTGATGAAGATATTTGTCCAAACAATAGTACCAAGCCCTTGGAGCTTGTTTGAGGCCATAGAGAGCCTTTTTCAATCTGCATACAAGATTTGGATCATTTCCAAGAATGAAACCATCTGGCTGCTCAATGTAAACTTCTTCTTCCAAGTCTCCATTCAGAAAGGCTGATTTCACGTCCATTTGAAATACTTTGAAGTTTTGAAAGCTTGAGAGAGCAAGGAACATTCGGATGGCCTCAAGTCTTGCAACATGAGCAAAAGTTTCTTCAAAATCTATTCCTTCTTTCTGCGCATACCCTTCACAAACAAGTCTGGCCTTGTTTCTAATTACTTCTCCATTTTCATTCAATTTATTTTTGAAGACCCATTTTGTTCCTATAACATTCTTATCCTTTGGTCTAGGAACCAGCTCCCAAGTGTTGTTCTTTTCGATCTGCTCAAGTTCTTCATCCATTGCTTTGACCCAACATTCATCTTTGCATGCCTCTTTCACATTTTGTGGTTCAGTGGAAGAGAGTAATGCCAAATAGCTTGAAGCTTCTGCAATTGTTCTTCTTGTTTGTACACCTGCTTCTTTCTGTCCCAAAATCTGAGATTCTGGATGATTCTTCTGAACATATCTGGATGGAGTCTTCTCTTCTATCCTTATCTGCTCCTCTGGTTCTTCTTGAGGTTCTTCTTCTTCATCATTCTGTCTTTGAGGATGGCCTTCATCTTCTTCGATATCTTCATGATTTACTTGCCTAGGAATGTATCCCTTCTCATCAACCACTACATCAATGTTGTCAACAATTCTTCCAAGTCTTTTATTATAGCACTTGTATGCTTTGCTGTGTGGAGAATAACCAAGAAGGATGCCTTCATCTGCTCTAGGTTCAAGTTTGCCAAGTTGCTCATCAGTATTTTTAATATAGCATTTGCTCCCAAAGATTTTGAAGTGCTTTACCGAAGGAGTCTCACCATACCAGAGCTCATGAGGGGTTTGAGTGCTGTTCACTCGGACATTTGTTTTGTTGAGAATAATAACCGCAGCATGTGCTGCTTCACCCCAAAAAGTTGCGGGAGTTCCAGATTCATCAAGCATAGCACGAGCCATTTGTTGGACAGTTCTGTTCATTCTTTCCACCACTCCATTTTGCTGAGGAGTTCTAGCTGTAGAGAATTCTCTTCTTATCCCATGTTCTTCACAGAAATCAAAAAATTCATTTGCGGTAAACTCCCCACCTCTGTCAGATCTAAGACACTTAATTTTGTATCCTGATTCATTTTCAACCAAGGCTTTAAAGGATTTGAATTTTTTGAATGCTTCATCTTTGTGCTTCATAAGTCCTAACCAGACAAACCTGGAGAAATCGTCAATGAATAATATCAAGTATTCTTCTCCTCGAGGTGTCCTTTTCCTGAATGGACCACATGTATCTGTATGTACTATCTCAAGAGGCATGCTAGCTGATCCTTCCTTTTCCGGAAAGGTAGTTCTGGTTTGCTTTCCAAACTGACATGATTTGCATATGGTGTTGTCTGGAACTTTGATATCTAGAATACCACGAACTGCCTGATATTTGCATGCTTTCCTTATTTGTGAAAAGCTTAGATGCCCCAACCTCCAGTGCCATAACCAGTGCTCATCATCCTTGCTCAGATAGCATTGTTGTTGTCCTTCTTCAAATATGTATAGATTATTTGGAGTTCTTTTACCTTTGATCACTATTTTACCTGTATCAAGATCACGAACAAGACATCCATTTGATCTGAATATCACCTCGGTTCTTTGATCACATATCTGGCTGACACTTAGAAGATTATGTTTCAATCCATCAACATACAAAACATTTCCAGCTTTGACCTTTTCTTTGAACTGAGCATTGCCTTTTCCTTTTATAGTTGCAGGAGTATCATTTCCAAAAGAAACTTTCTTTCCTTTTTCTAGAGCAGAATAAGATTCAAGTTTTTCTTTATCACCTGTCATATGCTTCGAACATCCACTGTCAATGTACCATAGATTTTCCTATCCCTCTGCATAAAATGCTATCCCACATCTTTCTGTTTGTGGTTCCTTTGTTCTCCATGTTTTGGTGCTTGAGGCTTGTTCCTTTGTTTGCTGAAACCTACTCCTGCATTCAGAATCTTCATGACCAAAGTTATTGCAAATAGAACATTCAACTTCATTTTCAAGAACCGAAAATTTGTTATAGGTCCTTTTTGTAATCCCCGTCATACTTCTTTGTTTTTGAGCTTCTCTAGTCATGATCGTTTTATATGCAACACATTGAGCTGCTTTGTGACCAAAGTTATGGCAAGAAAAGCATTGTCCATTGAACAAATTTCTGCGGTTATCAAATCTTCCGGCCAAACGATTGTAATTTCTATTGTCATTCATTCTTGAAGCAAATTGAGAGGATTTTACCTGTGGCTGGTTGTAACTTTTGTTCATCCTTAAGACAGATTGCCCCTGATTTGCCTGATAGTCTTTTTTTGTAATTGGTCCCTGCTTTACTTGGTGATCTCCATTGTGCTTTTGCTCATTCCTTCTTGCTGCATCAAGATAACTCTTTGAGGTGGATGCTTGAGAAGTTTCTCCATTATAGCCCAGACCTGTCTTGTTTAGAGGAGAGTGTTGTACATTGATGATCTCATCCAGAGTTTCAGATCCTTTGACAAACTTAAGATTAATAGCCTTTGTTTTCTCAATCTCTTTTCTAAGACCAACAATTTCGCCTTCTAGCTTTTCAAGATATTTTTCTTTTTCATCAATTTGAAGTTGTAGAGTATCAATGATCCTATTCTTTTCTTCTATACATGTCTTGAGTCTAGAAATTTCTTCACAAAAGCTATCCACATCTATAGCATCCATGTAATCATCATCTTCAAATGCCATTAAGAGTTTATAGTCATTACCTCATTCATCTTCGTCACTATTTGATAGACCATCACTATCTTCATGAGTGTAGTAGCTTTTCTTATTTGCAATCTGTTTCTTGTTCCATCTAGCAGGTTCCTTTCCTTTATCCTTATGAGGACATTTTGCAGCATAATGACCTACTCTTCCACAAGCAAAGCATTTAAAAGGTAACTTACCTCTGAACCTTCCAGTTCCCCTTTGAAGATTTCTGACAAAATTTGATTCTTCTTCTTCTTCTTCTGGCACGTGACTTGCTTCATAATAGTCTCCTTTGCCTGAAGCCTTGAAAGCAGCTTCTCTTCTGTCTGATGGACCTCCCTTTCTCATTTCATAAGCAGTTAGAATTCCGTGTAGCTGAGACATAGTAAGAATTCGTAGATTTTCCTTTTCTTCTATTGCAGACACTTTAGATTCAAACTTGGGGGACAATGATCTTAGAACTTTTTCAACCACAATAGCCTCTTCTATTTCTTCACCCAAGTTTTTCATGCAATTAACAATCTCATCTATCCGAAGGAAATAGTTAGCCACACTTTCATCATTATACATTCTGAGATTCTCATACTGAATCCTGAGGGTTTGAAGTTTAGCACGCTTTACCTGTTCATCTCCTTCGTAGCTCAAGACAATCTTGTCCCATATTTCTTTTGCGGATTTATATTGCATAACCTTCATGAATTCTGTTTGAGATAAGCATCCCAGCAGAGTATTGACTGCTTTAGCATTTGTTTCATATTTCTTCTTTTCGGCCGTATCTGTAGGAGTAGCTGAAGGAAAAGTGTAGCCTGTATCTATGATATCCCAAACTTCTGTACCAAGAGATTGAAGATAGGCAGTAACTCTTACCTTCCAATAATTGAAGTTTGTCCCATCAAAAATTGGTGGCCTCATTGATGCTTCCCTCTCGTAGTTGCTCATGATGAATGATCTTCCTTCAAGCGATCAAGCTTCTCTGAAGGACCTGCTCTGATACCAATTGTTGGAAATAATACTGAGAGGGGGGGTGAATCAGTATTATCAAGTTCTTTTAATAAATCTTCCTTATTTATTCTTTGAATTATTTTTTCATGTCAGTACCATAAAATAATGAGCATGAACAAAGAAAACAGATAGTCACACCAAAGAACACAAGATGTAAGGTGGAAACCCAATGTGGGTGAAAACCACCTCCTGCAATATGTCTCTATCTTCTTTCAAATTAGAAACTCCTTTTACAATGGTTTTGTACTGGTGCAGTCCTTTACCAGTACATAGGCTGCAACCTGCAGAGAGCTACAACTCTCTCTCGTTTTCCAGTCTCTCCTGGAAGGGAGCTACAACCCCCTACTTCTTTTCTTTCAAGGACCACTTTTCATAAATTTTCAAACTGGATCCAAGAACATCAAAAACCCATCAACTACACTTGCATCATCAATCTCTGATTTCACCAAATCCAACCCGCATACAGATATGCAAATATTTCCTTATAACTTTGCAGTTGTTACATTAGATTTACCCAGATCATAACATGTGTAAAATAAAACATGCATCAATAATTCAGACCCAGATTATTAGATTTATAGATCAAGCGTATGCCACATATCACAGATCAAAATTATATAGAGATACCACTATTCCAGCCTTAAGATTTTGACCCATCAATAGAACTTATCCTTCTCCTTACGCTCAGGTTCCTTCTTCATTCAGATCTAGATCTGCACCAAAACCCAATCACAATATTCCAGATCTAGCACTTTATCAGATATTCG
Source organism: Pinus tabuliformis (assembly GCA_031772625.1). Classification (NCBI taxonomy): domain Eukaryota; kingdom Viridiplantae; phylum Streptophyta; class Pinopsida; order Pinales; family Pinaceae; genus Pinus; species Pinus tabuliformis. Next base: position 663,507,903 of record CM062818.1, on the reverse strand, counting down.
ATAATTCAGAAGATGCTTTGCCAAATGATCTCCTTCCTCTTTTATAGTCTTAGGCCTTTCACAATACCACGGGCCAAAACCATAGGATCAAAAAAAACTATTGGACTAATACCATGAACCAACCATGAAAGTACGTGAGATCAACACTTTTGGATGCAATACCACGGGCCAAAACCATAGGATCAAAAACTGTCGAACTAATACCATGAACCAACCATGAAATTGCGTGAGATCAACACTTTTGACGAGGTACCATGGTCCAAAACCATAGGTTCAAATACCAAGGACTAACTACCATGGACCAAAGGTAAGTTCTCCAACATATACGCGCTTTTCCTTGCATGAACGTGCGTACCAAGGTCCAAAACCATAGGTTCAAATACCAAGGACTAACTACCATGTACCAAAGGTAAGTTCTCCAACATATACGCGCTTTTCCTCACATGAAAGTGCGTGAACTTTTTCTCTACATGAAATAAACTTTTCTCTGCATAAAAGTGCGTGAACTTTTCTCTACATGAAATAAACTTTTCTCTACATAAAAGTGCGTGAACTTTTCTCTACATGAAATAAACCTTTCTCTGCATATAAGTGCGTGAACTTTTCTCTGCACTATAATTTATTATCTGAGATGAGTGGGTTGCCATCAAGTACAACATATGTATCATAATGCCAACAGTTAATATTCCTTGACACCCTTTTAACTCACCAAACCTTGGTGTATAGTTAAAACCCCCACCATATAAACCATGATCCCACCTTTATTAACCATTTGCTTATATTAAAAACCCCGACATTATTCATTAATTAATTACAATTCTTTGTAATTAAACCCCAGGCCCCGCCAACCACTTTCCCGACTCCATCCGTGCAACTTCACTGCGTGATATCCCTCTCATCTCCCACCTCTAGATCCAATGGTGCATAGCCATATCGCGCGGGTTCATTGTCTGATAGTTAACAACCTGACAGCACGTGAGATTCACAGTTTTGGCTGGGCACTATTCTGCTACATGGCAGCACCAAGTTATATTGTGTGCTCGCGAAAAATACTGCCCACCATCCAAAAGCGATGTGATATAGCACAAAACTACCTCCCCACCTAAAACGAAAACTTCCCATTGTTCATTCAATAATACTCGCGCCAAAATCTAATAGTTATGGGTTAAAAGGTCAAAAAAGCCCCAATTTGTTCTTTTTTCTTGTTTTCACTGTAAGCCTCTGCTAAACTAATTTTGACACCCCGAGCCTTTGAGTGACCAATTTAGCCACCTTTTCCCACCTGAAGACGTTGTGAACACCAAATTGAAGCAACAAATAGCCAGTTGAAGCCTTAGTACCTTCTGCAGCTACCACAGAAACCCATCTGCACACCAAACCGTCAAATTCCAAGTATTCTTGATATAACCAGAATGACCCTATAATTTGAAGTTATACACAGTAATTATCCAAGGTTAATTAATTGAATTAATTAAAAAACCTTCCTAAACTCGAGAAGAGCTTATTGTGCACCCAAAGCCCTTTTTTACATATTGTTATTACTTTCCCCACGGTTCCAAACCTTCAGACCTTACCCCTAAAAACCACAGAAAGAGTAATTCAGTTGAATAGACTAAATTATGGCTTCCCAAACCTCTTTGGATGTAATACCTTTGCAAATCCCTCTCCTATACATTGACCACCTTCCATTAGCCGACAAATAATTGCAAATCAAGGACACTGCTTCCCTTACATACCTACTAAAACTCCATTGCGGGAGTAAAGACAAGTTTTTGAACTAGAATGATGACATTCACCTATGGGAGTCCAATTTTCCCAAGTACTTGTTCCCACAAGTACACCCATTCCTAGAAATCATCCACTTCTACCAAGCTTGCTATATTCCCAGTCAAAGAGCCATAGTCACCCCTGACCAACAAGTTTTATTCACCATTACTGCAGAATCAATTAATCAAATGCTGTAAATCCAGCCAGTCCCCAAAGAGACCCCACTCTCCATTGAAGGCTTACTTGAACTCTACATCAAGCTAGACCTTCCCAAGAAGTCTCATATTTTTCAAACCTTCATCATAGAGGAGTCTCATACTTCAACAAATAGTCCTCCATATGCTGCCACCATTTTTTCTGAGAGAGGAAAACAAATTATAACACTACTCTCTTGCATTCTAGGGTACACCATAGATGAACATGTGGAAGAGGTTGTCCTTGCTTTCCTTTCTATATTTTGCCCAGGCAAGTCCCCTGCTACAATTTAAACCTATGCTCAGTTCATAGCAGATAGAATCCATGAACAGTTCATTAGACTACCAAATGAGAGAGTCTTCAAATATTCATCAGTCTTATTTCATATGTTCTTTTACTTCTAGTTAGACAAATTTCCTATCAGCATGAAAAAGTTAGACACCAAAGGAAATCCAAGATCTATCATCTATTGGACACCATTGATCCAAAAGTACTCCACTATTTTTTCCTATAAAGACTTCATTGATTCATTTGTCCATCCAGTTATAAATATGCTAACCAGTAGCTATCAGCCCAGGATCAGTCAGGAGATTAAGAGACTTTTACAATTGGCAAAGAATAGTAGAGTGGGAGACTGGTATCTATACCAGGACCACATAGAAATCAAAATATATGGATGCCAACTTACTCCCTACAAACTACCCAAATACCTCCCCATGAGGATATTTGCATTAGAATAGTTTAGGCAGATTACAAACTTTGAAGTTAATTTTCTATCAACTAGGAAGAAGACCCAATTTAAAATGAAAAACCAATTGGGCCAATTTATTTGTAATAATAGGGACGCTAGACCAAAGGCGGATAAAATTTTGTAGCAAATGAATTTCAAGAAAAATTTTATGTGACAGTATGACCCTCATGGAGTCATAAATAAACTAAGGCTCAAAGTCAAATTGGGTCATTTCATACATGATCATAGGCCAAACATTAAGAGATTTTCCAACCAGTCAAAATGGTTGGAAAACACTTTGATAGATGTGGAGAATATTGTAGTACATGTGGCGAATACTTTGATAGATGTGGAGACGTAGATTGATACTAGTTCCTTTCTGCAGGTTCCAACCCTAGAAGAACATATGAATATTCCTCCTATTTTGCAAACTCCAGCCAATGAAGACAGAAATGCAGAAAGAACCAGGGAAGAAGGGTCTAGGTCAGAAATTGACACCACAGATGAACAATTTGAGATTAGTTATAGGAAAAGGCCCAAGCTCAATACTGTAACTGAACAGAAAGACACCATTGATACATTGGAAATCACTGACATTGAAACAATGGTTGGAAGGAATAAAGGCTCAACAGCTTCAGAAGAAACACACCATCCTTCTACCTCAAACACCCAACTTATTGAGAACAACTTAGCAAGTAGGTCTCTTCATCTAGAAAGCCTGTGGATAAAGAGAAATATATTAAAGAGAAATACAAAGAAATTAAGTTGAGGAATGAGGCATTGAAGGCAGAAACTTATGCCGAGTACTTCAAGCAAACACCTATCAATCAAAATAGGTTAATGACAGTGTTGAGCACCAGTATTGAAGCAAGAATGCTGTAACTCCTGGGCTTCCAACTTTACTTTTATCAACCCGGTAGTTCGTAACAAACTTGGAAGCATCGGTGTTATATGCACAAGTACTAGTTCTCACTACAGGTTGTCACTTGGTCAGTCAGCGCAAGGTCACTAGGAGCTCAAGACAACTTCTATAGATTTCAAAAGAAGCTCTATGTGTGATGAAAGGAAATAAAGATTACTCTATAGATGCTATTCTAACTGTAGAAAGGAGAAAGATTGGAATGTAAAGCAAAACCTATTAAACCCTAATTAACAAGCTAATTCTACTTTTGCCAAAAACACTATGAAAACCATGAAAGAAATGCCATTACCTACTCAAGGGAGTAAATAACATCTAACCATGCTATTTATGGAAGTAAATAAGCAAAAAACATGTTTTCAGATTTTAATGTGTTTTTATGTGAATTTAGCATGCATCTAATTGATTGTGTGTGAGTGTGGCAGTGAACAAGTGGCGTTAGAGGGCAATTTTGGAGCTTGGGAGGATGTAGGATGGTGTGGATGGGTCCTATGAGGCCTTAGGTGGCATTTTGGAGGCTTTTCCCACATTCAGCCTTCAAAATAAAGCCTACAAGAAAAACTATAGGAGGACACAGGAAAACTACAGGAGGAAAACAGGGAAACTACAGGAGGCTTACAGGAGGAGGCCGAGAGCAATTTTCGCTGTTCTGAGGGTGTAAGAGTGGGTGGAAAAGGTGGATGAAGGTTGGAATGAGGTGTTAGTGTGCCTAAGGTCTACCATGAGTCACCAGGAAAGAGAAAGATGATTGGTTTTGCTTAAGGAGAGAGGAAGAAGTTCTATGAAAACTAAAGGAAACTAGGGTACAATTGAGCTGAGGTTTGAGAGACATATAGGGCATGGAACAGATAGAGGGCATGATTTCTGGTAAGCTAGCCTACTGCTAGAAGAGATCTGCTGCATATAACTGACAATCAACCAAGAAAATCAAGCAACCAATGAAATGAGTGCATCATAGGAAAACCAGAGTTTTGCATTAGAATGGCTAAAACTATCATATAGAGAAGGAAATGCTGGTAAATGTTGTAAGAAAGGAAAGCATGAAAAGGGACTATCTCAAATCAGGGAGTGACCATGATAAAGAAGATCTAAAGCAAAGCAGAACTAGACTATCAATCTACTAGAGAGCTGCAAACACTAGAAGTCCTAGGAATGAGGAAAATATGTGTTTTTAGGGCAGCAAGAGAGTCTTTGCCTCAAATCATTTTCCAGAGGGAGGAAGAGAGGCCAAGGCACTATTTCTAGCCTTTTGAATCTTCTCTAATCACTACTTAACCTACTATAGAAAGCACAAATGGAAACAAGCTACTAAATCATCAAAAGCAACCTATTCTTAACCATAAGAGAAATACATCTAACATCAAACTAATCTACAATCTGAAGTAAAGTGTACAAATAACAGTAAAGAGAAGCTTGGCTGCTTGGATTGAGCCATAACCCAAGAGTTTCAGCCCTCTAAGGTAACTGAGTGTTAGCTCAAAAAGGGTTCCATCTTCATTATCAAAAAATAGCAAGATTACATAAAAATGTTATAAAATAGTAAGCTCGAAATTTGAGCAGAGTTTACACAAGGAAAAAAGTTTCCTAGTGAGGCCCTAAGCCTCTCTACTATACATTTGAAGCTACCAATAACTTCCTTAAAATCAGGGAGGCTTGGCTTCCAAAACTCGAGATAACTATCAATCATCTTCCACTTGCTCGGCTGCTTTCTAGTGCATGATTCAGTTGCTTGTACTCCAAGCTGAATGAAGGGGAATTTAAAGTGAGGAGCAATAAATGAGGGGGATTCCCTCCTAATAGTCCTCTCCTCTATCTACTTCAAGTTATTTCTACAGTTTTACCACTATATCCTTGACTTTGACCTCGAAATCCATCAATAATCTGCATTAAATACATGTTAGACCACATGGCATAATAACTAACTCAACTCACCCTATAAGAAAAAATATAATCAGAAAATCGTACAATAAGCTAAGAGAATGGTTGATTTGACTAGGTTAGGAGGTGAAATTAGCCCATATAATTACCCATTTATGAGGCTCATCATCACCTCCCTACTGAAGGTGTTGCTCATCCTCTGAGCAACCTAGTCAATCTCTTCGTCTTTTATGGCCATGGTGGCCTCCCTAGCATCCCAGGATTCTACTGTGGTCTGCTTATGTTCTCCATAAAATCCTACCTTTCTGTCTATTTCCTTCCACTACTCCTCCTCTTCTTCTTCTCTTCTGCCTTCAAACATGCCTAATATCAGTGGAGGACTCAGTTTGAGGCCAATCCAGTTGACCTTCAGCCTTTGCATGGAGTGCTTATACATTGATACTCTTTTCAATGCCTCCTTCAACCTCATGGGGGAATGGTATTCCCTAATCTGCAAGTTGTGGGGTAGGGTGTTCCATCTTCTCATGCATGCATGCACACAGTCCTCCCCAAGTAGCCTAAACATACCTTCAAAGTGTGCAATGGCTTGTTCCTGATTGGTTAGATATTTAGGGGCAATCTGAGGGTCATTGGCAAGTAGGTTGTGTGTGCTGATGAGTGCCATAGGATCTGATGGCTCAGCTCTTATCATCAATGGTTCATTTTTCTCTTTTATTAACAATCTTTTCATTTCTGTTGCCCTAAATTCTTCATGGTTCATCCATGATGCCATGGCCATTAATTTTAGATCCCCTAGTTTGGAATTGGGGTCCCACACATCTAGGTCTATGAGGGCCATGTTGTGTAGATAGAACTCTACCATCTTTGTTTTGTCCTCAGAGGTGCTTTCGTCACACAAATCCATGAAATCCCTATAGTCTTGGAGAGGCATTGTGCCTCTTTGTGCCAAATTTTTTATTTGGAATTGAAGCCATTGATCCTTCAGATAGAGGCCATAAGATTTGGCTGGTGTTCTACATTTTAATGCATCCATAGATAAGTTGGGCATGTATGCCAAATGATTCTCTTTCTCCTGCAACTGCCTCCTTAGTATTTCATTCTCATTCTCGAGGTGGCTTCTTGTGAAGGCTTCTCTGTCTCTGAGAGCACTCAATTCCCTACCCATTTCCTTGAGTTTGTTTTCCATATGGCCAACATCCTCGACTCCTTTGGACTTGGCTATCTGCATCCACCTATGCGTTCTCACTCTCTCTTTTTCTAATTCAAAAAATAGTGGAATTGAAAATTCCTATGGGATTATCTTGCCTCCCTCAAGTATATTGTAATAAGAGGTAAGATTAGGCTAGGGATCAGGTTCTTGTAGCTCTTGTGCTTCCGATTTCACCTCTGCCTATCCTCCTATCTTTGTGTCTCTTGTAGTCTGGACAGTGTCTCCTGTAGGACTGTTTTAGTTTTTTGTAGGTCTAGTTTGGGGTCCTGTAGAATTGACTTTCCCTTCCATGTAGCAGATCTTGTAGTCCCCCTTTCATAGGTTATGGGTGTCTTGGAAGGAGAATCTTTCACCTTGGTAGATGGTGAATCTTCAATGTCAATGGGAGTCTTTGATGAGGGCTGAGGTTCGCCTGTTTTAATTTTGGTACTCTTCCTTGCCCTGAAATACATGGAGGTTTTTCTTTTCCTCTTCTGCTTTTGCTTGACTGGTGTGTTGATGGTAGTGACGGCAGATGCTGCTTCTCTTTCCCAAGCTTCAGCGGACTCTTCTCTTTGCTCTACCCTCTCTGCCTCCTTTTCTCCCTCTTCTGTCTCTTTTTCCTTCTCCTGCTCTGTCTATTTTTCCACCTCCTGTTCTATTTCTTTTATTTCCTCCTTCCCTTTTTACTCTGCTATGTCACCACTAGCTTCATCTTCTCCTCATCACTGTTCTCCCTTCTCACTGATAGTAGGATTGACATCATAGGTTAATGCCTTGATGCCATCCTCAGCTATCATATTTATGAAAAATTCCCATGCTATAGGGATTTTAAGGGTATGGAGGCCTTCTTCTACTAGGATCTTGATTAGGCCATGGTGAGCCAGCTGTTGTGAATTTCCTGCTTGTACCTTGGTGCTGGAGTCAATGAGGGACTGAAGGAGAAAGTAAGGGATACTGAGATTTTGAGGTGTTGGGGTATCCATGCCATATCTCAAGTCTTGGAGGATTCTGAAATGATATCCATAAACAATGTTGTGCCTCCCCTCACGAGAAATGTATTTGATCACTTGGTAGCTAACCTCATCCCAGGGATATGGTATACTAGCCCTCATAATTCCATTTTTGTCTTCAACAGGGCTTTCATTATCTTGGAAAAATTTCCTCTTGGCAGCCTAGCCAATTGGTTTCTCATCTTTACTCCAAGGCAGCCCAAGAGGAAGGGTAGTGACCCTACTGATGAATTTAGGGGTTATTTCAATGGAGAGGCCTCTAATGGCTATAGTAGCATCAGTTCGTGTGTGAGGGAGTAGAGAGAGAGAAAATTCTTGGGAAATTTCATCATCAAACCCTCTAAACTTCTCAAAGAAATTCATCCAGATTTTCCTTGTAAATATGTCAACCACTTGAGGATGTGCATGGAGTCTAGTGGAGTTAGTGGACTCTTTTCTCATAAAAACCCTGTCATACTTCCTGTACTTCTTTTGAAAAACCAAATATGGAGGTGGAGACAGAGAATTTTGAGTGGAATAGAAAAATAGAGGAGACTGTGTTTTAAAAAAAAAACTGATTTTTTTTTAATGTTTTTCTACCCTCTTAAAGAATCATTTTATATTCAATTTGTGATCAATTCTTTCACATGTTGATATTCAACAGAGGGCAGTCATGAACCATACCTCTTCAGACTAAAATTCGTGCAAAAAATCACATTTTCTCCCTTCAAAATGACTCATATCCCCTCCTATAGAAGCCCAATGTCCCTCCTGTAGATTTCCTGTAGCTGCTCCTGTAGAAATGCTGAGAGAAAAAATAGGGAGGAAATCGATGGAGGATGGTGGATACGAGGCTATGGGGGCATAAGAATACCACGGTGTGTCTAAGTTACGAGGAGAAATTGAAGAAAAGGTGGTGAGAATGCGTGGGGAGGAGTGCTCATTACCTTTTATGGCTATTTTCGGTTATGAGTGCTGAGCTAGCAAGGTGTACGTTTCCTAGATTAAGACTGTTGGTCCCCACCTGCTTGGTCATAATGACTCTCCCTCGTAATCAACCCCACATCACTACATCGGAGTTAACTCTTCTTCCCACCACCTATTCTTCGCATCTTTTGCTTGAGTTGACTGTGCGCACGTGTGGGCAGCATCTCAGTTAAGTGGAGTCAACTAAATGAAGGTGGCCAAGTTAACTGGCCACCTTTCCGTCTTTCGATTTCAACCATCTCATTGCCTTCGTATGATTTCTAATTACACAAATGCAGATAGAGGAGTGACTTAGCTACTTACCTATGATCCGAGTGTATTTGCTGCCATCGACTATGAGGTGTTGTGGCTTTCTATGTTGCATGCCTTCATTTTTTTCATGCATGTTGTCCCTGTTTGCTGATGTGTTGTTGTGTGTTTTTGTAGGTTATTCTTTTGTTGGAGCTGAGCTGCATGTGCCTTTTCAATCTTCAGATGTGTTGTCCCTTGCTGTTGGTGCTGGACTTCTATGGGATCAGCTGCTACAGGAATTCCTACAGGAGCTCCTATAGTTTCTCCTCCCCTTGAAACTTCAGCTATTCCCTATGCTTGGAGCTTGAGAATGATGCCAGAGGTGGAGATGAATGATGGAGGGATAGTGGGTAAGTTTTAGGTAAAGTTCATGGTGCCTTCCCCTCCTTTTATTTTTGTTTTTTTTCTTCAAAGCTGAAAAATTGTTTTTCTGTGTTTTTTTCTTGGAAAGGGGAAAAAATAATGATGCTTGGAGTGTGAAGCAAGCTAGAAATGATGGTAAGAGGGATTATAGGTTCCTCATGAAGTTTTTCTTGTCCCTCAAACTACCTCCTGTAGACACTTTTGGCTCTCTGTAATTCCTACAGAAGCCTCCTGTAGAAAACATAGAGCCTCCTGTAGAAAACATAGTTTTGGAAGAAAAAGGTATAGTGGGGTGAAAGAGATGCCAAAAATGATGGAGGAAGGTGTGGAGAAGATGAGATGGATGCTGGTATGAATGTCAGGGTCCCCTTGGCACCTTCTTCTACTCCCTGTAGTCCTCCTGCAAACTTGCAATGCAGTAAAAATACATTTTTCTCTTTCTCTCTCTTTTTTTTTTTGAAAACAACTAGGGTACACCTCAGAGAGGTTTTCACCTTAATTGCCTACCCTGGGCTCCTCCAAGGGAGGTTTTCAACCAAGGATCTTATTCTTTTCCATTTTTTTTGTGTGACATCACTGGCCCACCTCAGAAGAGGTTTTCAACCCAATGATGGGACTCAAGCGCCTCATGGAGGTTTTCACTTGAGTCCTTATTTTTTCTTCTTTTTTTTCTTCGGTGAGTGGGTGAAGTGGAAGCTAAGACATGCACCACTACAATCACTGTTTTATTCAAATCTTCAATAAACTCACGCTTGGAGAGGGATTTCTTGTAGACTTTCAACTTATGTCCATTGACAAGCATGGGGATGGCTTCATCATCAATGGTTCTGATCAGAATTGAACCATTTTCATTGCATTTCTCCATAGTGTAGGGTCCCATCCATATTGTCCTCAGCTTGCCTTTGAAATTCTTGTATCTTGAATCATAGAGTAGTTCCCAATCTCCCTCTTGGAATTGCTTCTCCCTGATATTTTGTTCATGCCATATCTTTCTCTGAAGCTAGACTACCTCCGTATGGAGAAGGGCTTTCAATCTGTATTCATCCAATCCATTGAGCTGAAGTAATCTCTCCTTCTGTGCATGGCTGAGGTCTAGGTCCAGCTGAGCTGTCATCCTTAGGGTATTGAATTCAAACTCTATTGACAACAAAGCCTTCGTCAAATAGACCAATTCATAGGGTGTGAACTCGGTGGTGGTCTTCCATGTTGTGTTGTAGACCCAAGTTGCCTCAACTAATCTATCAACCTAGTCTTTTCTGCTTCTACTCACTACCTTGGTTAGGATCCCTTCCAATTCTCTATTAGTGACCTCCACTTGCCCATTGGCTTGTGGATGGTAAGCGGTGGAAGTCCTGTGCTTGATCTTATGATGTGTGAGCAGGTCTTCAATCAAGTTTGGAAGTGAACTGACTGCCTTGGTCTGTGACCAATTCTCTTGGATACCCGAACTTGTAAAATATGTTTTCCTTCAAACTCAACTACTTTTTCCTCTGTCGCTACTTTGATTGCTTTTGTCTCCGCCCAATTTTTCAGGTAGTCAGTGCACACACTGATGTACTACTTCTGCTTTAAAAGGGGTTGATAGACCCCACAAATTCCATGCCCCACTTATCAAATGGCTCCAAGGTCACTTGAGGTTGCATGGGAATTTCATCCTTTCGAGTGGGTTTCCCCATCCTCTGACACAGATCGCACTGGCTCATGTATCTCCTCACATCCTGATGAAGAGTGGGCTAGTAGTAGACTGCTTACAATATCTTGAAGGCGGTTCTTTTTGCTACAAAATCACCTCCACAAGGCCCGTCATTACAGGTCAGGAGGATGTCAAAGATTTCCTCCTCCCTAACACATATTCTCAAGATTTTATCTAGGCTAAGTTTGAAGAGATTTCCTGCAATCCAGGTGAAAGGGGCATTTTTCCTTACTATCTTGCTCTTCTCTTTTAAGGATAGGTGTGGTGGGAACTGTTCTGAAACCAAGTAGTTTGCTATATCAACAAACCATGGAGAGAGTAATGATATAGAAAATAGGTGTTCTTTTGGAAATTGGTCATCCACCATTCCTTCTTCACCTGCAGGAAAATTTACTCTAGACAAAAGTCAGCAACAACATTCTCCTTACCAGTATTATCAATAATAGTCAAATCAAACTGTTGCAGTAAAAGCAACCATCTAATAATGCGAGCATTTACATTTGGTTTGTTCATTAAATATCTAATTGAAGCATGCTCAGTGTTCACAAAGGTTCGATAGCTTGTGATATAATGTCTGAATTTGTTTAAGAAATGCACGACAACTAGGAGTTCCTTCTCGGTCACTGTATAATTTAACTCTTCCTTTAACAAGTTTTTGCTTATAAAGTATATGGCATAAGGTAAATTTTCATCAACTTGCCCCAAGGCTGCTCCTATTTCTTTGTTCGAGGTGTCTGTGTGAATGTGAAAGGGTAGGGCCCAGTTTGGGCCTCTGAGAATTGGGGCAGTCACTAGCTTGCTCTTCAAGGTATCTAGGGATTCTTAACAATTTTCTGACCATATGAACTCAACATCTTTGCCTAGGAGGCCAAAAAAAGGAGAGGCTATCTTGCTAAAGTCTTTAATGAATCTCCTGTAATATCTAGCTAAGCCTAGGAAACTTCTGACATCTCTCACCTTTTGAGGAGGTGGGACCCTTTGGATGATGGCAATTTTGTTGGGGTCCACCTGTAGTCCTTGTTGAGATATTGCATGACCTAGCACGGTCCCTTCAGTCATAAAAAATTCACATTTTTCCAAACTGAGGGACAGGTTCATCTCAATACACTTATCTAGAACTTTTCGTAGGTTAGATAAAGCTTCCTGAAAGTCAAAGCCATAGGGAGTAAAATCATCCATGTATATTTCTACTGCATCATGAACCAGTTCAAAAAATATACTCAATACCGCTCTTTGAAAAGTGGTTGGATAATTGAACAAACTGAAGGGAAGGACCCGATATGCAAAGGTACCCCAAGGACAAGTGAAAGTGGTCTTATCTTGGTCTTCCAAGCTGATTTGAATCTGATTGTACCCACTAAACCCATCTAGGAAGGAGAAAAACTTTTTCCCCTCCAAACCGTCTAACACTTGATCTATGAAAGGTAAAGGAAAATGGTCGTTTTTAGTGGCTTTGTTCAATTCCTGATAATAGACATAGATTCTCCACTTACCATTTTTCTTTGGCACTAGCACCAAAGGAGAGACCCATTCACTATTAGAGATGGGATAGATGAACCCTGCAACAAGCAATTTCTGCAGTTCTTCCTTAACAATATCTTTAAGTTTTGGGTTCATCCTCCTTTAAGGTTGCCTGACTGGCTCGCAATCTTCCTTAATGTATATATGACGAGTACATACTGAAGGGTGCACTCCCTTCATCTCCTTATAACTCCAGGCGAAGGCATCTAGATGTTTTCTCAGTATGTTGTATAGCTCCTTCTCCTGGGAAGTAGATAGGGATGGATTGATTTTCAATGTTCTTTTTGGGCCGAACTCTATATTTTTAACACAGAAAGAAGTAGGGTTGGCCACACAGAGATAAGTTGAGGGGTTGTTTTTTGGTTTCTCTTACTATGCCTTCTAATGGTGATACACTGGGAGGTGGATTCTAAATAAAAATTTCAATCATATCATCCTCATATTGTGATTTTCCCCCATGGCGATTTCTAATGTACAAAGTGGTGCAGAATAAACTTCATCCTCATCCTCCTCCTCCAACCAGAGAGGTAGATCATGTTCTAGCAAGGGTTGGGTATGAGGATATAGGATTAACTACTTGGAAATTTGCCCATTCTTTATGTTCATGTTCCTAGCTTGGTGTAGGTTTTAACCCTGTACAAAAATTAGCTGCATACGAATTCTAAAACACAGAAAATAAAAAATGCGAGAGCATAACACATAAAACACATATACACAGAGATTTCCCCTGGATCTCAAAACTGAAACTACTAGCTTGATTTTTCATTATGTTCCTTTCAATGTTATAATACATATTTATACATGCCGAAGTATCCAATATCATGGACCGAAAACCATCGTGTTCAATACCATGGACCAAAACCCATCACATCCAAAAACATGTGCGAAAATTATGCAAAAAACCATAGGTGGGTCCGCCCAACCTAACATAGGGTCCAAAACCAAAATTTTCTGGGGCGTTGCCCCATACCCCATAAAGTGGGGTTACGGGTACGCCTCAAATCCCCTGTGACACACCCCCCCCCCCCCCCCCCCCAATCCATGGTTAACTACATGGGCTAGTCGTGGAAAGAATATAACACAACCCAACATTCTCCCACTTGTTGTTTTCTTTCCACAAGGGGCCACAAAAGAGCTTAGTCATTTATCCAGCCCTGCAATGCCCATTGTTTCTCTACACCAAGAGAACTTCTCAGAGCTCACAGATTTTGTCAATGCATCTACAGTATTCTTGAAAGTTTCCACCTTACCAGCAACACCTTTTTGTCTTCTATCATATCCCTCACAAAGTGATACTGAACATCAATGTGCTTTGTCTTTGAATGATATGCAGGGTTGTTTGCCAAGAACATTGCACTTTGGCTGTCACAGTCTATCCTTATATCTTCCTGTACTAACCCCATACTTGAACACAATCTTTGCAACCAAACTACTTCCTTGTTACATGAGTGGCTGCCATGTATTCTGCCTTTGTAGTTGATAGTGTCACTACAGATTGTTTCTTACTCATCCAACTGACTGCACCTTCAAATAGGTTAAACAAATACCCACTTGTAGATCTTCTCTGATCCAAACCTCCAACCCAGTCTGCATCAACAAAGCCATGAATACCCAACACTCTGTCCAATCTTGGTCTTCCTTGGTAGCACAAACCATAATCACTAGTGTCACGCAAATACCTAAAAACCCGCTTCACTGTTGTCCAATGCTCCTTTCCTAGTTTTGACATAAACCTGCTCAATACTCCCACTGCATGTGCAATGTCTAGTCTAGTACAGACCATTGCATACATCAGGCTACTGACTGCACTTGCATATGGAACATGGGACATGTCCTCTTCCTCTTCTTGTGTCTTGGGACACTGTTCAGCAGATAACCTCACACCTACAGGAATAGGAACATTCACCGGTTTACTATCCTGCATATTAAACCTCTGTAGTATTGTCTCAACATACTTCCTCTAGTTTAACCAGAGCTTCCTCTTTGCCCGATCTCTTTTAATTTCCATTCCCAAAATATAGTTTGCAGAACCAAGATCTTTCATGTCGAATTTGGAGGATAATTGGGTCTTCAAATTCTAGATAATTTCTTCGTTATTTCCAACCAACAAAATATCATCCACATACAAGACCATATAAACAACACAATCACCATTTAATTTAAAACACACACAGTGATCTGCTTTGCTTCTGGTGAAGCCAAGTCCCCGTATAAATGTATCAAATTTCTGATACCACATCCTTGGTGACTGTTTTAACCCAGACAGAGACTTCTTTAACTTGCATACCAGTTCTTTCTTACCCTTCACCGCAAAGCCTTCAGGTTGCTTCATGTAGATTTCCTCTTCCAGATCCCCATGAATAAATGTTTTCTTTATGTCCATCTATTCTACCTCAAAATCAAAAGCAACAGCAACAAATAAAAGTAATCTAATAGAAGTTATCTTGGCAATAGGACAAAAAATATCACCAAAATCAATTCCCGACACCTGGGAATAACCTTTTGCTACCAACCAAGCTTTGTATTTCTCCACTTTTCCTTCTGCATTTGTATTCTTTTTGAACACCCATTTGCTACCAATGGGTTTCCTTCCAGTCGACAACTCCACCAGATCCCAAGCCTCATTTTTGTGCAAAGATGACATTTCATCAACCATGGCCTCTTTCCAAATTTTTCCATCCTCTGAATCCACTGCTTCCTTCACAGTTACAGGATCATCATTAGTAACAGACAAAGCAAAATTTGAATAGAAAGAAGATGGACTATACCTTTTGGGTTTCCTTCTTTCTGGAACTGATCTTCTCACAACCGGAGTTTGTGGCTCTTCATCTCCTGATTCCTGCTCTACTATAGAGTCTGATCCTTCCTCCTTTAGCTCAAAATCTATCTTCTCAAGTTCCTTTGGTTGGACTTCATGTTTAATAACATCTTTCACTTCTCTAAACACCACATCTTATCCATACACAACCTTCCTTATCACTGGGTTCCAAAGCTTATAACCCTTTAAACCATCCTTATACCCAATAAAGATGCACTTTTCATATTTACTATCCAACTTGGTTCTTTTCTCCTTTGGAACATGTACATATGCATCACATCCAAATACCCTTAGATGTGAAAGAGATGGTTTCTTACTAGTCCATACCTCTTGTGGAGTCTTATCCTCCAATGCTGATGAAGGTGACCTGTTGACTAGGTAACATGCAGTATCCATCACCTCTGCCTAGAATTCCTGTCCTAAACCAGCACCACTGAGCATGCTTCTTGCCCTTTCCATCAACGTCTTATTCATTCTTTCTACAACTCCATTTTTTTGAGGTGTGTATGGAGTAGTCCTCTGTCGTGCTATACCACACTTCTTACAGAATTCTTCAAATTCCTTGCTGCAAAACTCTCCACCATTATTTGTCCTCAGCACCTTTATCTTCTTCTCTGTTTGATTTTCCATGAGAGCCTTAAATTCTTTAAACCTATCAAAGGTTTCAGATTTCTTCTTAAGGAAATATATCCATGTATTCCTTGAGAAGTCATCTATAAATGATACATAGTACACAGACTTACCCAGTGATGGAACCTTCACAGGTCTAAACACATCACTGTGCATAAGTTCTGATATTTGTTTCACCCTCTTACTACCAGAGGGGAAACTCACCCGATTCTGCTTCCCCTAAACACAATTTTCATATAAATCAAAATCAAGAGAGCTATTACTCATACCTTCTACCATACCTATACCATGAAGTATTCGAAGGCCCTTCTCTCCAATATGTCCAAGCCTTTGATGCCACAACATGGTCTTCTCTCCAGAGACCACTAGATTTTCTGCTCCACTTTTAGGAACCACAGAACTATTGCACCCATCAATAAAAATGCTACCTTGCAACTTGTACAGAGTTCCAGTTTGCACTCCCCACATCAATACCAGTGCTCCCCAAACCATTTTGTAGGTATCTTTCTCGAACATTGTCTTTACACCTACATCATCCATCTTGCTTACGGAAATTAGATTTCTGGCTAATGCAGGAATATGCAGAACACCTGGAACTGTTCTAACCCTTCCACCTTGCAACTTCAACTTTACTTTTCTCTTACCAATGATTATATCCTTCCTATCATCCCCTAAGAAGACATCACCACCATCGTATTTCTCATACTCACAGAACCACTCTCTATGGGGAGTGAGATGAAAGGATGCACCTGAGTCAATCAACCATGCCTCATGATCTACATCTGTACTTGAAGAAGCCAAGTACACATCCCCACCTTCATCTGAGGTGGTTTTCGCCTCTACAGAAGGAGCATCATCAGATCCCTTTCCTTTATCACGAGCTTTAGATTTATAGTCCCTTTTGAAGTGGCCTTCCTTTCCACATTTCTAGCACACCATATTTACAAGTTTTCCTAGAGATTTAGATCTCCCTCTAGATTTAGATATCCCACTCGATGAGTTATTTTTGTTTCTATTCTAGGACCGTCCTCGTACAGACAAGGCATCACCATTCTGGCTCTCCATATTTTTTTGTCTCATCTCCTCCGTCAACAAGGCTGAGACTATTTCATCAAACTACAAGGAAATTGCATTGCTACCTATTACAATAACCAGACTATCCCACGAATCTGGTAGAGAACAAAACAAACTGATGCACTTATCTTCATCCGAAATTTTAATATCAACAAATTCTCTGTCACCGAGTCTCCATTTTTCATCCTCAGGTTATACAGCTTTTTCCGCAAGAACATTTTATTCACCGGAGACTTAGATTGGTACAAAGTCCCTAACTTGTCCCACAAAGCCTTCATCGTAGCTTCCCCTGATACATTCAGCAATACTGAATCTGATACACACAATCATATTGTGCTCTTTACCTTCCGATCCAACTTGTTCCATTCTTCATCAGACACTCCCATTGGTTTAGTACTCGTATCTACTACGATCCACTGATCTTTATCCACCAATAGATCCTCCATCTTGAGTTTCCACAACTCAAAGCTTTGACCATTAAATTTCTCGATCTCTATCTTTCCACTACTCGCCATCTTCTTTCACCACCAAAATCAATCTCGTAGATCTCCCACTGAACATGGTCTACCACAGGCCTGAACGAAACCCCTCAACAACAAAGGCGTCCCCTTGAAGCCAAAACAGCTTTGATGCTAGATGTAGGTTTTAACCCTGTACAGAAATTACCTGCATACAAATTCTAAAACACAAAAAATAAACAATGCAAGAGCATAACACATAAAACACATATACACAGAGATTTTCCCCTGGATCCCAAAACCAAGACTACCAGCTTGATTTTTCATTATGTTCCTTTCAATGTTATAATACATATTTATACATGTCGACGCATCCAATACCATGGACCGAAAACCATCACGTCCAAGCACGTGCAAAAATCATGCACAAAACCATAGGTGGGTCCACCCAACCTAACATAGGGTCCAAAAAAAAAAAAAATCGGGGTGCTACCCTGGACCCCATAAAGTGGAGTTATAGGTATGCCTCAAACCCCCTATGACCCCCCCTATAACCCCATTAACTATGTGGGCTAGTCGTGGAAAGAATATAACACAACCGAACACTCGGTAGCTGATGTAGACATCGGCTGTAGCCAACCAGCGTCTTCCCCGAATGAGAGGATACCTAGTGAGCTTTGCCTTTGGCTGGAGAACTAAGAAATCAGCAGGGTACTCCCAAGAATCAATGGAGACCACCACATCTTCTACAATCCCCTCAGGGGTCATTGTGGAGCAGTTTGCTAGCTGCAGCACCATTGTGGTCTTCCTCAAGGAGCCTTGGAGGTTAAGTTTGAGCATTGTTTCCTTTACCATCACATTAATGGCGACTCCCAAATCAATGAAGGTGTGTGGGACCATTGTGCCATTGATGTGGACATCAACTATTGGGCTTCCAGGGTCCAGATATTTTGGATAGATTATCTACCCCAACATCAGGCCGAACAGTTGTCCTATGACATTGATGGTTGGGGCATCTCTCTTGTGCCTTCTTGGATTCCTAAAGCACTTCTCTTTGATCAACCTATTGTAAATAGGAAAATCCTTTATGTCTTGGAGAAGTGGTATCCTCACACATAAATGTTTTAATTCCCCCAGGAATTCAGTCTCTTCTGGGGTAGGCTGGATTGTCATGGATAGTCTCTCAGGAAAGGGTGGATTTGCTTTAGGTTCACTTTCCTATTTATCTTCCTCAACCTCCCTTGGTGGAGGTTGGCTATCTAGGAGAACTTTCCCAAATAGCAAGTTGATTTCTTGAATCTCCACAGCATAAGTTGGGCATGATGGTTCCCCACTATACACTTGTTGAGCCTGTCTGTTGTTCGGGTTCGGATTTGGCTGGGCAGGCATTTAGAGTTGCCTTGGTGGAGTAGGAGTTAACGGTTGTGGTTGGGCAGGTGGTGGAGGTAGAAGAGTGAGAAGAGAGTTGTATTGGGGCCTCCACCCCTGATGAAATGCATTCCATTGAGGTTGCGGCTAAGCGTAGGATTGAAATGAATGGGTGGTTGGTTGGGCATGATATTGAGATGTGAAGGACCAAGGAGGAGGCGTGGACCAGGAAGGATGAGCAAGGGGGCCCCAAGAAGGTATGGAGGTGACTTGGTTGGGGTTGTAGTATGCCTGAGATGTCCCTTGATCCCCTATTGGTATGGTCTAGGTCCATGTGGCCTCCTTTGGTTTATGTAATAGATCTGTTCAGTGACTCCTTCGGTGCCTTGGTATACAAATTTAAGTCTGGACAAGGAAGGGCACTTATCTGTAGAATGGTCTTCCTCATAGACTAAACAAACCTCTATAGAGTTCAATGGGCATTCATTCCTAGGATGCCTCCTAGTGCATCTAGGGTAGAAAATGGCCAAAGACCTCTCTGCTTCCTCTTGTTTTCTTTCGATATATAAGGTATCCATTTGCATGGCAAGAGTCTGCAGCATCTCACTCTTGAAGTATTCCATCATGTTTCCAATTTCACCTTTAATGGATGAATTGGAAGAAGAGGTACTGGCTATGGGTTGACTCCCCCTACCTTTATTTCTGGCTGGTTTAGAATGGTTTCTAAAAACAGTCTTTATGTCCTCATAGGATAGTTGGTAGATGTCTCCCCCAGCTGATGAGCCCCAAATTTGGTAACATTTTGGGCTCATTGGGCCTAACTACCCTTGCTCAATCCTTCATTTTTCATAACTTATGCATCATTTTTTAGTATGTTTATGTCATTTGTACGAATAAGGGTAGTCACTATTCCTAGGTGGCTAACACGTGCTCATTTCAGGATTTTTTGACACATGTTGGAGCAAAACCAAGCAGACAAGGGCTAGGAGACAGCCAAGCTGGGGTTGAGGATTCGTAGGGGGGTTGTCCATGGCGTTAAATAGCCTTCCTCGGGATCTTCACCCCCAACTCCGAGCTCCAAAAGCCACCAAAACCGGATCTAGAAGGCAGCCAAACAGATTTTGTGGAAGCAGCTGTTCACTCCCAATTTGGTCAGCCAAGTCCCATAGATTTAGGAGGCCAGCTTGGGCCTCGTGATGTATAAATGATAAGGCTTCAGCCTTCGAAAAGGACTTTTGGAAAAACTTTTGCACATTCTGCACTACGAGCTGCCAGCTCTGTTTTGTTCTTTTGTAGCCATTATTGGCATAACTCTTGACTTATGATTATTATTTTTTAATGAGAAGCAGTCAGATTTGATCTCCGCTCTGAGTTTCTAGAGGAGCCATAGCTCTTGGGGTTGGGCCCAACCTAAGAGCCTAGGGCCTCCTTCTTTGTATTGATATCTTTCCTTTCAGCATTATGATTTTCTTTGCATGCATTTGAAACGCAGTTTGTTGAGTTAGATTTCGTTGTGTGGTTAAGTAGGTCATTGTTGAAGAATAGAGTTGTTTCAGATGTCTAGAATAGAGTAATGAGATAATAAGTGATAAAAGCTCCAGAAAAGGGTTGCATGCACTCTCATTTTCACCTCTTCCTAGGGGCTGGAATTGCAGACAGTGCTGCCCAACAAAAACACTAGTTTGCTTACCCATGCAATCTTCGGTGAAGTGTTTTCATTTGTAGGAGTTATTCATGCGTTCAGACCTCTTGGAATGTTTCTTTGCTTCAGTACTGTACGTGGTTCTCTTTAGAAATAACGGCGTTGTTCATTGGTTTCATTAACAGTTAGGATAGATTAGTTAATATTTTGATTATGTGCAGGACGTGGTTGATTTGGTTAAGTTTACACTATGCGGTGCATCTCCATCACTCTCTCGTCCATCTGAGCTTCGTCCAGGCCAACTGCTCATCTCCAAGTTAGATCCCTTGTCTCACAACTACTCTTTTGCCCACTTCACCCTACCTTCTTGGCCTTCCATTTCCTCTGCCCTCTTTAAGACAAGCTAGCTTTCCACACCCTCTCATCACTTCATATCTCTGTCACTAAGTCATTACAAACCCCTATCCTAACTCCCTATCCATTTATGCATCCTCTTTCACTCACCCATCATCCAAAATCCAATTGTAGAACATCCTGTAGAAATTTCTAAACATCCTGTAGAAATTCTGAAACATCCTGTAGAACCCCTGCAAACTTCCTGTAGAAGCTCACAAATGAGGTTTCTTGATATCCAAACTTTTTGAAACTCTCTGGAAGGGTGTTAGGGACTCCTTAGACCCTCTCTGAACCTTCCCGACCTCTTCCAAGCATTTCTCCTCCTTGACCGACCTCTGCACAGTAAAAAGCCAGTTAAAAGCACAAGCATGTTAATTCTAATAACTTATTCAAAAATACAAAAAGAGGTTTCTTCAGGTAGAGGTAGTCTAGACACATGTATCTTACCTTCATAGAAAGTAATGGCATCTCTCTGTAGTTTTCATTCTCCTCTTTGCATCAGTAGGACTAGCTGGTAGAATTAGGGTTTGCTAGGGTTTGTGGTTCTTTTTGGCTTTCAGGTTCTTTCCGCAAGTAGATTAGCTTCCTTTGAGTTAGCTTTCATCCATCAATTAAAAAGCTTCTTCTAAGAGCTCATAGAAGTTGGCTTGAGCCCCTAGCGGACTTGTGCCAGCTGACCAAGTGACAGCTGCGGCAAGAGCTAGTACTTGTGCATACAGCACTGTCGCTTCCAAGTTTGTTACGAACTACCGGGTTGATAAAATTAAAGAAGGGATTCCCAGGAGTTGTAGCATTATTGCTACAATACTGGAGCCCACCATCTTTTTGGCGCCGTTGCCGGGGAAGCGTCAAAGTATTGGTGATTGTTGCTTTTCTTCTATTTTCCTACTCTCGCCTTCAGCTAAGTAGTTTATTTCATTTCCATTCTGCAATTTCCTTTCCGCAAAAGTAGCATAGACATTTCCTGCTTTCATAGATTAGCATTTCAATTCCGCAATTTCATTTTTGCAAGTGTAGATTAGCATTTCAATTCCGCAAGCGTAGCCTAGCATTTCATTCCTGCAATTTCATTTGAGCAAAATAGATTAGTTCTTTCATGCTTTCATTTCAATTCCGCATTTCCATTTCAGCAAGATAGTTAGTTGCAGTTCAATCTATTTTAGTTTTGCAGGTACCAGAAAAAAGAACAAAAGCAATCAAAAGTCTTTCCATTTCATGCCTCGTAGAAATCGAGATAAAATAGGCAAATTCTTACCCAACACCCCCACCACTTCACTGAGTCACCCTTCTCTCTTCTTTGGTGACAGTGATCCAGAAGAACCTATAGGCGAGCCTCCTGAGATATACGAAGATCCTATAACAGAAGAAGAGTTAGAGAACACTCCATCTGAAGCCATGGCTGACAATAGAAGAGAAGATGAGAGAATAGAAGGTGCCTTTCCCATCCAAGAGACCAATGGAGACATGAAAATGAAAAACATAAGCCCCTCCACTTTACCTCACTTCCATGGACTGACTACTGAAGACCCTGATACCTTCCTGTTTGAGTTTGTTGTCCTTTGTCGAACCTATGACTATACCGAAGATGAGCAAAAACTGAAACTCTACCCCTCTACCCTTAAGGATGCAGCACGCTGGTTCATGGGCTTACCTGGGAACAGTATCACCACTTGGCCTCAGATGCAGCAAGCTTTCAATACCAAATACCGGGACTACTGTAGTTCCAAGGAAGCCAAGGGAGAAATCTTTTGGATGACCATGGGGAATGATGAGTCTTTAGAAGATTACGAGGAAACGTTCCAACTTAGCTATAAACGGGCCAGGTGCACACTTGACCCTGAATCTCTCAAGTTGGTCCTGCTCCGAGGAGTCCCTGAAGACCTTCTAGATACCCTTCACATGCTAGCTGGAGGAGATATTTACCAACTACCTTATGAGGATATAAAGACTGTGTTTAGGAACCACTCTAGGGCAGCCCGGAAAAGAGGTAGAGGAAACCCCCTCTCAGCTAGTATTCCTTTCTCCAAACATGAGTTTGCAAATCAGTTAGAGGACCTCAAGAGTGAGGTGAGACAGACCATTGCCATGCAACTTGATACATTCCGAATCCAGCAGAAGAAAGAGGAAGCTGAGAGGGCTTTGGCTATCTTCTGCCCTAGGTGTACAAGGAAGCACCCTAAGAACGAGTGCCCATTACATTCGGTAGAGGTATGTTTCGTTTGTGAGGAGGACCACCCCACAAACCAATGCCCAACCTTACCTGGGCTTAAAGCCATGTACCAAGGAACGGAGGCGCCCACTGAACCTCTCTATTTCCTCAACCAAAGGAGGCCACATGGACCGAGACCTTACCAACAGGGGATGCAAGGGACATCCCAAGCTTATTATAGCCCCAACCAATCTGCTCCTATGCCTTCTTGGGGACCCCCTGCTCATCCTTCCTGGTCTGTACCTCCCCCATGGTCTTACCCACCTCAGTACCATACTCAGCCCACTACTCATTCGTTTCACTCACATGCCCAGCCACAGCCTCAGTGGAATGCACCTCAACCGGGGTGGAGGCCCCAGTACAATACTCCTCCCGCCATTTTGCCTCCACCACCAGCTCAACCACAACCATTACCTCCTGCTCCTCCAAGACAACCCCAAATGCCTGCTCAACCGAACCTGAATCCCAACAACCGACAGGCCCAGCAGGTATATACTGGGGAAACAACATGCCCTACCTATGCTGTGGAGATCCAGGAGATCAACCTGCGATCTGGGAAGACTCTTCTGAATCGCCGACCTCCTCCCCCAGAGGACGAGGAAGATAAACAGGAAAGTGAACCAAAATCCATTCCACCCTTTCCTGAGAGACTAACAGCAACCACACAACCCAACCTAGAGGAGGATGAGCTTCTGGGAGAACTCAAACAGTTGTGTGTGAGAATACCACTTCTCCAAGCCATCAAAGATGTACTGATATACAACAAACTGGTTAAGGAAAAGTGTTTCAGACACCCAGGCAGGCGAAAAAGAGATGCCTCAACCATCAACGTCATAGGACAACTGTCTGATCTTATGTTGGGGCAAGTAATCTGCCCAAAGTATTTGGATCCTGGGAGTCTTGTAGTTGATGTCCACATCAATGGCACCATCATACCCCACACTTTGATTGATCTAGGGGCTGCCATTAATGTGATGACCAGAGATACCATGCTCAAACTCAACCTTCAGGGTTCCTTGAGAAAGACCTTGACAGTCCTGCAGCTAGTAGATCGCTCCACCGTGACTCCCGAAGGGATTGTAGAGGATGTCTTGGTCTCTGTTAACTCTTGGGAGTACCCTGCAGACTTCTTGGTTCTTCAACCAAAGGCAAAGCTTACTGGATACCCCCTTATTTTGGGAAGGCCTTGGTTAGCCACTGCAGATGCTTACATAAGCTGCTGTGCAGGAAACATGACCATAAAAAATTGTCCTATGTCCAAGCAGCTAGTCCTATATCCTCTTGCCAAACCTCTATTAGAGCATGACTTACCACTTTGGTTGGAAGAAGGGGAAGAGGATGAGGTGTACTCTGCACCCTTGTGCACCTTAGAAACCACCAGGGGAGGTCCTCAAACCAAGGATGATTTGATTGAGACCTTGATTCAAAATCCACCTCCCAGTGCATTGTCCTTAGAGAAATTGGTGGAGGATACCCAAGCTAGCACCTTAGTGGACCTTTGTGGGGCCAATCCAACCACTCCCGGAGTCAAAAATGTGGAGTTTGGCCCCGAGAGAACGTTAAAGATCAGCTCCTCCCTATCTCCTTCTCAGGAAAAGGAGTTGTGTAGTCTGTTGGCCAGTCATCTAGATGCTTTTGCTTGGAGCTATAAGGAGATGAAAGGAGTCCATCCTTCGGTCTGTACCCATCACATCTACATCAAAGAAGATTGTAAACCGGTTAGGCAACCCCAAAGGAGAATGAATCCAGCCCTTAAGGACATCGTCAAGGAAGAATTGCAAAAACTGTTGGATGCAGGATTCATTTACCCCATCTCGGATAGCGAGTGGGTGTCCCCTCTGGTGTTGGTTCCCAAGAAAAATAGGAAGTGGAGAATCTATGTGGACTACCGAGAACTGAACAAAGCCACCAAGAAAGACCACTTTCCTCTACCCTTCATAGATCAAGTGTTGGATGGACTGGCAGGAAAGAAGTTTTTCTCTTTCCTAGATGGGTTTAGCGGGTATAATCAGATCCAAATCAGCCCGGACGACCAAGATAAGACCACCTTCACTTGTCCTTGGGGTACCTTTGCTTACCAAGTTCTTCCCTTTGGACTATGCAACGCTCCTACCACCTTCCAGAGAGCCGTCTTGAGCATCTTTTCCGAGCTGGTCCATGACTCGGTGGAAATCTATATGGATGACTTCACTTCTTATGGGTCCAACTTCCAGGATGCATTGTCCAATCTGGGAAAATTCCTAACCAAGTGCATTGAGATGAACCTGTCCCTTAGTCCTGAAAAATGTGAGTTCTTGATGACTGAAAGAACCGTGCTAGGACATACCATTTCTCGCCAAGGGTTACAGGTGGATCCTAACAAAATTGCTCTCATCAAAAAGGTTCCACCTCCTCAGAAGGTAAGAGATGTTCGAAGTTTCTTAGGTTTATCAGGGTATTATAGGAGATTCATTAAAGACTTCAGTAAGCTAGCTTCGCCATTGTTTGGCCTCTTAGCAAAAGATGTTGAGTTTAAATGGACTGAAGATTGTCAGAAGGCTCTGAATGAATTAAAGGATAAGTTGGTGTCTGCCCCAATCTTGAGAGGTCCAAATTGGGCCCTACCTTTCCACATCCACACTGATGCCTCGAACAAAGCCATAGGGGCAGCCTTAGGACAAGTTGAACAAAAACTTCCATACGCCATATACTTTGTCAGCAAAAACTTATCCAAGGCAGAACAGAATTATACTGTAACTGAGAAAGAATTCTTGGCCGTGGTCCATGCACTGAACAAGTTCCGACATTATATCACTGGCTATCAAACATTTGTACATACTGATCATGCTGCAATTATATATTTAATGAATAAACCAGATGTGAATGCTCGTATTATTAGATGGTTACTTTTGTTGCAGCAATTTGATTTGACTATCGTTGACAAACCAGGTAAAGAAAATGTTGTTGCTGACTTCTTGTTTAGATTGGATTTACCTGCAGGTGAGGATGGAACAGTGGATGACCAGATGCCAGATGAACATCTGTTTTCTATCTCAGTACTCTCTCCATGGTTTTCTGATATAGCAAACTACCTTGTCTCAGCACAGTTCCCTTTGCACCTATCCTCAAGAGAGAAGAGCAGAATCGTAAGGAAGAGTGCCTCATTCACTTGGATCGGGGGCAACTTGTTCAAGCTTGGCCCCGATCAGATCTTAAGGCGTTGTGTAAGGGAGGAGGAAGTCTTTGATATCCTCCTAACTTGTCATGACGGGCCTTGTGGAGGACATTTTGCAGCCAAAAGAACTGCCTTCAAAATCCTACAGGCAGGCTACTATTGGCCCACGCTTCATCAAGATGTCAGAAGATATATCAGCCAATGTGACCGATGCCAAAGGATGGGGAAACCGACTCCAAGGGATGAAATGCCTCTCCAACCTCAAGTGACTCTTGAGCCATTTGAGAAGTGGGGTATGGATTTTGTAGGTCTAATCAATCCTCCTTCAAGGCAAAGGTCTTACATCATTGTGTGCATAGACTACCTGACAAAGTGGGCAGAAACCAAGGCAATCAAAGCAGCGACAGAAGAAAAGGTGGCCAAGTTCTTAAGAGAAAACATCTTCTACAAATTTGGCTACCCAAGAGAGCTAGTCACCGATCAAGGAAGCCAGTTCACCTCCAACTTAATTGAAGACCTACTCGCTCATCACAAAATCAAGCATAGGACTTCCACCCCCTATCATCCTCAAGCAAATGGGCAGGTGGAAGTCACCAATAGAGCATTGGAAGGGATCTTGACTAAGGTGGTGAGCAGCAGTAGAAAAGATTGGGCAGATCACCTGGTTGAGGCCACTTGGGCTTACAACACCACTTGGAAGACCACAACCGGCTTCACATCTTATGAGCTGGTCTATGGGAAGAGAGCTTTGCTGTCAATTGAGTTCGAGTACAACACCTTGAGGATGGCAGCTCAGCTGGACCTAGATCTCAGCCATGCCCAACAAGAAAGGTTATTGCAGATGAATGGGCTGGATGAACACCGAATGCAGGCCCTTCTCCACTCAGAGGTGGTTCAACTTCAGAGGAAGGTATGGCATAACCGACACCTCAATGACAAGCAATTCCAGCCGGGAGATTGGGCACTATTGTACGATTCCAGACATAAGGATTTTAACGAGAAGCTGAGAACAAGATGGCTGGGACCATATGCAGTGGAGAAGTGTAATGACAATGGGTCTGTTCTTGTTCGGACCATTGATGAGGAAGCCATCCCCATGCTCGTCAATGGGCATCAACTAAAGATCTACAAGAAACCTCTTTCGAGGCAAGAATTCATCAAAACTGTGGAAAAATAAGTGCTGGTCATAGAGAAGGGTTCTGCCTCTGTTTTGGGCATACCCTGATCTCAAAAAAAAAAAAAAAAAAGAAAAAAAATAAAGATCCTTGGGTGAAAACCTTTCTGAGGCTCCCAAGGCAGATGGTAGGGGTGAAAACCTCATTGAGGCGCCCCTGCTGTCTTTTTGAAAATTTTTGAATAAAAAAGACCCTTGGGTGAAAACCTCTCTGAGGCGCTCAAGGCAGATGGTAAGAGTGAAAACCTCACTGAGGCGCCCCTGCTGTCTTTCAAAAAAAAAAAAAAAGAAAAAGAAGAAAGATAAACAAACAAAGAAAAGGAAAACAGAAAAGAAGGAAGTAGAAACAGGAAAACAGGCTCAAGATTTGATAATTCATGCAGGTTGTAGGTATTCCATGCAGAAAAGGAGGTCTCTCAACTCAAGGACAAGGGTGCCTACTATGCTACCAGGTGACCTCACCAGCACTCCCTCCAGAAACACTCATCTCTTCCAAGGTCTGGGCACGATTTGATCACAGTTTAGCCTTCTACAGGAAGCTATAGGACTTTCTACAGGAAGTTCTGTATTTCTACAGGAAACTTCCTGTAGAATCTATGGACGGCCTAGGACCGACTATGTGGAAGAATTTGAAGCCCGAAGTCCAATAAGGAGGCATGCAACCAATGTTTTTCTCCATCACCCACTGCTGTCGCCTCCTTCTACCACCCCTGCTGCCATGCAATGGAAATACCTACATAGTCAAATCAGAACGTTGGATTCTCAGAAGAAACAATTCTCAAATGGAATAAAGTATGCAGAGGCCCAATGCGCTACTTATCAAAGCAATCCGAGGACCCTGCAATCGTGACCATGATTCCACCGTTTCGGCATGCACCCGAGGAGGAGAAACGGCTACAGGATATCCTACAGGAATCCTGTAATAGTTGATCTGGCTAGAGCATACACCATGAAGGCACCTGCAACTCATAGAGCTGGCACATGCACCATCCGCAGCCAGGTAACCGGTCTCGTAACCAGCAGCAGTCGGCAAGAAGGAACTCCCGTGCCCGTGCATGAAGCAGCAGCAAGCGGATCCGTCACCCTCGTCCTGAAGCATGAAAATAACGTCGCGGCCGCACAAATAAGTGCCTCACCCTTTTTCGTCAAATTAAATGAACAATGCTCTAAAATGTGTGCGAGTATGGAAATGAATGGGTTGAGCCAGTCGGGTAGCCATTCAACTGGCCACCACAACCAGTCTGATGGTCTCATCCGATTCGGAAAGCGTTGGTTGTGTCAAACAAGACAGGAAATGGACACGTGGGAAGCGTTCAGTCGGGGAGAAGCGGCGATCTAACAGAAATGGCGGCGGTAGATATGCAGGGAATGATTTGGCGGTCAGGCAGATTTACAGTGGAATGATAACAGGTGATGTCATCCAACGGTCTGGCAAGGACAGCTCACCCCCGCGCCACGAGTTCCGCAGGGATTCAAATCCACCGGCTAGATCGTGTATGGCACTCCACTCATTTATCCTCAACTGCTTTGCAATCGAGTAAGCATCCGAAATTTCCTGAAGACTGTTACTTCGAGTCCTTGGCCTGTTCAAACGTCCAGTGGTTGCACAGAAGGCCCAGAACCACTGACGCGCTCTCCAGAACCCGTGCACGACTTCTACAGGAAGCTCACCGCTACGGAGGAAATTAATCTATTCACGTCAAAGGTGGCAAGTTGGAACGAGGTAAGCCTGAACCTAGTCCTCCCATGCAATTGGTTCGAAGGGTGGCGAAGTCGACGTCCTAAAAAAGTAGAATTACAGTCTGCGCATGAATTTGCAAGCATCGTCTTACTTCTGCATGAGAATTGTCGTCGTAGTGTATATGCGGGGTTTTCTACAGGATTTGGTTCATAATTGAGCCACTGTCAAGGCTCACCTGTAGACAGTCGTGAATTCACAAACTGTGTGCTTGACAGAGGCGTAATTCTGCGCTCTGTCTAAGGAAATCCCAAAGGTCCATCTTTTTATACGCGCCAGCCAGCTCCGGCTAACACAGCAAGCTTTCACCATGCCGGGTGGGTTCATTAGGAAAGAACCGACAGACTCAAAGAAGCTACGGGAAAACCCTGAGGTGGTAGACCTATTTTCTCGTGCATGGTGGATGTCGTTCTGTGACAAGCTTCAAGGTTACGATGACGAGGTGGAAGAGGAATTCCTGCGAGCTTTGAAGCCAAAATCAAAAACGTTGGCCATTGTCAATTTCAGAGGTTTGAATCTCAGACTCACCCCACAGTTCATCAGCAGAGTCACTGATCTCCCGATGGGGGTACCGTGGGATAAGGAGGAGAGAAAACTAGGCCAGAAGGCTAAGAAGGAGTTCTTTCTGCCAGAGGAGCAATTCTCAGAGGACAAGAACTGAGTTCGAAGAGCCAGCCTACAGCTGCTCTGGAGTGAGGTCAGCCTCCAAATTATGAAGTATATCACGTGCGAGGGGTGATTCAGCATCGTGTATGGATACCATTTCCGGCTGCTCACAGAACTTAGGCACCAAATGGACCTACCCTCAGAAAACAAGTTGAGTATTCCTTACTTCCTCCTGCAGTCCATGACTGAATGTGCAACCAAGTTACGAGAGGGAACGCCAGACCAGGTAGCCCATCATGGGCTCATTAAGCTCCTCGTGGAGGATGCACTCCACACATACACCATTCCTCTCTCGTGGGAAGCCTTTCGAAACTTGACTAAGGATGATGACATCAAAATTTTGGCTGAGGATCTCACCTCCTCCAGCAGCGAGGAGAAGGAACCAATTCAAGCAGAGAAGAAAGGAAAAGGCCAAGAAACCATGGCCAAAGCACCAAAGAAAGAATACAAAGGGAAACAAGAGAAACACTAGGCTGCCAAAATAGAGGATGACAAACCCACATTAACACCCAGGGAGAAAAGGTTACAGAGCAGGGTGGGAAGGACTGAACAAGTCCACGTCAGTGAAGGCACCTCTAAGGCAGCCTCAGCAAAGTCAAAAGACAAAGCACCCTCAGCCAAGCAGGCTAAAACGGTGCCACCTGTTTCTACAGGAAAATCAAAAACGGATTCTACAGGAAGCCAGAAATCAGCCGCTACAAGGATTTCTATAGGAAGTCCTGAGAAAGGAACAAAGAAGGGGAAGACGGTCGAAATCCTTGCTAGGGAGGCAGCAGCTGTGTTGGCCACCCTAAGTACCCCTTCCAAGCCAAAGGAAAAATGAAAGAGGGAGACCCCTCTGTATTTCAAAGCAAGGAGAAGTGTCAGAATCAAAACAGGCAGGCCCCAACCTCCATCCAACGACCCAATTACCATAGAAGACACCCCTACCTCGCCAAGGGAGAGGTCCCCCTCAAAAATATCAGTCACTTATGAGCGGGGGAGCCCAAAGACAACTGCCTAGAAGGAGAGGATGGAAAGGTTGGCTTCAAAAACCCCTCTACAGGATGCTGAGGCCGTTCTATAGGAAACATTGGCCAGGCTCAAGGAGACCGAAAGAATGGAGGGAGAGGCAGCCACATCACCACCAAGGGAAGATGGAGTAGAGCCACGGAGGGAAGAAGAGGTAGAGCATATTCCGGAACCTAGTCCCCAGCCAAGCTTGAGCTCGTATTATAACTTTTCGGAGGCTGGAAAAATTATTCCACAGAAATTCACAGTGTCGCTTTTCTTTGCGTTGGAGGAAGAAAGAGTGAGAACCCACACGTGGATGAGGATAGCTAAATCTAAAGGAGTGGCAGATATAGGCCCCTTGGAGGAACAACTCAAGGAGGCACGAAGAGAATTAGCTATGGCCAAACACGTGGGAAACTGCCAGCGGGTATTCCTACAGGAAGAGAATGAGAAACTCAAACTGCAGCTACAGGAACAAAGGAAAGAAAGGGGCATAGCATCAGAGGACACTACAACAGAACCTCAAGGCAAAGAAGGACTGCAAGTTGGTCATGGAGAGCTAAGCCAGCACCTACAGGAAAGGGAATTGCAAGCAAAAATAGAGATACAAGCTCTCAAACAGTAGTTACAACAAAAAGAGGCACAACTGGCCTGCATGGCCAGTTGGGCCATGGATGCTCTACAATGTAGACAACCGGCCAAATCTTATGGCCTATACCTATGGGAACAGTGGCTGCAATTCCAAATTAATGCATTAGCACAGAGGGGTATCTCCCAAATCCAAGACCCCCAGCAGTTCACAGAGTTATGCAATAGCAGTTCATCAGAGGACAAGGCCAAGCTATCGGAGTTCTATATCCATAATTTGGCGCTTCCTAATGTGACTTCATGGGATCCCAACACAGTCGTAGGAGATATGCAGTTGATGGCATTTGCCTCATGGTTGAGCCATGAAGAGAAGAGAGCAGCAGAGGTCAAAGAGGTCATGAACCGAGAGTTACATGAGCCACTGCTGATTAGAGTAGAGCCAGGGGACCCCACTGCATTGATATCAGCCCACCAACACTTAGCAACCGACTCTCAAGCTTTATTGAAATACATGGATCAGCAGGCTCAGGCTATAGCACATTTCGAGGATATGGAGCAACTATTAGGGGACAATTGTGTTCATGCTTGCACCCTCCGGTGGAACACATTGTCCCATAGCCTCAAAATCAGGGAATATCACACTCTAACTCAAATGAGGGAAGCTCTAGTACGGGTGCCCCTCTACAAGAAGTCCATACAGAACCTCCAAGCCAGCTGGATTAGCCTCAAGCTAAGCCCACCTTTGCTTTTAGGATTGATGGAAGGAAGCATAGAGAAAGAAGAGCATAAGTAGTGGGAAGAGGTGGAAAGGAAGGCTAGGTTCCATGCCAGTGAGGAGGATTCTACTTCAGAAGCCTGGGATGTGAGAGTGGCGGTGAAAGCAATGAAGGACGAGGAGCTGGATTAGTTGCTCAGGGATGAGCAATCATTTTAGCTGGGGGTGATGATGAGCCCCAAATTTGGTAACATTTTGGGCTCATTGGGCCTAACTACCCTTGCTCAATCCTTCATTTTTCATAACTTATGCATCATTTTTTATTATGTTTATGTCATTCGTATGAATAAGGGTAGTCACTATTCCTAGGTGGCTAACACGTGCTCATTTCAGGATTTTTTGACACATGTTGGAGCAAAACCAAGCAGACAAGGGCTAGGAGACAGCCAAGCTGGGGTTGAGGATTCGTAGGGGGGTTGTCCACGGCATTAAATAGCCTTCCTCGGGATCTTCACCCCCAACTCCGAGCTCCAAAAGCCACCAAAACCGGATCTAGAAGGCAGCCAAACAGATTTTGTGGAAGCAGTTGTTCACTCCCAGTTTGGTCAGCCAAGTCCCATAGATTTAGGAGGCCAGATTGGGCCTTGTGATGTATAAATGATAAGGCTTCAGCCTTCGAAAAGGACTTTTGGAAAAACTTTTGCACATTCTGCACTACGAGTTGCCAGCTCTATTTTGTTCTTTTGTAGCCATTATTGGCATAACTCTTGACTTATGATTATTATTTTTTAATGAGAAGTATTCAGATTTGATCTCCGCTCTGAGTTTCTAGAGGTTCCATAGCTCTCGGGGTTGGGCCCAACCTGAGAGCCTAGGGCCTCCTTCTTTGTATTGATATCTTTCCTTTCAGCATTATGATTTTCTTTGCATGCATTTGAAACACAGTTTGTTGAGTTAGATTTCGTTGTGTGGTTAAGTAGGTCATTGTTGAAGAATAGAGTTGTTTCAGATGTCTAGAATAGAGTAATGAGATAATAAGTGATAAAAGCTCCAGAAAAGGGTTGCCTGCACTCTCATTTTCACCTCTTCCTAAGGGCTGGAATTGCAGACAGTGCTGCCCAACAAAAACACTAGTTTGCTTACCCATGCAATCTTCGGTGAAGTGTTTTCATTTGTAGGAGTTATTCATGCGTTCAGACCTCTTGGAATGTTTCTTTGCTTCAGTACTGTACGTGGTTCTCTTTAGAAATAATGTTGTTGTTCATTAGTTTCATTAACAGTTAGGATAGATTAGTTAATATTTTGATTATGTGCAGGATGTGGTTGATTTGGTTAAGTTTACACTGTGCGGTGCATCTCCATCACTCTCTCATCCATCTAAGCTTCGTCCAGGCCAACTGCTCATCTCCAAGTTAGATCCCTTGTCTCACAACTACTCTTTTGCCCACGTCACCCTACCTTCTTGGCCTTCCATTTCCTCTGCTCTCTTTAAGACAAGCTAGCTTTCCACACCCTCTCATCACTTCATCTCTCTGTCACTAAGTCATTACAAACCCCTATCCTACCTCCCTATCCATTCATGCATCCTCTTTCACTCACCCATCATCCAAAATCCAATTGTAGAACATCCTGTAGAAATTTCTGAACATCCTGTAGAAATTCTGAAACATCCTGTAGAACCCCTGCAGACTTCCTGTAGAAGCTCACAAATGAGGTTTCTTGATATCCAAACTTTGTGAAACTCTCTGGAAGGGTGTTAGGGACTCCTTAGACCCTCTCTGAACCTTCCCGACCTCTTCCAAGCATTTCTCCTCCTTGACCCACCTCTGCACAGTAAAAATCCAGTTAAAAGCACAAGCATGTTAATTCTAATAACTTATTCAAAAATACAAAAAGAGGTTTCTTCAGGTAGAGGTAGTCTAGACACATGTATCTTACCTTCATAGAAAGTAATGGAATCTCTCTGTAGTTTTCATTCTCCTCTTTGCATCAGTAGGACTAGCTGGTAGAATTAGGGTTTGCTAGGGTTTGTGGTTCTTTTTGGTTTTCAGGTTATTTCTGCAAGTAGATTAGCTTCCTTTGAGTTAGCTTTCATCCATCAATTAAAAAGCTTCTTCTAAGAGCTCATAGAAGTTGGCTTGAGCCCCTAGAGGACTTGTGCCAGCTGACCAAGTGACAGCTGCGGCAAGAGCTAGTACTTGTGCATACAGCACCGTCACTTCCAAGTTTGTTACGAACTACCGGGTTGATAAAATTAAAGAAGGGAGTCCCAGGAGTTGTAGCATTATTGCTACAATACTGGAGCCCACCACCAGCCAGTAGATGTAGGCTGTCTAAAAGGTCTTTCCGAATTCCCATGAGCAGGACCAACTTCAGAGACTTAGGGTCAAGTGTACACCTGGCCCTTTTGTAACTGAGCTGGAACCTCTCTTCATAGTCTTCCAGGGACTCATCACTTCCTAGGGTCATTCGGAAGATTTCTTCTTTAGTATATTTTGACTTAGAATAGTCTTGATACTTGTTTTTAAATTCTTGCTGCATCTAAGCCCAAGTTGTGATGCTATTTCTAGGTAATCCCATGAAGTAGCACAGTGCCATGTCCTTGAGAGTAGAAGGGAACAGTTTTAACTTTTCCTCGTCTTCCTCATAGTCATAAGTTCGACAAATGACAACAAACTCGAGCAAGAACGTGTCATGATCTTCTGTAGTCAGACCATGGAAATGAGGTATGGATGAATGACTTATATTCTTCATTTTGGTGTCCCCATTGGTCTCCCGAATGGGGAAGGTACCCTCTATTCTCTCTCCATGTCCCCTAGCATTCCTATTTTCAGTCATTAGCTCTAGAGGAATGTTTTCTTCTTCTTCTTCCCCTATAGGTTCTTCAAATATGTCTAGCTATTAACCTAAGGGTTATTCTTGATTGCAGCCACCGAAGAAGAGATAAGGTTGGCTGAGTGAAGCAGTGGGGGTGTTGGGCAAAAATTTTCCTAAGTTATCTCTACTCGTACGAGGCATGAAAGAAAATATTTTAGGTTGGTTTTTTTTTCTTTTTCCCCAAACTAAAAGTACCTGCAGAAACTGAAATTGTGATTGAACAAAACAAATTGCAACTAGCTGAAATGACCTTGCTAAATGGAAATTTGTAGAATTGAAAAGGAAAGCAAGGAAATGCATAACTGAAAGAAAGAAATGACTAGTCTACATTTGTTGAAATAAACTATTAGTAGAATGTTGCAATAGGAAATAGAAGAAAGCAGTAATCACAGAATACTCTAACGCTTCCCTGGAAATGGTGCTAAAAAGTGGTGAACACCAGTGTTGTAGTAAGACTGCTGCAACTCTTGGGCTTCCAACTTTGCTTTTATTAACCTGATAGTTCGTAACAAACTTGGAAGCATCGGTGTTATATGCACAAGTACTAGTTCTCACTACAGGTTGTCACTTGGTCAGCCGGTGCGAGGTCACTAGGAGCTCAAGCCAATTTCTATAGATTTCAGAAGAAGCTCTATGTGTGATGAAAGGAAAGAAATATTACTCTACAGATGCTATTCTAACTGCAGAAAGCAGAAAGATTGGGATGTAAAGCAAAACCTAGTAAACCCTAATTAACAAACTAATTCTACTTTTGCTAAAAACACTATGAAAACTATGAAAGAAATTCCATTACCTACTCAAGGGAGTAAACAACATCTAACCATGCTATTTCTAGAAGTAAATAAGAAAAAAACATATTTTTGGATTTTTATGTGTTTTTATGTGAATTTAACATACATCTAATTTATTGTGTGTGAGTGTGGCAGCGAACATGCGACATTAGAGCGAGGTTTTGGAGCTTGGGAGGATGTAGGATGGTGTGGATGGGTCCTAGGAGGTCTTAGGTGGAATTCTAGAGGCTTTTCCCACACTCAGCCTTCAAAATAAAGCCTACAAGAAAAACAACAGGAGGACACAGGAAAACTACAGGAGGAAAATAGGGAAACTACAGGAGGAGGCCGAGAGAAATTTTCGTTGTTTTGAGGGTGTAATAGTGGGTGGAAAAGGTGGATGAAGGTTAGAATGAGGTGTTAGGGCACCTAATGTCTACCATGAGTCACCAGGAAAGAGAAAGATGATTGGGTTTTTCCAAGGAGAGAGGAAGAAGTTCTATGAAATCTTAAGGAAACTAGGGCAGAATTGAGGTGAGGTTTGGGAGACCTATAGGGCATGGATTAGATGGAGGGTGTGATTTCTGGTAAGCTGGCCTACTACTAGAAGAGATCTACTACATAGAACTAACAATCAACCAAGAAAATCAAGCAACCAATGAAATGAGTGCATCCTAGGAAAAACAGAGTTTTGCATTAGAATGGTTGAAACTATGATATATAGAAGGAAATGATGGTAAATGTTGTAAGAAAGGAAAGCAAGAAAAAGGACTATTTCAAATCAAGGAGTGAACATGATAAAGAAGATCTAAAGAAAAGTAGAACTAGACTATCAATCTACTAGAGCGCTGCAAACACTACAAGTCCTAGGAATGAGGAAAATCTGTGTTTTTGGGGCAGCAAGAGAGTATTTGGCTCAAATCATGGTCCCAGAGGGAGAAAGAGAGGACAAGGCACTTTTTCTAGCCTTTTGAATCTTCTCTTATCACGACTTAACCTGCTACAAAAAGCACAAATGGAAACAAGCTACTAAATCATCAAAAGCAACCTATTCTTAACCATAAGAGAAATACATCTAACATCAAACTAATCTACAAACTAAAGTAAAGCATAAAAATACAAGTAAAGAGAAGCTTGGCTACTTGGATTGGGCCCTAACCCAAGAGCTTCATCGCTCTGAGGTAACTCAGTGCTAGCTCAAAAAGGATTCCATCTTCATTATCAAAAAATAGCAAGATTACATAAAACTGTTATAAAGTAGTAAGCTCAAAATTTGAGCAGAGTTTACACAAGCATAAAAGTTGACCCTAGTGAGGCCCTAAGCCTGTCTACTTATACATCTGAAGCTAACAACATTTTCCTTAAAATTAGGGAGGCTTGGCTCCCAAAACTCGAGATAACTATCAATCGTCTTCCACTTTCTCGGCTGCCTTCTAGTGCATGATTTAGCTTCTTGTACTCCGAGCTGAATGAAGGGTTATTTGAACTGAGGAGAAATAAATGAGGGGTATTCCCTCCTATAAGTCCTCTCCTCTATATACTTTGAGTTATTGCTGTAGTTTGACCACTAGATCCTTGACTTTGACCTTGAAATCCATCAATAATCTGCATTAAATATATGTTAGACCACATGGCATAATAACTAACTCAACTCACCCTATAAGCATAAATATAATTATAAAATCATACAATAAGCTAAGAGAATGGTTTATTTGACTAGGTTAGGAGGTGAAATGAACCCATATAATTACCCATTTATGAGGCTCATCAGACAACCTTTGACATTAGGACTGGGAAGATTCCAATGACTTTCATGCAGCCTACAGTCCAGTAGCCCAAATCATCAGCTGACTACAGGAAACCTGAATTTGAAGTTTTGGCTAAGGATGTTCACCCTATTGACCAAATCAAATTTCATAAGCAGGCAGGAGAGATGATTTATTCCACCATGAAAAATAAAGAAATGAATGTGCACAAACT
The DNA here is from genome assembly GCA_031772625.1 of Pinus tabuliformis. Taxonomy (NCBI): domain Eukaryota; kingdom Viridiplantae; phylum Streptophyta; class Pinopsida; order Pinales; family Pinaceae; genus Pinus; species Pinus tabuliformis. The sequence continues at coordinate 663,470,128 of CM062818.1, read as the reverse complement.
CTGAAGTTCATTGGATAATATCACAACATAGTATAAACTGGAAAAGGCATCCTCACAGGCCAAGGACAGCAGAATCAAGTCACTGGAAGACTTGGTGATTGATCTTGGGTATAATCCCAATGATGTCAAAGGATACAGAGAAATTGATAAAGAAGAAGAATGAGGATATTTCTACTTTGAAGAAGCAACTAAGGCTACCTCATTCAAAGCATCCATAAACCAAGGAGGTCTCAGAAAGCTAAACACAGCAAGAGGAGATGATGAACCTCATTCTCCAATGAAATGATCAATTGAAAGAAATGGAGGATTTGGAAATATTAATACAGATGAAATCGGCCAGCCTTGAGACAACCACTGCCACTGTCATTCCAATAGTCACTATAGCAGTACCATCAACCTTGGCAGCTTCATTGGTCCCCAGAGCTCCACTGGCTACAACACTTCTAGCTGCAATAGCATCTACATTAGCAAAAGGTTTAATAACAGCAGCAGCTCAGCCAAATGATGAGGCAAGAAAATTGGTCAAAGCAATGGAGGACATGCTCATTCAAACCATGGAAATAAACAAACTAAAAGAAAAAATGACAATTCTGGAGGATGAGAAGAAACTAGCACAGATAATGCAAAAAGTGAAGTTTATAAGTCAACCAAGTTGCCTGAGAGGATAAAGAACCTAGAGAAAGAGTTAACATTGAATGATCCACTTGGCCAAGCTAAAGAATAGCTATGGGCCAATACCATTGGCTCTGTCAATGATATGTGGCCATCTATACAAGTCATCTTTGAACAAAATGATTTAGTCAAAGAAGCTATAGAAGAAATTCAGAGAGTTAAAGCTGAACTTGGAGACATGCCAGAAAAAGCCACCAGAATAATCCACTTCCTTAACTCTAAAAGGAAATATGAATTGCAAGAGTTGGACATAGCTGACAGGACTGGCACCATACTAGAGGTGAAAAATGTGCTCACCAAGAGGAATTTAATGATGAACCTTGAGGACAAATGCCAAACCATGTACCTAGCTATAGACAAGTTCACGATTAAGTTTGATTCTTTAAGGCAGAAATGTTTGCCAAATCCCTTGGTGATAAATGACATATTAATGCCTCATGAGGACTATAATAGAAAGATCAGAGAAGTGGCTAGAGATCAAGTCAATAATTCATCTATGAAAGGGATGCCTGCAGGAAAGGTTTTGTACCAGACATTTGAGAACCTGTTTTACCTCCAGCATGAGGTAAAACACCTTTTGTGAACAGAACCACCTTCTCCAAGTACACAAAAGCATATGAAATCTACTGAAAAATGGTAAATATCAAATTACCAGATGTAGATATCTAGGAGAAATTAAATGACTTACTGTAAAAGGGCAAGGAAAAAGTCAAAAGAGAGCAGTAAAAGAAAAGCAAATGGCCAACTCAAATGAAAGAGTATCAATTAAAAGCCAAAGTAAAAATAACATTCAGCGTGGAAGACCAACAACAAAAAAGAACAAACAGCAAAAGATCAAAGAATAAGACAACACATCCAAATAAACTGGGACAAATTGCAGCAGTTGAATATATGTCTCTATCTTCTTGCATGAAGATATTTCTTTTTCCTAGATTAATTCCCAAGATAGTTTGGGATATTTTGTAAGCTATTTTTGTATAAATACTTCATAATTCAAAGTATTGAGGGTGGATTTCTAGACATTTCTATAGTTGTATTGATCTGTAACCTAAGGGTTCATTGTACCAACTTTTCAAGTCAACAGACTGGACTGAGTAATAAAGAGATTGCATTATAGGATTCATGTGTTGAGCTACTTTAGTGAAGTATCTTATTTTGTCAAATTGTTATTTTCTTAAGTGTTTCACAAACTTTCATGTTATCTAAATTGAATGAATTAACTAGAATTATATTACAGAATTTGTTTAAGTACACTTTGTCTTGAACAATTAATCATTTTAATCTTTTCTTCTGATATCTAGATTAGGGAATCCTTTATTGCTCCCTAGTTTCAATTGAACCCTACCATTTCACTCATTATATGGTTTAAGGAACCCTTAATTGCTCCTTGGATCCGATTGAAAACCACTTCACCATCCAGCCTTAAGATCTGAATTTACTCAGCTACCTTTCCCTGTAAACACTATCTTTAGAACTTGATCTAGTCTTGTTTTCTTGACACTTGACCCCATAGCCCAATGGTAAAAGACATCCCTCTATCCATCTAAGTCAATGATCCCACTGTTGAGCCTCAAAATTACTCTTTCCCTAGCAACTCTTCTCATTCCTTTTCTTTGTTTTTCCATAAGAAAGATGCATTCTCATCACCAATAACTGGTATATACTCTCTTGAGGAGGAAATTTAGCGATTTACATGCTATGATTTTATATTTTTCTGTTTGAATAAATTTTTGTATATTAGCTACATAATGCATCCTATTCTACAGCTAATCGATTGTTCTGCGAATACTTCCATGCTCTAACAAGTTCCAGGTGTTAGAAGGAAAAACTAGCCACTTGTGCAGCTTTGAAATCATTGTGACATAGACCCTATCCTATTCATTCATCCTAGGTCGACAAAGAAGATGGTATAAGACTACAGTCAATGGACAAGTCAAATGCAAAGAGACCAAGGGTAATAGGACTTTGTTTCATGGTTAATTAATATGTTTCATAGTGATGGGAAGCGTTATCCAGAGCAATTACCTGTACCTACAGACTCCAAAAGCCACCTGTACAAACGAATCCAACAACCACCATGTCTTGGATTTATTTCTCGAGCAACCGAGGAAGAAATTCCACATATCTGTCTTCTACGTGTTTGGTTGTAGCATGCATTTCTCCACAAATAGTTACATGATTTTTCTTACAAATACCTGTGTAAAGGACCGAAGAAGTTAGTAGTAATAGTAATAGTTTTTATGTGAAATTGAAGTTGCAGACTATGTAATTTTTGGACGTTTTGTGTCCCTGTTTTAATATGAGAAGACCGCATGTTTTTATGAACATCTGAAGGAGTTTTCTTGGAGTTGATTGAGTAAGCGTAGCCTAATCAGTTGTAGAGGGCCCCTACACTGAAGAGGTTTTATTTTATTTATATGTCTTCTTCTTTTTAATTGTAAATTCATCATTTTATTTCTGAAATAGTGTTTATAATCATTTTTCTTACTAACAGTGTTTAGAATTTAGGGCAGTTTCCATTAGCTTTATTTATTTTTAGTTCTTATCAGTAGTTTAGAATATAGAACTCAATAGTGTAATCTTGTTTCTTCAATAAAAAACTAACCTTGTTTCAGGATGGGACTAAGATTGAAGAATGATAAGGATACATTGCCGAATAGTTTACTTCATTTACTATTTTGCTAGTTTAAATTCTCAGTTAAACTGATGAGTGTCATTTATTGTCTTTGCCATTTCATTTTTAGTTCAAAATACTAAGTCATGGTGTTAATGAATGTTTATGGAAAACCCTTCAAGTTGATAATTCATCCTTAACTAAGTGGTTGAACATTTCATCTACACAATGAGTTATTTCTGCACCTCTGTATTTGCTTTCTCTTAGATTGGTGAAGTACAAAATTACTCAAATGTCATCCCAAGGAGAATTTCTCCCAAAATTGAGAGGCAGAGTAACCAAGTATTTCATTTAGTTTTATTTAATGTAATTAGCTAGACATAAATCGCAAATATCACTCTCAGTTCTAATTCATGATTTGGAAATAATGGTAGAATGAGAATAGAAAATTTGTTTTCATTTCCTTCTTAGCTTTGTTTCCATATCTTTCTTAGCTCTATTTTCATTTATTTCTTAGCTCTATTTTCATTTCTAGATTTTGAGCAGTCTTTAAGAAAGTTAGATTTGATAATTTACATTGTAAATCATTAGGAATTAAAATACCAAAAACCCCCAAACAACATAAAACATACAAACAATGAAGTAAGAAGGGTTAGCTAGCACAAACACTGCACTACACTTCATTAGTTTATGATACCCGAATTGATAATTTATGTAGAGAAATTTAGGACACTAAATTGACCAAACATTTTGGCACCATTGCCAGGGAAGTGTAACTAGGTAGCCTTATCTCTTACATTAAAAAAAATGACATGCATAGAGAAAGAGACTCTAGGGGTAGATTTATAGCGAGGGGCAGAAGTTCAATTCCTGCAACACCACTTACTCCACCAAGAACAAGAAAATACACACCTCCATCCCAAACTCATACTCCCAGCCATAGGACTACTAAAATTCCAGGGGCAGAAATCCAATCAAAAGAATCTCCTACTTCATCTACCAATTCAGTCCTAGGGGAGGAAAATTTCGAATCTCCAACAACAGGAATAGCCTTTTTCATCTCCACAGGAGAGTGCATTTTAGTTGAAGAATTAGGAATACCTAGTGAGGAAGGAGAAGTAGAACCTCTCTCCCATATTCCATTAATAGAAGAACCAGAGGAGGAGGAAGTAACCTTGCAGATTGAACCCTATACTAACTCTGAAGAAACTATAATGGCAGAAGAAGAACAAGATGGAGAATTCTCACTGTTTGGAGGATGGGATAGAGAGAGAGGTAGAGGAAATAATGGAGGAGGTATATGAAATAATGGAGAAGGTCGAGGAAATAATGGAGGAGGCAAAGGAAATAGGGAAATAGATAATTCTTTTGCATTCCATATAGTGGATGAGGAAAAAAATGCCACAATGAAAAATATCTCACCTTTTGTCCTCCGAAACTTCCATGGGTTAAAAAGTGAGGATCGTGAAACATTCTTATTTGAGTTTGAAGTCTTGTGTAGAACCTATGACTATCTAAAAGACTCTCAAAAACTTAAGTTGTTCCCTTCAACATTGAAGGGAGCTACTTTGAAATGGTTGATGGGGTTAGTCACTCAGTCCATTAGAACATGGAATGACATGAACAAAACATTTTTGGATAGGTATTTGGATTATTGCATGCCTACCAATCAAAAAGATGAAGTGTTCAAAATGATGCAAAGAGAGGATGAAAACTTAGAGGATTTGATTGAGAGATTCAGCTATAATTTGAAAAGAGAAAAGATGAACAATTTAGATGAAGGTACCTTGAAATCTCTTTTATTATAAGCCATTAGAGATAAGTGGATAAATATCCTTAACATGATGGGGAAGGGAAATATCTCTCAACTCCCATTAAATGATATGGGGGAATTATGTGTTCATCTCTTAAGAGGGAAATCTAAAATTGGGAAAAGTCCAAGAGATCCTTCTCCTGTTAGAGTAAACAAATCTACAAATGGATCTGTAAGTAGGGCAGAAATTTGTAATATGCTTGATGAATTTAAAACTGACATCTTAGGGAGTCTTAGTGAGAAATTAGACACCCTTAAGTTGCAAAACAAGCAGAAACCTGAGGCTGATGCTTTAGCCATTTTTTGTCCAAAATGGAAAAAAAAACATGCTCTAAGAGAATGATCTTTGGATGCAAAAGTTGTAGAAACTTGTATGATTTGCTCAGAAATCCATGAGACCAAGGGTTGGCCTTCAATTCCAGGTCTTAATGCTATCTTTCAAGAAGAAATAGTCCCAAATTTTGCAGAGCCTCTTTGTTTTGTTGCTAGAAGACCTTGGCAAGGGCCACAAAATCAGGGATTTAACAATCAAATGTATCTTCAGCCCCCACCAAATTGTAATTCTTGGTAGCAACCTTGTCCTCAACCTCAATCTCAATCTCAACCATGGGCACAAGGAGTACAAAATCATTATGGGATATTTTCTCAATATTATCAATATCCTCCATCATATCAAAATTATCCTCACCCACACATGCCACAACAAAATCAGTAGCCACAACTTCAAAATCAGAACCCTCAACTTTCATTACCTTTTCCACAACAAAACCAAAATCCTCGACTCTTACTGCCATTTCAACAGAAACCAAATTAGCTACCTACCCAACCATTACCAAACCCCAACAATAAAAATCCTCATAATGCTTACATGGTAGAAGGACAACAATTTCCAACTTATATGATCACTCCTCTGGATCTTAATGATGTTCAACTGAGATCTGGTAGGATATTAGAAAAGGAAAGACCTTCTGTAGTTATTTAAGAATAAGACAGTTTTGAGGAAGATTCTCTAAAGGTCAATAAAATTTTCGAGGGAACATCTCTCCAAAACCAAAACATTGAAAAAGAGAAACAAAAAGAATCAGTGAACACAACTCCTATCATTGAGCAACCAACATCTACTTCTACACCTCCGTTTCTTGAAAGATTACAAATTGATAGAGGAGTAGAAAACTAGATTATGTTGCCCAATTATGATTTTCTAGATGAATTGAAGAATGTCTGTATCAAAATCCCTTTGCTACAAGCCATTAAATAAATTCCAATTCTAGCCAAAACAATAAAAGAGTTGAGCATAAGGAAACCAGGAAGAAAAACAAAGGAAACAAAAAGAATTCACCCGGTAGGAAAAATAGCAAACATAATGATGGGAAAAATTGCCATACAAAAATATGTGGATCTAATAAGTCCAATTGTGAAAACACATATCAATGGAGTTGAAATTCCAAATACATTGATTGACTTAGTGGCAACAATAAACATCATTAGCAAACAAACTATGGAGTAGCTCAAGCTTCCTAATCTAGTTTACACACCTACCTCACTGCAAATAACAGATAGATCAGTAATCAAACTGGATGGAGTGTTAGAAGATATTTCAGTATCCTTAGATTCTTGGGAATATCCTATTGATTTCATGATTTTAACTCCCAAGAACAATCTGGGAGGACATCCACTCATATTAGGAAGACCTTGGCTGGCCACAACTGATGCTTTTATTAGTTGTAGATCTGGTGACATGTATATTTATGATGGTAATTCAACAAAAAAGTTTACTGTATATCCTCCAGCAAAAGCAATCAAAGAAATAGATGACAAAGAATGGATTGATGATGAATATGATATTCAGCCTCTCTTTACTATTTCAGATATTAGTGAAGATAGTCAAATTTTAAATACATTGGAAAATTTTGAATCATCTTCAGAATATGACCATGAGCAATTTCAAGAAAAATCTAATGCTGAATATTTGTCATCTAGGCAGATGTCTCTCTATTCTATGGAAGAGTTTGGTAGCTCTACAATTGAAATTTTTCCAAGTAGGACATTGAACATAAGAAAAAACTTGGAGAAACTACAACAAGAAGAGCTAACCAAAACATTATGCTGCATTTACATGGGAATGCACCGACATGAAAGGCATTGATCCTAAGACTTGTATCCATCACATCTATATTGAGGAAAATTGTAGACCTATTAGACAACCTCAGAGAAGGAAGAATCCCAATCTTAGAGAGATTGTGAAAGAAGAGCTCCAAAAATTACTGAATGTAAAATTCATTTACCCAATTTCAGATAGCCAGTGGGTTTCTCCTTTGGTAATTATGCCTAAAAAGAATGGTAAATGGAGGGTGTGCATTGATTACCAAGAATTGAATAAAGCAACCCTTAAAGATCATTTTCTTTTGCCTTTTATAGATCAAGTGTTAGATATATTAGTAGGTAAGAAGTATTTCTCATTCTTGGATGGCTCTAGTGGTTATAATCAAATTCAGGTAGCACCTGAAGATCAGGACAAAACCCCATTTACTTGTCCATGGGGAACTTATGCCTACCAAGTACTTCCTTTTGGGATATGTAATGCACCTACAACATTCCAAAGAGTAGTACTAGGAATTTTTTTTGATATAATACATGATTGTGTAGATGTATATATGGATGATTTTACAGCCTATGGGAATACATTTGAAGAAGCTTTGGAAAAATTGGAAAAATTTCTTAAAAAATGTAAAGAAACAAACCTTTCACTAAGCCATGAAAAATGTTTTATGATTTTCACGGAAGGTATTGTTTTAGGACATCACATTTCAGGAGATGGGATTAAAGTTAACAAATCTAAAGTTGAAGTCATCTCTAAATTATCAATTCCAAATTTCCAAAAGGATGTTAGAAGTTTTCTAGGATTTACAGGATACTATAGAAGGTTTATAGAAAATTTCACTAAAATAACATCCCCACTCTTCAAATTGCTTACCAAATATTGTGAATTCATTTGGAATTATAATTGTCAGTTAGCATTTGAAACCTTAAAAACAAAAATTTATGAAGCACCCATTTTAAGAGGTCCAAATTGGAAACTCCCTTTCCATATTTCAACAAATGCTTCAGATACAGCTCTAGGAGCTGTATTGGGACAAAAAGATTTGATTCCTTATTCCATTTACTATACAAGTAAGAATTTGACTCCCACTGAGCTAAATTATACTGTGACTGAAAAGGAATTTTTAGTTGTTGTTCATGCAATTAACAAATCCAGACACTATATAACAGGCTATGAAACCTTTTTTCATAAAAATCACTCTACAATTAGATATTTAGTTAATAAACCTATTACTAATGGCAAAGTTACAAGATGGATTTTATTTTTGCAAGAATTCAATATTACTGTGCTTGATAAACCTGGAAAAAAAAATACATTTGTTGATTTCTTGTCCAAGATTTAGAATATCAAAGAAGATTCTCCAGTTGAAGATAAGTTTCCTGATGAATATCTTTTTGTAGTAACTATTCAAACTCCTTGGTTTGCATATATTTCTAACTATTTAGACACAGGGAAGTTACCTTCACATTTTTTTCCTAGAGAGAAAAGAAAAATTATTCAAGAAAGTGCAAGATATTCATGGATCACTAACGAATTGTATAAAACAGGCCCAAATCTTATGATCAGAAGGTGTGATAGAGAAGATTAAATGCCCGAGATTCTTAAGGCATGCCATGATGAGCCATGTGGTGGACACTGTGCTGACAAGAGGACAGCCTATAAAATCCTTTCTTTAGGATATTATTGGCCATCCATATTCAAAGATGCTAAAGAATATGTCAGGAGATGTGATAACTGCCAAAGGGTAGGGAAACCTGCTCCTTCAAATGAAATGCCATTACAAATTTAGGTACTTATTGAACCTTTTGAAAAATGGGCCTTAGATTTTTTTGGGCCAATTAATCCTCCATCTAAGTAGAAGAAGTCTATATTGGTATGCACTGATTATGTCACTAAATGGGTGGAAGCCAAAGCATTACCTTTTGCTAATGAAAAATCTGTAGTGAATTTTCTTTTTGAGGACATCTTTACTCCTTTTGGTGTTCCAAGAGAAATTGTGATAGATCAGGGATCACAATTTACATCTAACATGGTGGAAGGGCTTGTGGAAGAATACAAGATCAAACATAGGAAATCTACTCCTTACCATCCTTAAGCAAATGGTCAAGTGGAATCTACAAATAAAGTGATTGAAGGAATCCTCACCAAGATTGTGCATCTACATAGAAGAGATTGGACTAAAAGGCTTCTTGAAGCCTTATGGGCCTATAGAACTACATGGAGGAACACAACGGGACATACACCCTATGAACTTGTTTATGGGAAACAAGTTCTGTTCCCTATAGAGTTCCAAATCAAGACTTTCAAGATGGCAGTCCAACAGGGACTAGATTTATCAGAGGCACAAAAGCATAGGCTAGAGCAATTAAATGAACTTGATGAAATCAGGCAAGAGGTAGCCCAAAGGACTAGTATAGTCCAACAACCGAGGGCTAAATGGCATGACAAATATATCAAAGACAAGAGGGTTCAAGTGGGAGTTTGGGAGCTATTATGTGATTCAATGTTCACTGATTTTCAAAGGAAGTTTCAAACTCATTGGCTTGGGCCATATGAGATTGAAAAAGTCTTTAGTAATGGAGTAGTGAGGATAAGAACAATAGATGAAAGTAAAACTCCTCTTCTTGTGAATGGTCATAGATTAAAGATATATCAGAAACCAATTTCAAAAGAGGAGCTCATTAAGATTTTCCAAGACAATTCTAAAATGAAGCTAGTGAAGAAGAATTATTCTTCTCCACTAACTTAGTCTTTATTTTTCCTATAAAAAGAAAAAAATCACAGACTAAAAATAAATAAATTATATAAGGTTAAAAACCAATCATTGATTGGCATACTTATACAGAAAATACAGGGTGAAAATCAGAGGTTTCTGACACCCTATATTTTCCATTTTCTTTCTGTAATAAGTAGTGACAAAAAGCTACAATCACTCTGCAGTTTAGATTCTACAAATTCATCATCTCATCTCACCTCACTCCATTTTATTTTTGCAGTTTCACTTCATCTCATTGTCATATTCCATCAATAAATTTTTCAGTGTTTCCTTTTATGGCTTTTATTCCATTTTCATTTCATTTATCATCTTGTCTTATATCTCATTTCATTTCACTTACATAGCCACTTCCATTTCATTCATGATCCATAAGCCATATTTCACTTTATTTTTCACGTTTTGCAGCTGAATCTGTTTTGCAGCTAATATAATTCTACAGCTACAATTTTTTTATCAGTTCAGGCATAAGTGTACAACTCATAATAAAATCATGTTTGCAGGGAATTGAAAGAAAAATAAATTTTTGAAGATCAACCATGCTCAAGGTACCTGTGGATCAAAATAAAAAATTAGCAAGCAAAAGGTAAAGGTTCCAAAGGTAAATGCAAAGATTTATTTCAAAAAGAAAATTGAAAACATAAGTTTGTATAGTATGTATAATCACATGTCTCCTTAATAAAACATCATTTGATTTGACCACCACTACATCTCCGCCATGTCTTCCATCTTTAATGACAAACAATCTCAATGATTCTTTCATAACAAATCTATGCTTCAAACTCCATAACCTATACTTAAATGGTCCTCCACAACTCCACCTGTTAACGGTCAAGATGACGATGTGACATACCTATCTACAACTCTCTAAAACCTTACTGTCTATTTATTACATGCAAACCCTAAAGTTTATCTCTCCTATAACACACAATCATTCCATTTTTCATATACACATAGTCTTTCCATTTTCATATGTACACAAACATTCCATTTCCATACCCACAATCATTCCATTGCTTAATAGCACTCGTTTTATAGACAGTAAGAGTAATTTTGACGGTTAACCAAAAACAGGGGATATGGGGCTTATTGTCAGGACAGAGCCTATAGGGGTAAAGTATATGGTGGGGTATCCACAACTTAAAGGGATGCTACAGAAGGTCGGATGGTTAAATTTTATTGAGAAATTTGATGGCTACCACAAGGAAACTACCAATTCTTTTGCAAGGTCATTTGATGGCACATAAGTGGATATAGGAGATATTAAATTTGCAGTCACATAATCCTTCATAGCAGAAACAAAAGAGTTGCCGAGACAAGGAGAAAGATGGTTTAAAAACAAGGAATTTCATGGTGAATCTTGGAAGGTGATCCTCAGAAACCCAGATATGGATGTTACATTATTTAGAAAGGGAATTCCTATTTTAGCACTCAAGAATAGATGGGGTAATATGCTGTTGATATTTCAAAATTTCATTACATGTGAAGGAAGATTTGGATCTATGTATGTTTACCATATATGGTTATTAATGAATTTCTTAGAAAATGGAACCATCAACCTTCCATTCTTCCTTCTAAACAGTCTAAGAAGAATGGCTACAAATGTCCAAAAGAAAATTGAATCCATATAAACAACTATGTATCATTATGGATTAGTGAAGATACTAGTTAAATTCCATTTGAAAAGTATAGGGATACCTGGGAAGATTTCTTGGTAAGAAATTTTTTCCAGGACGCTTCAGAGTCACCTGAGGAGAGTCATGTTAAGAAAAGTAGAAGGAGAAAGATCAACATTAACATTCAAAACAAATCTGGAACCTCCTCACAAGAGAATGACGCAGAGACAACTTCCAAACCATAGGTTACAAAGCAAACTAAACAGAAAGGAAAAATGAAAGTGACAGTTGAAGAAATCAATGAAGACATTCTTGAACCTTAATCACCACAAGAATATGGACAGTTATTCTCTAAAATACTGACCAAGATTAGGGAGAAAATCAAGAAAAAGAAGGAGATAGGGAAGAGGAAGAAGGACACAAGAGAAGAAACCATAACCTTCCAAAACCTGAGAAGGAGCTCTAGACTACAAGGTAAGGTGAGGAAGGTAACATCAAAGGGAGCCCAGTTCATAAACTTAGATGAAGAAACCCTAGTTCAATCTCTTGACAGTATTCCACTTGAACATAGTCCAAAAAACTCTCCTCCACAGAATTTTGAAGGCAGCCCAAGAAGAGCTTCTCCTAGCATAAATCCAGTACAATAGCAAATTTATGATTACATAGAATCTCTGGAAAAGAAAAATGCCTCAATGGATCCAGGATCCTCATCCAATCTAGAACAACCTGTCAATCCACAAGAACCTCTGACTGACTCCCTCAAACAAGAAATCTATGAGTTGGAGATATTGAACAGGCATATTAAGAAAGAAAATGAAACCCTGAAGGAACAAAGCAAACTAGATAAAGCCATTCATGACAATACAATACTACACCTAGGGCTATGGTACAAGAAGAATAGGAAGTTGAAGAGGAAAAATAGGAATTTGAGCAGAACACTTATCAACCTCAAATACAAACTTGTTATGAAGAAGCCCAAGATGGCAATAAGTGCAGGGAGAAGTAAGAAAAGGAAGTTGGATGTGCTGGTAAAAGTATCAGAATAAATGCAATAGGAGAAAGAAGTTCACATTTTCAAAAATTGCATGAGGACATGAAATTGCAATGGGGGTGTGTTGAGCCTCAAAATTACTCTTTCCCTAGTAACTCTTCTCATTCCTTTTATTTTCTTTCCATAAGAAAGATGCATTCTCATCACCAATAACTGGTATATACTGTCTTGAGGGTGACATTTAGTGATTTACATGATATGCTTTTATATTTTGCTGTTTGAATAAATTTTTGTATATTATCTACGAAACGCAGCCTATTTTGCAGCTAACTAGCTGTTCCGTAGCTACTTCCATTCTCTAACAGGTTCCAGGTGTCAGAAGGAGAAACTAGCCACATGGGCAGCTTTGAAATCATCATAACATGGATCCTATCCTATTCATTCAGCCCAGGTCGACAAAGAAGATGGCATAAGACTATGGTCAATGGATAAGTCAAATGCAAAGAGACCAAGGGTAACAGAACTCTGTTTCGTGGTTAATTAATACATTTCACAGTGATGGGAAGCATTATCTGGAGCAACTACTTGTAGCTATGGACTCCAATAGCCACCTGTACAAACAAATCCAACAGCCACCATGTATTGGATTTATTTCTCCAGCAGCCGAGGAAGAAATTTCGCATATATGTCTTCTACATGTTTGGCTGTAGCATGCTTTTCTCCACAAACAGTTATATGATTTTTCTTATAAATACATGTGTAAAGGACCAAAGAAGTTAGCAGTAATAGTAATAATTTTTATGTGAAATTGAAGTTCCAAACTCTGTAATTTGTGGACGTTTTGTGTCCCTATTTTAATATGAGAAGACCACATGTTTTTATAAGCATATGAAGGAGTTTTCTTGGAGTTGATTGAGAAAGCGTAGCCTAATCAGTTGCAGAGGGCCCCTGCACTGAAGAGGTTTTATTTAATTTATATGTCTTCTTCTTGTTAACTGTAAATTCATCATTTTCTTTCTGAAACAATGTTTATAATCATTTTTCTTACTAACAGTATTTATAATTTAGAGCAGTTTCCATTAGCTTGATTTCTTTTTAGTTCTTATTTGTAGTTTAAAAGATATAACTCAATAGTGTAATCTTGTTTCTTCAATAAAAAACTAACCTTGTTTCAGGATGGGACTAATATTGAAGAATGATAAGGATACATTGTTGAATAGTTTACTTCATTTACTATTTTTCTAGTTTAAATTCTCGATTAAACTGATCAATGTCATTTACTATCTTTGCCATTTCATTTTTAGTTCAAAATACTAACTCATGGTGTTAATGAATGTTTATGGAAAACCCTTCAAGTTGATAATTCATCCTTAACTAAGTGATTGAACATTTCATCTATGCAATGAGTTATTTCTGAACCTCTGTATTTGCTTTATCTTAGATTAACGAAGTACAAAATTACTCAAATGTCATCCCAAGGAGACTTTCTCCCAAAATTGAGAGGTGGAGTAACCAATTATTTCATTTAGTTTTATTTCTATAATTAGCTAGACATCGATTGTAAATATCACTCTTAGTTCTAATTCATGATTTGGAAATATTGGTAAAATGAGAATAGAAACTTTTTTTTCATTTCCTTCTTAGTGTTGTTTCCATATCTTTCTTAGCTCTATTTTCATTCCTTTCTTAGTTCTGTTTTCATTTCTAGATTTTGTGCAGTCTTTAAGAAACTTAGATTTGATAATTTACATTGTAAATCATTAGGAATTAAAAGACTAAAACCCCCCAAAACAACATAAAACATACAAACAATTAAGTAAGAAGGGTTAGCTATCCCAAACAGTGCACTACACTTCATCAGTTTACGATACCCGGATGGATAATTTACATAGAGCAATTTAGGACACTAGATTGAACAAACTCCCACCACCAAATCTAAACCGAAACTTCAGTACAATCATAACTAGCCTAAAATCAATTGACTAAAAAAAGTTAAACCATAAAAAGAGAGCCATCTCTGATCATTAGGAAGGCTAGATCCTAATCTCCAAAGTAGGTTTGTGGTTACCTCTATCAGTTCGTTCACAACAACTCTAGAGAAATTTTGGAGTGATAACACTGCACACTATATATCTTAGGCATGACACTCATGTACTATGGACAATATCTCTTGTGATGATCTCCGCCACAAGCCCAAAACTGCACAAGCTCCTTATTATGTTCCTCAGATCAGTGTCCCTGTCGTTTGGCAAATTCATTGAACCTCTTAGGTGGTGCAACATTCGACTTGTTACCATATCCTAAGGCCTTGCTATCTTTCTGTCCCATTTTCTTTTGTTCTTTACATTACCTCTCTAGTCTGGCTTAGTCTCGGTTCTGCAGTTAAATTGTTCATAGCAATGGCTTAGCTTCTGAATGGCCTCCTCCAATGTTCTAGGCTCATAAAACTCAATTCTATCTTTAAATGCAACTGATAACCCACTAATGAACCTCTGAATCTTAGCCTTTTCCTCTGTGAGATAAGGCACATACCTCAGTAACTTCAAGAACCTGCTAGTGTTCTCATCATCCATCATAGATCCCATCTTTAAGTCATAAAATTCCTTCGCCCTATTATCAAATTATCTTTTTGACAACTATTTCTTCTTGAATAGCCACTCAAACTCACTCTAAGTCAAATATTCCTCATGAATACATCTGACATTCTTCACATATTCCCACCAAATGTTTGATTTACCTTTGAGACTAGATGTAGCTAGTCTATCTTTCATGTTCTCTAAATGTTCATGCAACCTGAAGAATTTCCTCATGCCAGGAAACCATGCCTCTTCATCCTATGGATTCTTCACCTCTCCATCAAATGTTGGTGGCTTTTCTTTCTTAAACTCATTCGAAAAATATCCCCTATCACTCCTCCTATAAGGATGAAGAGGATGATAATCATGATGCCTATATGAATCCAAACTAAAATCATACATGTGTCTATGCCCTCTCCTATCTGAAGTGTCCAACAATTTGTCGTCTCTGATTGTGTCATCTCTATCTGATCTGTGATCACCATGCGACCGACTACCATATACCCCATTAGTTCTACCCTCCTTCTCATAGCTGATTTTACATGGTCCCTATCACTACAAATATGAAAACTCTGAAGTATTACCTTACCTCTACTTGTTTCTCACGTGCCTGCATGATTATGTCCTTATCTTCGTTACAACTACTCATTTCTTCCTTTAAGCTTCTCAGTGTAACTCCCAAACTAGAAGAGTTCCCAACACCATACTGCTCTTCAAATTCATAGGGAGAGTCTTTGTAGTCAACCATCTTGCTACCCATTTGATATTTCTTCCTCCAAGGTGTATCATGTCAGCTAAACCAAATCACAATAAACCAACCTACCTTAGTATGTCTTGGGGATGATACCTTATCTGCAATATCAACAAATCAGCGTGATACATGTATAACATAATCATGATAGCATTTCAAAATATAAAACATAAGCATATGATGATACAACCGTCATTCTAGCTGGGCTCCAGTCATCAATGCATGACCTCAACAACAACACATTATGAACTCATGCATGACAACCACTACTACATCACTCTACACTTGACCACATGAAAACAAGAACATGCATAAGCGATGCATTGCCACTCATTGCTTCACAAGTTATCAATTGCCTCGAGTGCCAAATAGTAGTGAAGTTAAAGCCATTTTTTAGGCCACAAAAGCTATCAAAGCCAAATATGACCCTCTCCATTTTGTAGTGCTCTGAAAGGGCTTTCCAATAGTATATAGAAGTCTGAAAATGGACTCCTGGATTAGAAGTTAGACCATTTTGAAGATTACCTTAGAAAATCCCAACAAATAAAGAAAAATGACTAAGAATGGAGGTAAATTGCAATCAGGGTCCGGAGTAAAATGCAATCAACCATTGATAGGGTCCTGGGGCACATACAAACTATTATTGGTTCTTCTTGGAAACGAAGGCCGATATTGTAGTCCCACGATATCAGCTATCAGCGGATTGGCACAGTTGACAGCTTGAAAGAATGAAAAGTCACCGATTTGTGGTATATTTTTGCACCACCAGGGAAGGGATGAAAAGAGCTAACAAAGGAAAGCAGGGAAAAACCAAGGCAGGTAGCCCCCTTTCTATCTCTCCACATGGTATCGGTGATTGGCTATTGGCTGAGTTCTGGGGCTCAAACTTAAGGATTATCAACAGTTCCTTGCGTCGAAGGCCGATATCGGAGTCCCACAGTCCTGGGATATTGGCAATCGGTGGATCGGTACGGTTCACAGTTCAAAAGACTCATAGATTGCCGATCATGTGATAACGCGGTGCATCCCCGGGGGGCCAAGAAGACCAAATACAAGGGTCGGACCTCCCCTTTCTCTCTCCTTCAAGTGGTGGGTTCCCACATCCCGACGACCTCACATCCCACAAGATAGTCATATCGACAGAGTTCCAAACATAAAAGGACCTACAAACCGTCGATATTGCGATAAAGTGGTGCATTGCCGAGGGGCCGAGAAAACCTAATACAAAGGAAAAGCATGAAAAAACATGGGCCAAGTAGGCCTTTTTCTCTCTCCTCCAAGGAACCAACTGGCAACCTCTTATTGGTCCTATGAGCTGATAGGGCATCTTACATCAGTGGTGATGTGGCAATACAGTTGATGATGTGGTAGAGGACACTTGTCACCCGATTTCAGTGAATTTAGGGGTGACATGGGGCCATTTATGGGTGCCACATGTCACCACTCATATGTTTACACGTGGCAGTGTTGAAGTTACCCCGTGGAACAGTGATCACAACAGCTAATGGGAAAAACTTAATACATTGGTGCTTAGTGATTGTAATATGCGAGACTTCCATTCCAGACATGATAAAGTATTATGGCAGGGTCAATAAGGACGTCGTGTCCAGACTATCGGCCCGCTCCAAAGAAAAGGGTAAGGGGCCTTCTCCTCCAGCAAATGATTGCAATACGCGGGCACTCCCCCCAGATGTGATATAAGATTATGGCAGGGTCTGAAGGGACCTTGTCTCCAGATTGTCAGCCCACACCAAGGAAAAAACATAGAGCAAGGTAAAACAAATTTGAAGCATTAATATGTGGGAAGAATCGATAACAAAGGAAAAGGCCACCAGACATGAGTCCGAAGGCCTTAGCACTTGAGAGCTCAACCCCTGGTCCCAGCTACCAGTGATATGAGTAAAGTCACATGAAGGGCTATAATAAAGGGGACCTAAGAGTTAATTGAAAATGCCCATCTATTCGTCTGTTTTAAATAATTTAAAGGCCCGCAGCACAGTACACCGATAGCATTGTACAGATATTTAAATGGGTGGATGGGTTGAGAGTGGTGATATTAAATAAGGCATGGCATGACTGCAGATCGGTATGGGCAGGATTTAGGAAGTCTTAATGGCAGACATGGTGCTCCACTCTGTGATGCAGAAAAGGACCGCTTGGGCACATGCATTTCCCACTCTGCTCCCTATTCCATCGAACAAGTCACTAAGGGAGTTAAGGCAAAATTGACAAAAACTGGCCAAGCAGCAAGTGGAATGCATAAAAGTAGGGATGTGGCTAAATCAGGGGCTTCCACTAAAGCAACAAGGGGACACCTCCTCCTTCCCCTCTCCTCTTTCTTTCTCTGTGCTTTTATTTCTGTTCATTTCTAGGAAAGGGATTGGATCCCGAATGTAATATTTTTGGGGAAATAGAGCCTAACACTAGCCGAGACAGCTAGTCTAGCATGAGAGCTGGGGCTCAGCCTTAGATATTTTGTAGACTATAATTCTAGCTCCCCCTCCTCTTATAAATAGGGGGCAGAAATATTATACAAAGGTTATGGAATTTCTCACCCGAGAGGGTCTGAGTTCTGTGATGCCATTTTGGTTCTAATTTGCTTATTCATGGGGGTTTCACTGATACCACTGCTGAGTGTTTGGACTGGTTATTGGACCCTTTGAGATAAATGGTGCTTCCCTATTGATTCCAAGCATGATTAATGTGCAACGCATTTCCTCTTGGTAAATCTCACTTCATTTGTGTTTTCCCATTCCTGAAATAGTGTAATGAGGCTGTTGGCTTCTTATTGATTTGTGGATTTATCTTAGCTTTTAAATAGAGAAAAATACATGGGGTAGCTCAGATTTACTTTAGCTATTGGCAGAGAATGATACCCATGTCATGTTTAGCCTAAAACCTTCTTTTTCACTCCTCTATTTCTATCTTTTCATCGAAAGACCATGGCTTAGGATTCTATGTTGCCTACAACCCTATCCATTGAATTCCACTTTCTGTTGGAACATTGCTACCCAGGATTCTTTTTGCTACAACCCTATGCATCTATTTCCCTCCTTTCTTTCCTCCTCTCCATTATTCCTACAACTTCAGTTTTGAGTTGTCTTATTTCCGTGTGTCGGCCACCAGAAGAAGAAACCATTTCTCTTTGAGATTGCCCCATATACCCAAAACATTTGGATCCATGAGTTGGCTTGGATCTACCTCTTTGAAATCTAATTGAAACAATCCCCTCCTATTACCTTTTACATGAAAATTGGAGTGCCACAAACCCCTCACATATAACCTTACAATCTCTCCTCTACGTAGGAGGTCCTAGGCACTGATATACTTATCAACCCATAGGCTGTCTCAAGGGATATTTCCTTGCTCTTGCTGCACTTGTGCTATAGGTGCAAGATTTAGCCACAACATAATGGATAACCATCCACACATATGAATAAACGTGTATGAGCAAGCATGAATGAAAAATACTTGAAATCAAACCTGCAAGAATGGTACATGTAACCAAACACACAATAATGTAACCAAGCATACTAGAATGATACATGTAAGTGAAATAAATCGACATGTAACTAGTCATACACTCATGATGATGCATTCCTCTAAAAAAAATTAAGTTTCACTAGACGAAATCACTACAACCATGAACAACATCATGCAAATGTAACAAGCACATGGAATGCAACGGTGAGAGACACACATGCAACTGACATGCATGCATGACCAACACATAGCCCATCTAGTCTGAGGGGTGAACCATGCTATGATACCACTCTGTATGACCTTCTTCCCACATCTACCCAAGCAACTGGACACTCAGGGTAAAAATGTGACGAGAGGCCACTATGATATGATTCGAACTCCTATGTCATGATAAGGAAGCAGAACCGACAGAAACACACCATATAGACATGAATCATCATCTATATGACCCTCATGAACCAATCCAATACTCTATAAAACTTACCTTGGGGTCCCATTGAAATTTTGGACAAAATAAGACTCAGTCGCTCCCATGCTATAGGCATGAGGGTGATGAGAAACCCAAATTCGCTCTCACAGGCTTGCATGCCTATGACCACAGACCAAAACTATCAGTGCTATGCGAGCAACTCTAGGATTTGGGCCACCTCTATTCAAGCTTCGAGCCTAGGTCACTGCCCAAAATTAAACCATCTCTTCAATTACGTTAAATAACATGGAAATGACAGTATTAAAGTAAATGCTGGTTTAAGACCTTGACTGGAACCCTACTAGCCACAACAGGCATTTTGTAAAACATATTGCAAATGTGTAATCTATAGGTGTAATAAAGAGGTCTGAGCATAGTAGTCTCATACTTAGCTAAGAATCACTAAGAACCATTGATGTCTCAAGAAATCAACTGCCATTCCATTCACTAAGTCATAGATACATTAATAATTCAATTATAAGTAAAAACATGATGTGAGCCACACATGGCTGCTATCATTAAACATATACATAACCAACATAATAGGGACAAAAATATCAACGAAAACACAACCATATACACCACATATAGTCCAACATATTACTCATAGAAATACCAGGAGAAATAACCTTTCACTAATGATGCAAAATCCAAATCCAGGATGGCTATTCCAAATCTCTCTTCAACCATTCACCCCATGCCATATTGCAAGAATTAATGTGGGATCTCATATAACACATCAATCAAAACCATCCAGGGCTTCGAGAGGCCATCCACCTCAATCCATCAAACAGTGATTCCACCTCATGGTCATACATCACAAAACCATCATCATATTAGTCTTTATCCTAGCCATCTAGCGATTCCATAGGCCATCCACCTCAACCCATCAAACCGTGATTCCACGTCATGGTCGAGCAGCACAAAGCGATCATCATATCAGTCTTTATCCTAGCCATCTAGGGCTCCAGAGTGTTTGTTCCAAATAAGGCTCCAAGACTACTAACTCAACCCACAGTTTCCACCGAGCTCCAGAATGTTTATCGAACCAAGGCTGTAGGACTAGTAACTCAACCCACCAAGGCTCCAAAGCGTTTGTCCAACCAAGGCTACGAGACTGGTAACTCAACCCAAGCTTGAGGATGAGAATTCAGAATATTAACCACAATAGTCATTTTTATGTCGATGTTTCAAGTCTACAACAAGACACATCATCTGGAGAAATCCACAAACAAGATTAATGAGGAAGGGAATAAATAGAATAAATCAATTGAGCTTCTCTAAATTTTTACCCTAATCTTTTCAAGGCTACAAAGCTCAATCCATATGTCCCTTCCATACAAGGATCGAATGAGTGATTGAAGATTTATGTTATGAGAATATTGAGGATGAGAATTCGGAATATCAACCACAGTAGTCATTTTTATGTCAACATTTCAAGTGAACCCAAGCTATTACACGGCTCCAGAGAATTTGTCCAAGCAAGGCTCCAGGAACTAGTAACTCCACCCAAGCTAAGGAAACATGAGAACCAACCAAAAACAAACAATGAAAGTAAACTCACAATCACCATGGCTATCTAAGAAATGGAAAGGCTAGGCAATCCACTGTCAATCTAGGCAATCTCCATGCCAATGATAGATCCCAATCAAGAAACCACATGCATGTGCCATGCATACCAAAACTAGTGAAGGAAACATACATGCATCTCGATAACTCCAAGAAAATTTTATGTAGTTGTTGATCCTGATTCCTTCTTGCACTTTCCTTCCCTTCCTTTGACTTCTCGCTCCAAGAATCCATGTATGCCACACCCACCAAGAGCACTCCAAGAAAACTCTAAGTCTCTAAGAGTATGTGTGAGAGAAAGAGAGAGATAATAATGAGAGAGCTCTAAAATTGAACTAACAAAAGGTTACCAACTGATCCTCAGAAGACTTTTTGTGAATGAGGCCTCTATTTTCGTCATTTTCCACTATTTTCCTTCATTTTCCTCCTCACATGCAACCTATTACCTTTCATATCCCTTTTCTCCTAATTTCCATTATTTTCATAAATAATTGTGCCAAAAATTCCAATTTTCCTTTCCAATGTCTTATCCATTTCCTTTGATAATTTCCTTAGCCATAAACAATCATAAGTGATCCCCATCACTAGGATTTTGCCCAACATTCAACTTGGAATAAGTGTCTCATCATCTGTGGTTATTATTTTTCCTTTATTTACTTTGATTACATGGAATTTTCACCGGGGTTGTTACACAAATAGGGGTAGCATGAGCTCTAGTGGGTTGTACTGACAGGGGAAATTTGAAGAAGTGCAAAAAGGTACTCGAGGGAGAAGGTAGAAGAAAATTTTCCTCACCTAATTTGGTCAAATGTTTTAGGGACCGAAGGCCTACTAAATGGGTATATATGACCCATAATGGACCATTATATAACATGACATCTATCATACTACTTTCCAAGTGAAAAAATTGAAGGAGTTCGATAGCAAGGCCCATTTTAGGGGTAGCTCCCAATTTGATGATTTGGAGGCTAGAAACTTCTAGAGCTAGTTTGAGACATCGTAAAACACTTTTTCAAGAAAACTTTGCTAGCATAGCTCACATCTCCTCAATTTTGTTCTACATCATCAAATATTGATAACAATGTGAACATAACCTCAATCAAACTTCATATATGGAATTTATTCCTTTTTCAAGTTGAGCTACCTTGTTGATCACCAATATACCAAGTGGATGCCATGTCAGCATTGATTACTCACATATGTTGCGCTAGTTACATGTGTACTTTGAGGAATATTGTAGAGGGTCCAAAAATATAACACTAATTGAAGTTTTTGGTATGCAAACCCTAACTGTAAGACTAGACATATATTAAGTTATTTTAAATACTAGGCCACTAGAAAAGGAAGGGGTTCTATTATTTTAGTATTGTTATTGCTCCATAGTTGAGAATAATATCTACAAGTGAGATATTGAAGCATAATATAGGAGGTAGAAGATCCGTAGAATGCATTTATGCCATGGTTTCCATGACAACTGCATAGTGAATGCCCCTTTCTTTATACTTACATTTTTCAATTAGGAAAACAAAAGTGGAGCATAGGCTTCACCTTTTAGCTAGGTTTTTTCTAATGTTATGTTTTCTAGGCCGCATATTGTGTTCGTTCATGTGGATGGTGTGTTCATTTGATTCTTTTTTTAAATTGGTTTTAATTATTTCCATAATTTTGAGCACTATGCGAGTAGTATAAAATATGAGATATAAAGTAATAAAATATTTTAAAATATTGTAATATGTATTAAGAAAAAACTATTATATTGGAGCATCCATTGTAATATATAGGTCAACCCATTTTCCCATAGAAATTACTGTAGGAAACTACTCTAGAAATTAAGCAATGATGACACTCCCTTCCATTACCCTACATAACAAGATCTCGCCTTTCCCTACTCAACAATGCCTTATATATAGTCCTCCCTTATAGTGTTGTTTAGTGTAGATAGAAAATGAAAATTCAAAGACTTCCTTTTGGGATAACCTATGAGAATAAAACTTGCCCTGAAGCACAATGAGTATTAGTATACAAGGGTTGAAAAGGATTCTTTACTGGTGCAACATCTAAGCTCACTTTACAATAGTTAGACTCACATCATACCTATGATTCACTTATCATAACACTTCTCTTATAGACATTTCTAGATTTTGTCTCTACGTTCTAATGGAGAACAAAATCACTAGAACTTAGAGAAAATTGTGAGAATGGTAGTTGTTTCAAATTTGAATGAAGGAGCATACCAAACATTATGAGTATAGAGAGGAAAAAAATTCCATGAAAGTTGTACTCAAAACATGCTTCAATAATTACATTATTTAGAAACTCCCCATGCACCTCCATACATGCATTTATGATTTGTCTCCTACATCAAAGGTGGTAGATAAGTCACACTTAAGAGGCATTCTGGCCCAAAGAAGTGAAATCCCACATCAACATTTGGTGATATAGGATCACTTTCCATTGGAACCCCCTTTCCTCTTCCCCTCATATGCTCTCCCACAACCATATTGGACCTTTCTGTTATTTTTTAACATAAAAATTTTCATAGCTTTAACCATACCATGTAAATTCTACCATATGATCCATAGAGTATTTCTACCATGTCTACACACATGTCCATTCACTAGTCAAGCCTTGCCTTAACCTCCATAATAAGAACCTATACAAATATAATCATATCATTTTCACATAGGGTAATTGATTTAATCTCACATAACTTAATTTCCTATAGACCCAAGAGCACACTAAAAGGCCAGGAGGGTGAATCAATGTGTCAACTATTTTACAAATGTACAACTTTTCACCAACCAATAGTGCAACAATCAATCATAACCATTTTTAGCATATCGATAAATAGAACAATGAAACATATCAACAATATATCAAGAGGCCATCACGTCAACACAAGAGGACACAAGCTTTTTCTTTATGTGGAAACTCATACAGGAGAGAACCACAAATTCTTCTTCATCTTCTTTCTTTAATTTATTACATTTATTTGCAGGCACTAACCTGATTAAGGCCCCTACTCCCAAAATATGCAAGAATATACTTGTAGTAGGCTATAAATTTACTGACACATCAACCTTGAAATATGCAATTAGCTGCTCACTGTAGGCTACAACTATATTGAGGCACCAACCTCGATGATAAGCAAGCTCTGACTTGCTCTAGGATGCAACCTGATTAAGGCACCAAAATTAGTGATGAGAAATATCGGACTTGCTGTAGGCTCCAACATAATTGAGGAACCAAGCTCACTAGAAGCACCCACCTCCTACTCAACTTCTTGGGGACCTCTTTTCAAAATCTTTCAAACTGGATCCACCTACTCTTCATTTAATAATAATCTTCAAATTGCTAATGCAATACTATTTTCAACAACATTCCCTATCCAAATTTCTCTCTAACATGATTATGCCCTATCCAAACTTTGTTTCAACCTACTTATGCCCAGTATAAACTTTGTTCCAACTTTCTCATCGACAGGGTCATATACAACTCATCTTGGAATCTTCTTCAACTACAACTAGCTCAGAAGCTTATAAACCATAGAACAGAGAATCTAATCATATTCAACAAGGCCTTTCATGCCTTTAGAACAATTCACATTTAAACCCGAGCATGGGCCTTCAAATTAGATACAATTTAAGTCCCATCTAACCATCCTTCAACACATTTAACCTCCCTCTTTACATTTTATGACATGTTTTTGAGCTATAATGTGTTCATTAGGAAGGTTTAGAGATAATTTCATATTATGTGCCTAATATTATTTATTTTTTCATAATATTGAGAGAATATTGACTAAATTTTAAATGAGATAATATAGGGATTTTCCCCTTGCTACAGGATGGACCAAGATTGGATAATAAATAAAAAGTTATTATGAAATTATTGAACAAATTCTAGAGCTTTGGTGATTGAGAAAATCTAGGAATGTGCTCCCTGTCATTTAATGAAGATTCCTACTATTAGAAACTAGATCCACTTTTTGAGAGATTTTGTTAAGGAAATTTTCTTCCTTTCAAGGAGGGTGCTTCCCCATCAATTTGTATAAGTAAAAATTTGAATTATCCTCTAGGGGCATATATTTCATAGTCTTCTTGTGGAGACAAATTGTTATTTAGCAACTCTACTTCCATTTCAAGCAGGGATGTACTTAAATTGATTCAAATAAGGAAGTTTGGTGTCATTTTCATCATATAAGGCTTGGATCCCTCCACAGGACTCTGAATATCCTTGGCTTGGCCATGCTAGGAGCCTGAAAGCCTTGATATACAATTTATTTATCTTATTTGAATATTTTGTTCACTTGCATTTATTATTCTTGCGGTTCCTATTTCTACACTTAATATTCATGCTTCATTTGGTGTAGGTTAGATTGGGAAAATGATTCAAAAATTGAATTTTTGGTTCATTTATACATTTACAAGTATAATCCATCCTTGGAACAACTTTTCAATGTCATACTCATCATTGAGCTACTTTGATTGGTTTACTAGTTCACAACTCTAGAACTTCTGAAAGTATCTTGTAGCAAAATAGTAGTATATTTATGCTAAATTTTAGCACTTAATTAGATCGTTTCAATTTGATTCCACTTGTATTGAATATTAAAAATATCCAATTTAATAACAAAATTTATCACCTGATAGCTTAAGCATTTAGGTACTTGGATCATCTTACTAGTTCATTTCTCTGAAATTTCTGGTTTTAGTGGTAATATTTTGTTGAATTTTACCGTGTTTTAATGAATTGATTTTGAGTTTATTACACTTGCATTTATTCCTAATAATATTATTCTTAATAAAAAAATTACCCCATAGAATTTCCACTTTATCTTGTTAGACATTTGGTAGGTTAACTAGCTCAGTGATTCTAGAATTTCTAGTTTTTAGAGTAGTAATTTATTGCTAATTTTTAGCACATGTTAACAAGGATATTTTTAAGTGATTCCAATTTTAATGGAGTCCTAGGAGATCTTAACTAATAAAAAAACTACCCCTTCTCATTCGTGTTTGATTTTCTTTGGCATTTGGCAAGTTAACTCGAGAAACGACAATCTTGTAGCAATCCTATAGCAATTTGTTTTCAATATCTTCCTTGCCAAGATTCACTCCAAATTCATGGTAGAAGTATATTTATAGCTTATTAATGCTCTGATACCACCTTGATTGAGCTAATGCTTGGTTATGTTTCGATTTAGCTCTTACATTTCTTGCTTCTTGAATGTTGATTTCTGCAATTAGTCTAGATTTATTTTCTGCAGTTTACTTTAAGAAAAGTGTGATTTCCTTGCAAAAGTAATCTAGGACTTTTGTTTCCTAAAAAATAGAATAGATTTCCTTTAATTCCATTTTCTTTCCAGAAATATAGATTATATTTTCTTGGTTTTCATTGCGCTTTACAATTTTGTAAAAATAATAGATTTCCTTTCTGTCATTTACTTTCCAGACAAGGTAGAATTAGATTGTTTATTGTTATTTGCCTTTTGCAACTTAGGATTGGCATATGACCTAGATCTTTGCTCATTTGAATTTTCTTCGCTGCCTTCTTTCAATTGTATCAAAGGGAGTCAGACCAAGAATAAGAAGGTTTATGTTACACATATAGTGTTGGACCCTCTTATGTTTGTATGAACCCCTAGTTGATAATTTAAGTTGGTAGCCTTGGGAGTTGCAACATTCTTGTTGCAATAGTAGGGATCATCACTTTTTGGCGTTGTTTTTAGGGAGGGTGTAAAAGTAGTCACTCTCTTCTTCTTGGAATGTTTCCTTCTTTCTTTTCTGCAAAAGTAAAAAAATTGCATTAGGCATCTCTAATTTCATTAGCATTCTCCTTCAAGTTTCTTATAAAAATGAAAAATTATTTCTTCAATACCACAATCCCCCCACCATCCAATTTTGAAGGTAGAAGAGGAAGATGTGGAAGAAGTTTGGTATGGAGCAACAACACTTTGTCAACCCATATCAACAAGGGTTTTATTCTATCAAAGATTTTCAACCATATCAGGGGTCTTATGCCATTCCTTTTTTTCTTCCATATCGACACCAACCTCCTCACTGTGTTGATCCATATTTTCATCAATATTCATGGCCTTATCATCCCTAACTTATTGTTCCTCCTTTACATCATATCAACACCAAGATCCTTAGTGAGGTGATCCATATTTCCCTCAATATCCTCAATTCCAATGTTCACACTAGCCTCCTCCATGGGGAGATTCTTCTTTCCCTCAATATCATCAGTATCCTACACTCCAAACATACCACCTGCATCCTCCAAAGCCATATTAAATACCCACTCCTCCACAAATACTTGCACAATCGCTTCACAACCCCAACAATAAAACGCCTCAACCCCCTTACAATGATGAAATGAAAAATCTTCAAAAAGGGATTCTTGATCTAAAATATATTCATATGAGATCTACAAGAGTATTTCAAATAGAATATTCCTCTTCTATCATTAAATAAAAACATCAATAAGAATAATATCGAGAGGAGAGTAAAGAGTCATGGACCACCTTTGATGAAGAGCATCCATTAGAATATGGAATTGAGCAATTTCTACTATTCCTTCAGGAGACTAACCAAAAGATAGTAGAAGTTTTGAATGACATGGAAGAAGAAGATACATAATGATCAATATGAGCAATTGAACAAAGTGAATCACAACTATATTGAACTTTGGTTCCTGAAAATCACTAAGTAGAAGCACCAATCTCTTCAACAGTGTTTGGCATCATCAAAGTTAAAGTAGTTGGTATCTCATATTCAAGTTAATGTAAAAGAGTTTCAAGCCTACACATGATTTTATCTATCATACCGTTATGCACATGGATCCATTGGAAGCATTCATATACTTGAAAGTGATTTTCTTTTTTTTTTTTCAAGTAGAATGGGATAGAGAAATAAAAGAAAATAATGAAAAAGAGGAAAAGAAAATAAAAATTCAAATATCAAGTGAAAACCTCCTTTGAGGCACCTGAGATTGGTTTAGTGGTTGAAAATATCCATGAGGAAGTCAACGGGTTGGAAAAAAGAGAAAATAAAAAAATAAGAAAATAATATCCCAGGTGAAAACCTCCTTTGAGGTTCTTAGGAAAACCTACTGGTTGAAAACCTCATTTAGGCAGCTAATAGGCCTAGAAAGAAAAGAAAAAAGAAATAAAGAAAAAATGAAAAGGGAAAAAAAGTTATTTTCTCTAGGTACCTCTCTCTTATATATGTAGGGTCTTTCCAACTTGCACAAGAAACAAAAAGTTGATTAGGGAAGCAAACATCTAGTCAAGGGTAGTCAATGTTGAGTTTTCCACATTCTGCACCAATATTCTCCAACATGGCTAAGAAAAATTCCATAAATCTCTTGTCATCCTCACAATGCATCCCCATTCCATTTCTCATCACTCCCAAACCTTTCCCATTCATTTTCCTCATTGTCTTGAAGGGATATCAGGAAAGTTCTGCATTTCTATAGGATTACCAAAAAACACAGGGCAAAAATTATTTTGACCATATCTCAAAAACCATGTGTATTTTTGCTAATCTGTTTCATGGGGAGATGCATAAGGATGATAGTAATATGATTACATTTTTTTAGTGAATTCCTAATCATAGATTTTGAGAAATTGACCACCATCACATACAACCATTTTCCATTTTTCTCAAGATTCATGAATACATTGGCTAGGGCATTTTATGGGGATAAACATAAGGATGATGGAAACATGATCAAAAAATTTCATGTGAATCCAATCTACCATTTAAGAGATATGTATTAAACAAGTATGCTACAAGATTTTCCTAGATTTGCTACATGGGTCAATTAGCACAGAGAACAGGTTTAGATCATATGTTTTCCATGGGGGAATTAAATGAAAGGTCCATCACATGACCATCATCCATCCTCCACACCATTTAACAACTTCTCCACCAAAATAATCATCTATGACCATAAAAAACCCCATTTTTACCACTTATTTCATTATTTTCACGATATGCAAAGCTCATAATCCTTGTCCATGAGTTTAACATCAATTATCATAGCTTTTGGTTGCATTGTATGGAGGTTATTATGATCATATTGGGGTCTCTGTGACTGCTACATGAAAGAAACCAATCATGTAACAGTCTGCACAAACCCTCTAGGACCACAGTAAAAATTACTTAGAAGCACCAAAATGAATAATTGACCATCATGAAGCATTAAGGGATAATTTACTTGATCTTCGGTAACCACAAAAATTTTTCAAGGATGCTACAGGGTCACTACTCATCTCTAATAGCAACAGTTTGATCACCATCATTGGGACCTACAATGATAATGCTCAGTGAAGCACATCTCAAAAAATATGTACAAAAATATAAAGAATAAGGAATTTATTTTCCAAAGAATATTTGAAGCATGGAGCAACTAGTATGGAAAATGACACCTCAAAAAGTCAGCAGATGAACCACCATTTCTAAAGCAACTTCCAAACATCAAGAAAGTTAGATCCCATCAGGTATGAACATGTATGTTGTTTTTTGCCTTTAGTCTTGAGCATATTATGGTTAAAAAAATTTGTTAATGCTAAAGAGAGAAGGTTTTATAGGTTGAAGGTGGCCAGCAGTCATGGCCACCCTCGACCAATTAAGTGAAGTTAACTGCCTCTCTCATGCAACTTGGGGATAATGACAAAAAGGGAAGGGTGATAATTTTGAGGAGTAGGCTAATGGGGGTAAGAAGTTATGAAGGTGGTACGTGGGGGCCAGATCATACAACTTATTGAGCCCACCACTAAACCAGAAAATGAATAAAGGATGAGCCTAGACTTCATTTTTACCAAGATTTCATTCCCAAAAATGGTAAGAGAGGCCCACTATATCATTGACAGTTGAGCTAGCTATCACCAGGGGTCCCCTAGGCTACTAAAAAGATGCTAAAGGGTAGAAAAATTCATGCTACAAGATGAGAGTTCAGTGCTACAGGATTGGACACGACTGTTACACGATTGTAACCAGTTTCTACAAGATTGGCTCGAGGGGTGAAGAGGGATTGATTTGGTGTGAAATCTCCTTCAAAACCCCAAAATCCATGAAAGAGTCTCTAAAGGAGGGGTAAGTCATGAATTTCCCTCACCTTCAATGTAAGAAAATTGAAAAATTGGGTAAATATTTGCATCCTATAACAAACCCTTGAAATTGAGATTTTTTAAACCATGTGTTTTTTTATCTATGGAAAGAATGATAGTAGAAGAATGATTTTTATTTTAGTGTGGCATATTATTTTCTTACATCTGATTAGAAGAAGAACACCATTCCTCTCATCCTTATTTTGAAAACCAAGGCTACCCAAAAGTTGATAATTGAGTGAAAATGATTTGAAGGAAACTTAGAGGATCCACGATAGTGAACATGGGATGGGGCTTCAATAGAAGGGAAGTCTAAGCCTCCTTTAGTAATCCCAATAACAATTGATGAATATGTGAACCATTGAAAAGGGGAGTCGAGACAAGGCAAGGGGAAAGATAAAGAAGTCACCTCCCTCAAGGCCAAAAGAAGGCAACCTTTGAGCTCCCAAAGAAGGTCAAATACTAGGGAAGCTAGGGCTAAGCAACTACAAGAAGAAAATTCTCAGCTATAGGATAAGAATAGACTACTACAGGGTTAGAAAATATTTCTATATGATCAACACATACTACTACGGGATTTAGATAGTCCTCTACAGGATAAGACAATGTGTTAGAGGAATGTCCAGAAGGCTGTAAAAAAGCTCGATTTTGAGAAATTCCACCCACAAAACCCTATAATTGAAGAGACACATCCAATATAAGGGTAAGTACACATTCTTCTCTTCCATTTGCGAACAAGAAACCTATTAAATCTCTCATTCCTTCAACAATGCATCCTGTAGCAAAATTTTGATGGTAATTTGGGAATATACAAAAAAATGTATATGTTTTGAGTTAAGTATGATAAGAAGGGAAATGGGATTTTTTTTTAGTTGAGTCTGAATTTTTTAATCCTCTAAACAATTTGAATAAATTTCTCTTTTAATCTTTTTCTGAAACCTTAATAGCTTAGAAAATATCTAAAACTGGTAGTAGATAGGGAGTATTGCTTTGCAAAACTTTGGAAAATCATAGTGACTATCATGGGGGGGTGATTTCAATTGTAGAGAGTCCAAAAATCATTACATATGCTAATTATCATGTGTTGTGGAGAATGTTCAAAAAATTGTGTCATGGGAAAACTTTGTGGCCATAGACAGGAAGGATTTCTTAAGACACAAGTGCAAGCCTAATTATAACTTCAAGAAAAGGATGAATCTGTAGACAAATAGTCTAAAGAAGAAAAGGAAGAGGCTAGTGAAGAAGAGGAAGAGGTTGGAGCAGGAGAATATGTGCCAATATTCCATCAGAGGTATCTTGGGATGTTAAGGAGGCCACCAGGGCCATGAATGAGGTACAATTAGGTGACTAGGTTGCTCATAGGATGAGCAACACTTTCAGTGGGGGGGGGGGGTATGATAAGCTTCTAAATTAGATACAATTTAAGGCCTGTATGACCACCCTTTAGAACATTTAACCTCCCTCTCTACATTTTTTACATGTTTCTGAGTTATAATGTGTTCATTACGAACGTTTAGAGATAATTGCATATTATGTGCCTAATATTATTTATTTTTGTAGAATATTGAGAGAATATTGAGTAAATTATGAATGAGATAATATAGGGACTTTCTCCCTACTCTATTGGATGGATATTAAATGAACATGATATTATGAAGTTATTGAACAGATTCTGGAGCTCCAATGATTGAGAAAATCTAGGAATGTGCTCCCTGTCATTTAAAGAAGATTCCTATTGTTGGGAACCATATCCATTTTTTGAGGGATTTTGGAAGGAAATGTTGCCTCCTATTGTAGTGGCTATAACCACCCTCCAAAATTTTTCCTTAGCTTCATTTTGGAGCCTCCCTACCAACCATCCTAGCAGCATGTCTTGCATTGTCAAGTACATAGGCTTCATTGGTTTTTCAACAGCTTGCCAGCCTGTGCATGTTAGTTTGCTTCACTTCCCTCAGAGGCTGCCACTCTAGGATTGGGCTAGTTGCTGGATCAGCAACTCCCTCAGAAAATTGCAAATCTGCTGGGCGGCCTGCTGGGCCATTCTTCCTCAAAAAAATTTCACAATCTAACCCAACACTGTAGCTTAGCCCAAAAATTGTGAAATTCTGGGCAGGAGTCACTTGCTCCTCCTAGAAATTGTGCAATCCCTTTGGGATAGCCAGCCCAACTCCTCCCAGAAATTGCGTAATTCTAGGTAGCAGTCACCTGCTCAACCCAAAAATTGTGCAATCCATCTGGGATAGCCAACCCAAATCCTCCCAGAAATTGTGTAATTTTGGGCAGCAATCACCTCCTCATCCCAAAAATCATGCAATCCCTCTGGGACAGTCAACCCAACTCCTCTTAGAAACTGTGCAAATCCCTCTCCCAATCTTGGAGGCTGTTGCATGTGCCTTCAGGTTGATTGGTTCCCTCCGGGACTGAGAAAAACTGATTTGCATGCATGGGTTTTTCTTCCCGAAATAGCAAAAGGAAACATGAAAAAGGCATCCCTAGATCTAGGGATCTATTTTTAGCAGCTAGAGGTTACATGCAATGATCGTTTTAGAAAACTCCTACCAAGTGTCGCTTTTTCCTAGATTTGTGGCATGCACGTTGTTATCTCAAAATTAGACCCTAGAAGGCCACTGACTAGGAATACCTTGAATAATTGTTTCAAACCTACTTTTGGCTGAGGCTTAGCCTCCTCAACCTAAGAGGGCTCTCTCAAATGATTAATGATATTGATAATGGATTAGATGGCTAGCTCTATTGAACAAATGAAGAAATGTAAGTGGTTGAAACACAATCAATAAACATCCATTGGGCTTATGGAGTCTGAAAAGCTTAGTATGATAGCAGTATCAGCTAAACATGGAATTCAAGGCATCAAAGTTCAATATATCAGTTAACACATAGAGACATGTAGGAAAACACAGTCCATGAATGTATGAAGGAAGTTAGAGCATGTCAATGAGTTATAAGTATCATACATTCATACTACTGCACATAAGGAAATAAGTACAAACATAAACAAGCCACCATTGAACTCCTTCTGAATCCTGAGAAGTAAAGCCAAAGCCTGCATTCATAAAAACATAATCTTCTACAATGGCACAATATGAGTCTTTCTCTGAAAATTTCCAACCCTTTGTACATCAGCTCTTCTGCTATATATAGAGCTCTTTACATAACTTAGATTCCTCCTCTAGGATGAGGAAAATTCGAATTCTACCTGACCTAACACCTATTGACACTTAAAACTAACTATTAAATGCAAATGACAACTAACTAGCAGTCCTAGAGACCTAAAACAATTAGGAGTGTAACTCCTCATTATGATTAAAACAACCTTATCTAGGAATTAAACACTCCTTTTGACACCTATTACTCCATGAATTCGAATTTGATGGTGCTCATAACCCTCTAGTTGGCCCTTGATGACTCATCCTTTTACTGTGCCTAGAAACTAGGAGACTGTTCCTTGCTCTGTTCTGGCTGAAAAATAGGTCTTCGGACAGAGCTCATATCTTCTCATAAAAAATGTATTTGGAAAAACTGAAGGAGGGTTTTGTGAACCAATCCGTGCTGAACAAAAATGTCTCTTGTGTTTTTGAAACACCTTTCCTACCACCCAAAATGTGTCTTTGAAAAACAAGTGTAAAATAGAGAAATATGCTTGTGAAAAACTGCACCTACAGTAGTTTCGTAGCGCAATTTTGGTCCTTCATTTCTCCCAGATCATAATGTATTTGAAGAAAGTAGAAGAGGCTTTTGTACCTAAGTATCTTAGGAATGAAAATCTCCTTCACTTTTCAGAGAGGAGTTTTCAAGTGCTCAAAAACTCTTCTAGAAGTTGACTGGTAAAAACAAGAAGACAATTTGACTGATAAGTTGACTGATAAAGTTTGGAGTTCAAAAATGTCTCTCCTCTACTTGTTTTGCCCTTGCTAAATGTTGACATATTTTAAATGATCCTTTGTAGAGATTCCCCTTCAAGAAGATTTTCCTTTGTCTTTCAACATTGGTCCATGAAATCATAATGTGCAGCTACAGCAGTTTCGTAGCGCGCTACAAAACTACTGTGTAATTTTAAAAACACATCTTGAGGCCAAAAATTCATCTCTCTTGATCTTTCCTTTGCTTGAAATGGCATTTCCATCTGCCATGAAGTTGTTCAAAACTAAAAACAAGACACCATTCTTTTAAGGTAAGCATCAAAAGGTAATTTGACAAAAATTAGGACTTAGCCTTACTTGCTGTGTGATTTCTTTTAGCTAACTTGCTCCTGGTTATTCTTCTTTGTACCGTTTCACCTGTGAATTGTTCTTGTATATTTTCTTTGATCTGACCTTTCCCTTTTTTAGCCTACTGGGGTGTGTCTTGAATTACTAATGGTCTTGTGGGCTCCTTTCTTTCTGTAGACCCCTCCATGGAATTCCTGCAACGTGAATATTAAAGAAGCCTGCACCGTCTCAATTTCGATCACTGCCTTGCTTGCAATGGATAAGGAAAGTTGCCTCGCTTGATCTTCAAAGAATTCAAATTGAACGCCTATCAATGTGCTCCTCATGCATGAATCCAAACCTAAATCATAACTGAAAACACTTGGCACCTTTTTTTTTTTGAAATTTGAAACTTGAGCGCACCAAGACACCTAACGAACCTAATGATAAGAATGAGCAGTTGAATGTGATAGGCAAGGTGTATGGACTGACAATTGGTGATGAAAAATTAACGAATTTTGATGGAAAAGACAGTTAGACAAGATCTGGCACAAATCCCTGATTTCGTAGTGCAACCAGTGTAAATTCTGTGTTTTGCGCTACGAAATATCCTAGTTACGAAACTGTCTAGGTGTTTTCGTAGCGCACATAGTGTATTTTTGTGAGTTTGCACTACGAAAACTCCTAGTTGATTTCGAAACGCATGTAATTTTTGAAACAGCCTTAACACATGACACTTTGAATAAATGTGGGACCAATGGTGGGTAAAACAAGATTGTTGACCATATTTAACAAAGGGAACAAGACTCCTAGGACTTAGACACTAAAGCAAACATGGAAAAACTAAACCTAGACTAACACCTAACCTTTACAATCAAACTAATGTGAACAATTTAGAAATTGCTTCTTAAGTGATAACACACGTCATAACCTCAATCTTATAAAAACTCATGAACCTGACACTGCAGAGCTCATTCCTCACATCGATCTTATAGCTCTGACATCTCGCATCACATCCAGGATTCTTCGGCAATTTCAACTTAGTTGTTTCAAGGTAATTCTAATTTTCATGTCTTACGCTACGTTTCCATCGTTTTTTGTGTTTCACTTTGTGTAAGTGTTGTCTGATTGATTTCAATGAGCGCTTGTTGTTGTTTTGATGTATGTTAGGTTGTGGAAGCACCGTTTTAGTTTTTGTTTACATCTCACTATTGTCGCATGCATGACACTGTTTTTCATCGACGGTCGCCATTATGGCGACTCACTTAACACACATGCATGTTTTCCCATTTTTTGAATCCTCCACATACTATTTGCATGCATGGTCATTCAGTATTTTTTACACTCGGTTTCACCATGCATTCAGACTTGTCATGTTTTCGATGGCTTGTTACCGGGTCTGGGCTGCTTTGGCCCAGACTTTTCCTTGCTAGGCTAGATGCACATTTCTGGAAGTGAAGTCTCTGCCTTCCCTCCAAAAATTGTGCAAGATTAGACCAACACTAACCTCTAGGCTTTCATTGTGTAATTGTGGAAGGAAATGCCTTGTTTGACCCAGAAACTACGCAATGTAGTTTGTTGGTTTGCATGTCACTACTGACTGAAATTACGCATTTTGCAGTTTCAGTCCTCAATAGGCTAGGATAGACTATGCATTTCATACCTCCAGTAGTTAGCCAGCCTCTCGATAGCTCGGACTATGCCTTGCGTAGTTTTGGCAGTCGGTCTCTCCCAGTGAAAATTTCACAATCTTCACAGACAATCACACAGGTATGTTGCATGTCAGTCCTCTAGTTTGTTTCAATTTTTGGCTGACATATTTCTTGTCATGAGTGTTTCTATGTCTCTAGATATCACAAGTGTTCATCTTCCTCTCAACAACATAGGTACAACGGTTTCCAGGGGAGCAGAGTCGAAGACATCGTTCAGAGCACAACTGGGGACGAAATCGATCAAGTTTCTATGGACTTGCCTATCTATGAAGACATCAAGTTGTTCATGGACAAGGATATGGAGATGAAATGGCAACGACATTACAACGAGAAGTACCATTAGAATGAGCAGAAGCTATCACACCTACACGTGAAAAATGTAAGAGGAAGGTTGCTGACAACGCAAAGGCAGAACAAAATTGCAAGCTTGAGCAGATCCACTTGAGATGAAAGTAGCTCTGGAGATTAAGGTTGTGAGGCGTCGACATGAAAAGAGGATCATGCAAAGGTAAAGAGAGAAAAAGATAAGGCGTTACAGGTGTTGAAGTGACAACTCAAGGAAGAACAAGAGCTGAAAAAACAATAGAAGGAGTTGCAGTGGGGACAGACATAGTAGGAGGTGCAACATGCACAGACTGATGACACTACACCCATACAATTTATGGACCCATCTAGCATCTAACATGGAGCAGACAAGGTCAGTAGTGTTGTCGATCACATGCAAGGGTATTCAGGAGCATTGATGTCATTGTTCGCACGTATGCGATCCCACCCATTTGTCACACTCACCAAGGTGAAGACAAGAAGCAAGTCCGACTAGAGCTGAACATGTATTTTGATAAGTTGATGTGCATGGTAACAAGGACACACTTGGAGATCAACATAGACACAGTGCATCAATATGTTGTTGTTCTAGCTGCACTCAAGACAATGATGTGCATGTTAGTAGATGAGTCGGACAGAGGATCCATATTAGTGTACCTGGACATAACGGAGGCAAATGTTTTCTTATAACAGGATGTCACCATTGAGCACGTAGACACCATCATGGAAAACCAAGCTTGGCATCAGTTGGCCATCAATGATCATCGAAAGGATGTCAAAGACTTGGTCTTACCACAATTGTTAAAGTTTTAGTGATAACTTGCATGACTTTCTCAAGCCTATTTTGTCTCACATGGGTACATGTGTGGATTGTATGAATGAAACATCTTGTCAAGTGGAAGTTCAAGTGTCGATAGTTGAATGTAACAATCATAGAGTAGTTGAAGAGTCATGAGGGTAGGTGAACAGTCACAAAGGGGAATTTCAAGGGTCACCCCACCCTTTTTTATTTATAGTACCTCATAACTCATTGTAGAGGCTTTTGGTCAGCCAAGCTTCCGTTAGGAGTATCTTAGAGAAAGCTTAGAGAGTATTGTAACGAGCCTTGGCTTTTCCACAGTGAAGAGCTAGTATATATCTTTGGAGGAGTAGGTGGCAATGACTGTAATGTTTCGCTGTTGAGACTAGTGTTTAGTCATCATTGTATTGTATGATTAGAGCTTTCACTTCTTAATATAATAGAGCTAGCACATTTCATGCATATGTTGCTATTGTATTTCAGCTAACTTGTTTACTCTAATGATATATGTGTATGTTTTCTTACACATGCATGTATGGACTTTTTTGTATAAGTATGCATGAATCTTACTGAAATGTGTTGTTGGATTAACCATCACTTTGGATCGCTAGCTTACTTTCCTTCTAGTTTGTGATGCATCTTTGCTCGTGTGTTCCCTTCTTAACTCTATGCTTTCACAGGTTTCCAAGGGGATCACTCACCTCACCCTCAGTGTGTTAGAACAATTCATGCACCTTCCTTAACTCACTGGATATGTCACACCCTTACTACCAACAAGGACATATTACTTCCCTCTTCATGCATTCGTGGTCAAGGTGATACTGTACGACCCACTGTTGGGACTGCTACACCAAACGGTCTGAGGTCTAGTTGGGACTTCCTACCAGGGAGATCCCCTGACATGTTGGCAAGTCTAGCACTGTCAACACCTCCTTTCAAGGAGGATGCTTCTCCATAAATTTTTATAAGTAATATTTTTAATTTTTTACTAGCGGCATGTATTTCTTAGTCTACTTGTGAAGAAACCTTCTTTTTTAGCAGCTCTACTTCCATTTCTAACATGGATGTACTTGGATTGATTCAAATAATGAAGTTTGGTGTCATTTTCAACATCTAAGGCTTGGTTTCCTTCACAGGACTCTAAGTATCCCTTGGCTTGGAAATCCAAGGATCCTTAGATCCCTGTTGTACAATCTCTTTATCTTCTTTGAATGTTTTCTTCACTTGCATTTCTTATTCTTGCATTTTCTATTTCTGCACTTAATATTCATGCTTCATTCGGTGTAGGTTAGCTTGGTTAAATGATTTAAATAGGTGGTTTTAAATTAATTTATAAATTTGCAAGTATGATCCATCCTTATAACATCTTTGTAAACTCATATTCATCATTGAGCTACTAGTTCACAATTCTAGAACTTCTGAAAGTATATTGTAGCAAAATAAGAGTAATTCTTTGGTAAATTTCAAGAGATGTTAATGAGCTCATTTCGAATTGATTCCACATGGATTGAAGCTTAAAAACATCCAAATTAGTAACAAAACTTTCCCCACAACATTTTCACTTGATTAGCTTAGGCATTTGGGTACTTAGATCAGCTTACTAGTTCATTGCTCTGAAATTTCCGGTTTTAGTAGTAATTTTTTGTTGAGTTTTAACACGTTAAAAAATATCTTTCGTGTTTATTCCACTCTTACTGAGTTTTATAACACTTTTATTAATATAAAAATTTACCCCATAGCATTTTCACTTGATCTAGTTAGGCATTTGGTAGGCTAACTAGCTCCCTAAATGTGGAATTTCTACATTTTAGAGTAGTAATTTTCTACTAATTTTTAGAACGTATTAACAAGTGTATTTTTGAGTGGTTCCACTTGGATTGGAGTCCTAGTACATACTACTTACTAAAAAAAAATTACCCCATATCATTTTCATTTGATTTTATTCGGAATTTTGGAAGTTAACATGAGAAACAATAATCCTGTAGCCATTTGTTTTCGAGATCTTCCTTGCCTGGGTTCACTCCAAATTCATGGTAGAAGTATATTTATAGCCTGTGAATGATTTTATAACAATTTGGTTGAGTTGAGGCTTGGTTATGTTTCCATTTAGCTCTTACAATGTTTGCTTCTTGAATGTTTATTTTTGCAATTAGTCTAGATTTTATTTCCGCAATTTACTTTAAGTAAACTGTGATTTCCTTCTTGCAAAAGAATTCTAGGACTTTTCTTTCCTACAAAATAAAATATATTTTCTTTAAAGCCATTTCATTTCCATAAATATAGATTATATTTTCTTGTTTTTCATTGTGCTTTACATTTTTCAAGTAGAATATATTTCCTTTCTGTCATTTACTTTTCATCCAAAGTAGAATAGGTTTTCTTATTGGTATTTACCTTTGGCAACTTAAAATTAGTGACTTACCTAGATATTTTCTCATTTGAAGTTGTTTCATTTCCTTCCTTCACTTGCATGAAAGGGATTCTTACAAGGAAGAGGAAGGTGTCTGCTGCACATACATTTTCGACCCCTTTTAAGTTTGTACAAAGCTTGGATTGATAATTCAAGTTGGTCACCTTGGGATTTGTAGTATTCCTATTACAATACTAGGCATGGTCACCCGGATCACCATGCTTCTTCTGGAATACAAATTGACTCAAGAACAAGTCTAGAAATCCCAAAAAGCCATATTTAACCCAATAAACAATTAATCATTTTATAAAAAGGCCATCTTAGAGGACATTCTACAAAATGAGAGTTTTCTTGTAACAATTATACAAAATTCTTATTTTCAGTAGGTTAGGCATTCAACGAAATGTAGAATTAAGAGACAAATAAAAACATGACTTTTCGACATGTATAAAAACAATTTCCAAACCCACAATCTTGGTTATACCATATGAATATTCTACCATTTGGGTTGCATAATATTATTTGTGATACCATTCCCATAAATTGGATTTATAATGTATTATCATACATTGAAGAAAATGGGGTGCTTGACCCTATTGTTGGTCCTCACATAGGCATTAAAAATCTTCAAAGCGATCAAATGTTAGCATTCCAACTTAATCTGATCATTTTCTACGTGTGATGTTGACTCAACGTATAGTCAACCAAGTGGTTTATGTAACATGTACCAATTGTGGATCAAACCCACAACACAAGCTCTCTCATCAGAGTAGAGAAACCTTACATCTATCGCCCTTTTTATTGGCAAAAAATATTGGCCAATGGGTTTTTGGCTATGTTGCTGAAGCCTTTGGATATGGAGCTTGCCCCTTGACTTTTTATCTACGTGACTCATTCCTCGAGCTACAAAGCTCGACCCTCAACTCATTGTCTACATGAATTGACCCTCTAGGTATAAAGCTTAGTCCTCAGATCTTTGATTATGTAAATCATCCTTATCGCTACTAAGCTTTGCCTTTGTCTCTCCGTGTACATCACTCTTCCCCTTTGGCTATAGATTTCAATGCTTGGCTCTCTGACTATGTGATTTAGCCCTCTTGCTATGTGAATTTAGCCCTTGACTCTTTGTCTACGTAACTCGGCCTTCTGATTGTGGAGCTTAGCCCTTAGATCGACATGATCGTTCCTGTATTGAAAAATTCAAAGGTTTGCCCTTTCTCAATTGCAATAGAGCTTGGTTGTGATAGAATACAAATTAGCCATAGCTCAAACACCCTTATGCCTATCAACTATCAATGTGTCTCACACATTAAATTCATCCATGTGACTTAGAACTTGATCATCTGATCCACAAGCCTTATGGCTTGTCTTTGATGTAAACAGTCATTCATCCACATCCCAATAGCTATTTTGAGCTCAATCACTTGTAAAAAAACCTTCAGAGATGCCCCAACACTACCCATAAACTGATGACTTGATCAATAAGCCTTACAACTTGTATTAGATGTAGTCAACCATTCAACCATGGCCCAATAGTTATTCAGATCTCAATCCTCATAAACAAAACTTCATCCACAACCCAACACTACTGAAAACCAAATCACTTAATCAATAGTTTGTACAACTTGTCTCAGATGTAATCAACCATTCAATTATGGCTCAAGAGCTACTCAAAGCTTGATCACTCATAAACAAAACTTCAACCACAACCCAACAATACTCAAAACTTGATCACTCAATAAACAAGCCTTACAACTTCTCCCATATGTAAACAATCATTTGACCACAACCTAAACACTACTTAGAGCCTGATCACTTGTAAGTAAATGTTGACCATGGCCCAATGCCATCAAAAATCATAAAAAAAATATCCATCACCTAATATTACATAGAACTTGATCTCTTGTGTCATTGAAATAAACAAAATTTTGCCTTAACCCATCATTTCTAAAACTCAAACATTGAATGAATCTTATAAAGATATTTAGCCGCATCCCATCACTATTCATAAATTTCTCACATGAGAAAAAAAATTGGCCACGCCCCATCATTGGCTATAACTTAACCATATGATCAGCATATGCAAACAATATTCAAGCATGGCTCAACACTACTCAGAATTTGATCACATGACCAACCAAAGTGGACTTTTCAAACTCGGACTACTGCTTCTTGAAATCAAACATATAATATTTTATTTCATGACTTAGTTGACTTTCTCCTTCATGGCATCGATAGCTATATATATAATTTTATAATTGAAGATGGTCGAGCCAACCATGGCGGGTTCCATCAAATTACAAATTTCCTCCTCAATATTTTCACCAAGCTGACCATGTGACCATGCCTTTAACTTTGGGGCTAATTTTTGGAATCTATGTGATGATGACCCATGCACATATTTTAATAAATTTGGTGTTTTAGGTTTTCACCCCATATTGGGATCCTTTATCGATTCTTCTGAAAAAACCATAAATTCTTGTCCAAAATGTATTTTTCAAACTACAATATAACATTGGAAACGTCTTGACGAGTAAAATCTAACCATGCTATCTATGTGCCTATTAGGGCACCTTAATTTCGTAAAAAACTAGACAATAACCAAGAATATTAGATTTCATGTGAGGAGAGTTTACAGGAGATCAATTTGTCATAATGCTTCCTAGGTGATCCTACTAGAGTGTACAAGCTACCATATTTATTCATATGTGACACAACTGCTTCCTTTAGCATTCCCTCTTTACATCAGTGCCACATATTTTCCCCAATGATAAAACTATATGCAAAAATATCCCCTTTTGTCACTTATGACAACACCATAAGACATTAATGGTTATTGATTTCAATAGACATTTACCAATCCCACCCCATCTGACTATGAAGATGCCTCATTATTTCTTTGAATTCCTTCCTTTAAGTTTTGCATTCTCTCCTGGAATCAATGTCTAAATTCTCTCCCATTTGACATCAATGGAAAAGGGACATAATGTTTTATTAAAATTTCAATACTACTATGTAAATCTAATCCTCTAGGGTCTCCCCATGTTCGTCTTCTTCTTTCTGCCATAATGTCTGAATTCTCTAATTACTTGCCAAAACTTTACAACATGTTTTTGCACTTTTCTCTGGATTTGTCGAATTCTTGTCCTAAGATCATGTTTCTTTCCTATAGATAGAGTTTCCCCTTGAGACCATGCTTCTTATCTATTGATACTCATCAATCATGCCTAAAATTTCTTGCAGACTTGATAAAATCCCCCCCTAAGATAGACTACTTCTTTGTGGAGAACCTACCTGAATTCTCGGTTTGTACATGCCTTCAATTATCCGCAATTACTTGTCATCTAAAACCTCATTTTGTCCATATGTTGTCCTCTCATAAAAGTGTTCATCCTTCCCGCATATACCTATTTCTTCAAGTTTTGATTCAACAATAATAGTAATCCAGATGGATATTGGTGGCCACCTGCCTATTCCACTTGGACCAAAACCATTTTTTCTTTCAGGTTCCTTAATTATAGCACAATTTACTATTTTTGGTAGTTTTCTAGGTCTTGGACTTCATGAGCCATTTTGAGGCCCTAAACGAAGTTTCTTTAGAAAATAGGAAAACGTGAGACTTTGATTGATGTTTTTACTCAAATATTATAGTATGTGGATAGATATTTCTAAAGAGGTATTGTATCTGTCAAATGGAGATCGTATGCTAAAGATACGATCCCAAGAATTTGATGTACTATTTGACCCCAACAGGGCCTATAGTTGTGGCACTTCATCTCCTATGGTTAGGTTTTTGGATGTTTAGGGTTTTCCATTATTTCTCAATAATAAATAGGCTTTAAAGCCTTATTTTAACAAGTTCAGAGGCATGTACCTATCATATCTCTTCTCAAAGATAAGCTACCATAGCTTGAGCTAGTTTATATCCATTTCTATATGTAAGCATATTTTAGTCCATTCATATTAATGAAATGAAGTTTTATTTCTGATGCCTCTCTATGTATATGTGTATTTCTGTATTTTGTTTTGTTTCTACATAAGTCTAGATCAGTAGTATCAAAGTGATCTGCTCTTTCTCTGTTCTTCTTTGCCAGTCCCCAATGAGGCCAGGGTATAAGGAGTTAGGGCTCAAACTAGTTGAATCTTTTCAAGACTAGCCTCGCAAACCCCGTCAACCTCCCATGGAAAAAGAAAAGAAATATTAAGGGGTAGGAGATCCTTTCAAAATATTTCTTGAGAAGGCCCTCAAGTGACAAAGGAATGCGATGATGTATAACTTTTCCCAAATCCTTTGGCAGATACCCATAGGCAATGCATCTTCATCCAACAACCACTCTGGAGGAACCACCCCTTTTAAGGTACAATTTAACTTTGATATTTCCATATTTGAAGGCCATATAGATGCAGAAATCATAGGTATATGGTTAAATCTATTGGAATGATAATTCCAGTTCATTACTTTTCTAATCTATAAAATATCACTTTCGTACTTCTCAAAGTCACCCCACACATCAAGGACTAGTGGGAAACATATTATGAACAAAAGCATGAGAGGGATTCCTCATTATTTTCAGCCACACCCACTTGGAATTATTTCCGAGATGCCATCAAGGAACAATATTACCCTATCGGGAGTTATGAAGATAAATAAATAAAGTGGATGACACTGTGACAGGGATGGGACCAATGTGTGTCAAAGCTCACAAATGTTTTCTATACCCTTCATATGAAGTTGGGTATCAAAGATTCTAAGTGGCATTCAGTATTCAAGCACTGCAACTATCTACATAAGTACATTCAAGATGAAATGGAGTTCTTGGACATCTTCTCCCTCGGTGCCGCATATCGATATGCTATCAAGATCGAGCAAAACTTTAAATATAAGATGCAAGAATTTGGATCTATGAATCCAAAGCAAGGGAAGGGTGCCGCAAAATTGCAGAACAAAG
The DNA here is from genome assembly GCA_031772625.1 of Pinus tabuliformis. NCBI lineage: Eukaryota > Viridiplantae > Streptophyta > Pinopsida > Pinales > Pinaceae > Pinus > Pinus tabuliformis. Next base: position 663,425,189 of record CM062818.1, on the reverse strand, counting down.
AAAAAGCAAAGGCAGGCCTACCCAGCATAACCCATCAAAGCCACAAGCAAAAAACAACACCACGAAGACAAATAAGGAAACAAGAAATTGGTGTGAGTTTCATAAGAGCCCCACTCACAACATGAGTGTTGATCCAAGCAATCACTGGTGGATTAGTTTAAGGTTTCCAAATCAGATGCATGTTTTGATTTTGAGTCAGAACCTGATAAGGGGAATGATAAAGGGGAGCAAATTATTGATGTGAAGCCCAATGCCACTGTTTCCACCACCAAGGTCCAGAAGATTGAACTCAAATATCCATAGGAGGGGGAGCACCTCTTGCACTCATAGATGTGGGTGAAGAGTTCCCCACTGCAATTCATTGTTGAAAGCAAGAGCCAAAAGAACCTTATTTTAGTAGAGGCCGTGAAGTGGTTGGGCCTACCAACCACACCACACCCACATCTAAACACCATCGGGTGGCTACACCAAGGAAAAGATCTCCGCATTAGCTAGTAGTGCCACATCCCCTACAACATCAAGCTCTTCATAGATGAGTTACTATGTGATGTTGCTCCTCTTGAAGTTTGTGACGTATTATTAGGCCAACCATACTCGTGGAAGCATCATGTTGTGTATGAGTCTAGGCCTCGCACTGTTATTATTAGTTTGGGCAATAAGTTGTACAACATACCATAGGTAGCATCCATTAGGGGAATTTTGAGGTATAAAATGGCCCTCCTAAGGAAATTATAAAATAATAGTGGAAATAAGAAAATAAGATTAGATTACATCATCAAATTTTAGAGGGAAAAAGGAAAAAACTACTTTTTCAACTTGTATTTTCAACTTATCTACCTAAGTTTTTACTCAAGTTTCGAGCGAGAGTATTCGTTGGATAAAAAATTTAATTCCTCATCCAAGGAGTACACATGTTGTATACTTTTGATGGACCCTTCTACATGAAAAATGGGAAATAGATGAAAACGTGATTGCAATCACGTTTTTTCATGTATTTCTCATTTTTCATATAGCGGGGTCCATCAAAAGTACAAAACATGGGTACTCCTTGGATGAGAAATTAAATTTTACATCTAAAGAGTACTCCCACTTCAAATTTGAGTAAAATATTAGGGAGATAAGTTGAAAATGTAGTTTTATTATTTTATTATTTTTTAATATTTTTAGGTTTTTTCCCCAAAAATGGTGAATCATCCCCCATGGTTGATATAATAATCTTGTATCCTATTGGTTCTTATAAAGTTTATTTTGGTTGTACATTTTCATAGGAGGCCCATTTTAGACCTCAAAATTTCTCTAATGGCTTACCGTCATCTCTTTGGTCTATGCAAAGAAATGCAGTAAGATCATTTCTCAGATGAGGAAATTTGTCTTCCTAAAGATTCACCCTCAATGGAAGAATAATATTGTGGCCATCTCCACAGCCTCGAGACAAGGATCCATCACACAACCACAACATATGGACAAGGTCAATGAGGAATAAAGGGATATCTTCACCTCACACACAAGGGTACCCCTACATTGTCAAGTCAAGCACTCCATTGACCTAACCCCGGTCGCACCGCTACCTAATGGATGAATATATTGACACTCTGTTCTAGAGAAAAATGAGATCAGAAGGCAGATTCAGGAGTTGTTGCAGAAAGAGCACATCAAGCCAAGTTCATCACCCTGTGGGAGCCTGATGGTGTTAGTATAGAAGAAGGATGGAACCTAGAGGATTTGTATTGATCCAGGTGGATGTTGGTGGCCACCCGCCTATCCCATTTAGACCCCCACAACTATATCTTTCATCTTTTTAGTTTCCTTAGTTATAACACAGTTTACTATTTTTAGTAGTTTTTCAGGTCCTAAACTTCCAGAGTCGTTTTGAGGCCCTAAACGACATTTTTTTGGCAATCTACTGCCAAGGATTTTTTGAAAAAAACGTCTTGTTCATCGTAGTCCTCAGAGATATATTTCCAATGGGGTATCATGCGCATCAAATAGAGATAATATGACCAAGTCATGATCCCATGAAGTTGGTTGTCCAACTAACCCCAACGGGGCCAATAAAATCTTGGTGTTACTTCTCCTCGGGTTAGGGTTTTATTTTATTGTTCAATAATAAAAAAGGCCCTTGACCTTGATTGTAACATAATTCAGAGGCATGTAGCTGCCACATCTCTTCTCAGAGATAAGCTACAATTTCCCGAGCTAGTTTATTTCCATATCTGTTTGTAAGCATATTTTAGTATTTTACATTAATGAAATGAAGTATTATTTCTTCTGCATCTCTATATTTATGGTTATCTATGTAATTGGTTGCATTCCTGTTTAAATCTAGATCAGTGGTATTAGAGCGGTCTTCTCTTTCTCTGTTTTTCTTTGCATGTCCCCAATGAGGCCAGGATATAAGGAGTTAGGGATCGATCTAGTTGAACCTTTGCAAGATCAACCTCGCAAACCCCAACAGCCTCCCATGGCAGATGAAAAGAAAGATGAGGGGGCAAGAGATCCTATCAAAATCTTGCTCGAAGAAGCCCTCGAGCAACAAAGGAACACGATGATGGACAAATTTTCCCAGATCCTTCAGCAACTACCTAGGGGCAATGCATCTAGCAGCTACTCTGGAAACGCCACATCATTTTAGGTACAAGTTAAATTTTAAATCCCCATATTCGAGGGCCAAATAGATGCAGATGCCATAGATAAATGGTTGAATCTATTAGAAGGATATTTTTATGTTCATGATTTTTCCGACTGAGAAAAAATTACTTTTTCTCTTCTCAAAGCCACCCCACACGTCAAGGACTAGCGGGAAACCTATTGTAAGCAGAAGGATGAAAGTACGAACTCACTATTTTTAGCCACTCCCACTTGGAATTAATTCTGGGATGCCATAAAGGAGCAGTACTACCCTGTCGGAAGCTATGAGGATAAATACATATAGTGGACTATGCTGCGACAGGGAAGGGACCAAGAGGTGCCAGAGTTTACTAATATTTTTCATACACTTTGCACAAAGTTGGGTATCAAGGATTCTAAGTAGCATTTGTTACTCAAATACTACAACTGCCTACACAGGTACATCTATGATGAGATGGAGTTCTTGGACATCTCCTCGCTCAGCGCAGTGTACCGATACACTATCAAGATCGAGAAGAAGTTTAAACAGAAGAAGCGAGACTTTAGATCCACGAATCTGAAGCAAGGGAAAGGCATCCCCAAACCACCAAACCAAGGACAAAGCCAAGATGGTGTGACCCAAGACAACCTGTCAAATCCGCAAGAAAAGAACAAACCACGAATTCAAGGAAGGACACAAGAAAGTGGTGCAAGTTCCATAAGAGCCCCACTCATAACACAAGTGAGTGTCAGACCAAGTAGTCACTAGTGGCTGAGCTGAAGGCTTCAGAATCAGACACATGTTCCGACCTTGAGTCAGAACCTGAAAAGAGGAATGGAAGAGGGAAGCAGATTATTGATGTGGAGCCCAGTGCCACTTTTTCCATCGCCAAGATCTAGAAGAATGAGCCCAAAGATCTAGAGGAGGGGGAGCATATTTTCCACTCACAAATGTGGGTGAAGGGTTCGCCACTGCAATTCATTGTCGATAGTGGGAGCAAAAAGAATCTCATTTCAGCATAGGTCATGAAGTGGTTGAACCTACTGACTACACCACACCCGCAGCCGCACAGTATCAGGTGGCTTCACCAAGGACGATATCTCTGAGTCCGCCAACAGTGCCACCTTCCCTACAACATCAATCCCTTCACAAATGAGGTATTGTGTGATGTTTCACCTCTTGATGTTTTTGATGTATTATTAGGCCAACCATACTTGTGGAAGCGACATGCTCTAGATGATTCAAGGCCTTGTGTTGTTATTATTTCTTTGGGTAATTCATTATATAGGATACCGGAGGCAGCCCCATCTACCACCACTTCTTTCATCTAGGCTAAGAAAGGTAATAAGATCATCTCCCAAACTAGGAAATTTAATTTTTTCTAGTTCTCTCTCAAAGTAAGGGGAAGATCATAGCCACATCCATGGCCCCTAGGAATGGTTCTTCCATGCAGCAGAAGTAGGTGGATACGGTCATGAAAGAATACGTGAACATATTCTCCTCACCCACAAGGGTACTGTTGCACTGTCAGGTCAAGAATTCATTCGATCTGACTGCCGGAGCACCTCTACCCAATGGCCAATACATCTTTTCTCTAGTATGGAAAATTCCAAGCACAAGCAGCGACATGCTCAACACCAGGAGCTACACAAGTTTCAAGTAGGCGACAAAGTCTAATTGCATCTATACAAAGAATGCCTTACAACAACCCATCGGAAGCTCATACCACTCCAATATGGTCCTTACATCATTACCAAGGCTGTGGGAGACAGTGCATTTGAGCTCAGAATTCCCCCATTCCTTGGCCTCCACCCAGTGTTAGGGTTTTGGTTGTTTAGGGTTTTATCTTATTGTTAAATAATAAAAAAGGCCCTTGAGCCTCATTGTAACGCAGTTTAGAGGCATGTAGCCGCGACATCTCTTCTCAGACAGAAGCTACCATCACCCTAGCTATTTGATTTCCATTTCTGTTTGCAGTATACATATTTCAGTATTTTACATTAATGAAATGAATTATTATTTCTACTGCATCTCTCTATTTATGGTTATTTCTGTAATTTGTTGCATTCCTATTTAAATGTGGATCATGCATTCACTATCGAGCGTTGAATAAGATCATTATCTAGAATAGGTATCCAATCCCATGGATTGATGACCCTCTAGACCAGCTCAAGGGTGCCAAATACTTCAACAAGATTGAGTTGAAGTCGGGTTATCACCAAATATCTATTGAACCCTCTGATGTATGGAAGGCTTCCTTCAAATCCAAGGAGGGCCTTTTCGAATAGTTAGTCATGCCTTTCGGGTTGATGAATGCCCCCACAACCTTCATGTGGATGATGGACGACATCTTGCAACCCTTCACCAACTTGTTCATAGTAGTGTACCTAGATGACATCTCAATCTTTAGCCGGAGCTGGGAAGAGCACATACACCATATTCAATAGGTCCTCCAAACCCTGCGACATCACAAATTATGTGCCAATTTGGAGAAATTCACTTTTGGTATGACCCAAGTTTAATATTTGGGGTACATCATTAATGAGCGCAGTGTGCGTGTGTACCCAACCAAGATACAAGTTATTCGGGATTGGTCAACCCTAACAACTCTAATAGAGCTTCACAACTTCCTAGGTCTTGCCAGCTTTTATAGCGGGTTCATGTTAGCATTCTCTCATATCACTTGTCCTTTAACTCAAGTCACCAAGGGCGGAGTGAAAGAAAATTTCTTTTGGTCTAAATCCCAATAGAAGGCGTCCACTAAGTCAAAGAATCACATCTTCATTGTAGCAGTGCTCACATTAACAGACCTACATCAACCATTTGAAATTGGGACGAATGACTCCAACTATGCTATTGGTGGAGTTCTTACTCAGCATGGGTATTAGGTGGCATGTCACAATAAGACATTTTCATATACAGGCTGAAAGTATCCAACTTATGACAAAGAGATGTATTTCATTGTGCAAGCCTACCAACAATGCAAGCATTACATTTTGGGGAAGGAAATGGTCATCCACACAAACCACCAAACCCTGTAGTTCATATAGACACAACGAAAGTTGTAGAACGATCGCCATAAAAAATGGTCCACATATCTGCAACAATTCCATTTGAACATCGAGTACAAGAAGGGAAACACAAATAATTTCATAGACTATCTCAGCTAACCACCGGTTATGGCACTGACCAATGTGCTCGACTCTTGTGGGCATGAGACTTTGGGATGGCTAAGTCTTTACAAGAGTGATCCAGAATTTGACAACACATATCAGATGCTCTTGGAAGGCAAGAAAGTTCCATATTTTTACCTTTAGAGCACACTATTATGCCACCTGGGACACCTCTATGTTCCTTCATCAAGCACGCCAAGATTATTTGGTAGGCACACTACGATCGACTCACTAGACATTCTAGAGTCAAGAAAACAATGGCAATGTTGTAGAAGTATTTTTATTAGTCAAACCTTCGATAGGATGTCGGGAAGCAGATCAAATCCTGCACTACCTGCGCCATTTCAAAACCAACGATCAACAAGTAAGGCTTGTATATTCCTCTGCCTACTCCTAGTCAGCCTTGGGAATATGTCTCCATGGATTACATGTTGGGCCTTCCTTCTACTAAAAATGGCAACAACTACATTTTCATGCTCATCAAAAAATTCTCGAAGATGGACATTTTGGCGGTCTGCAAAAAGAGTATCACAAAAAAATCCACTGCTAAGCTTTCTTTGAATGAGTGTGGGTACACTTTGGGATCCCATAGTCCATTATCTTAGATTGGGATAGTAGGTTCCTTAGTACATTTTAGTCGAGCCTCTGGTAAATTCTAGATACCAAGCTCACTAAGTCCACAACCTTCCACCCGTAAACTAATGGCAAACACAGGTCATCAACATGGTGATCGTGCACATTCTTCGCATTTACATCTCGAAGCATACTCACACATGGGATGAAAGCCTTCCCTATGTCTATCATGGCTACAATAGAGCTCTCCATATCTCAACTCGCCACAACCTCTTTCAAGTGGGGTTGGGATTCCAGCCATTATGTCCCATTGATGTAGCCCTACCATTTGCAGTTACTCAGGTAGATTAAGCTCATGTCTAATTTGAATCTAATAGGGCTAACAACTTTGTTGAGCACATTCATCCTCCAGTAGGTCCATGGCATATTAGACGAGCCAGTGCTAAGTACAAGGAACGCGATGATCAACATTGGGTGCCACACAACTTCTAGGTGGGCGACAAAGTTTGGTTACATTTGCAGAAGGATCACCTCGTTGGGCCAAACCACAAGCTTTTCCCACTCTGGTATGGGCCATACACCATCACCAAGCCTCTAGGGGAAAATTATTTCGAGCTCAACATCCCACCATTCCTTGGCCTACACCCAATGTTTAATGTGAACAGCCTTCGACCATACTTTCCACCATTACTCGACACATCAAACATTGCATAAAAACTCACGCCAATTGAGCTGAACCTAGACTGCATGGAACATATCACAATTGATCAGCTCATGGACACACAAAACAGTAACACTCGCTAGTATAATATCCAACTGTATCGGGTTGTCAAAGTTGTCCAACTCCTGCACCAAGGCAAGTAGCTCACTAGGGACCATGTTTAACAAAAATTTCCCCATCTCATGGAGGCACTCCACACAATGGGGACCATTTCTTCCTAATAGGGGAGGACTGATCCAAGTGGATATTGGTGGCCACCCACTTATTCTAGTTAGACCACAAACATTATTTCTTTCAGTTTCCTTAATTATAACACAATTTACTATTTTGGCAGTTTTTCGGGTCTTGAAATTCCGGAGCCATTTTGAGGCCCTAAACGATGCTTTTTGGAAAATGGGAAAACATTAAGCATTAATTGATGTTTGTAGTCAGCATTTATATTCCTCAGATAGATCTCTCTAAAGAGGTATTGTATGTGTCAAACGAAGATCGTATGCCAAAGTTATGATCCCAGGAAGTTGATGTACCAATTTACCCCAACGATGCCCATAGTTTTGGCGCTTCATCTCCTAAGCTTAGATTTTTGGATATTTAGGGTTTTCCATTGTTTCTCAATAATAAATAGGTCTTCAAGCATCATTGTAACACTATTCAGAGGCATGTAGATGCCACATCTCTTCTCAGAGATAAGCTACCATCGTCAAGCTAGTTTATTTCCATTTCTGTATGTAATCATATTTCAATTCCTTAATATTAATGAAATGAAGTTTTATTTATGTTGCATCTATAGGTATATGTGTATTTCTGTATTTTTTTGCATTCTTGCATAAGTCCGAATCAAATAGCCTTGAAGAAGCCTTCACCAAGATATTAGATTTGAGGGGTCATATCTAACTAAGGTACTTCCTATCTTTTTCTCCATCCCGTAGAATTAATCATCAGATTGATATAAATTTACTCTTTTTTGTGCCATCTCAAATTAAGACTTGAATCTTTTGTTGTATACCCCTCATTGTGACATATACAACATTCAAAATTGGATTTTGGAAATGGGTGAGGTATTCTTATAATTTGGCCCATATGCCTCCATCTAGGCACTTTAGCATATCCTCTATACCTAACCATATTGATATCATAGTTTCAACAATCCTTTACTTTGTGCCCAAATTTCATACATGAAAAACATTAACCAAAGAACTTATTTTGATACATAGGGGTATAGGGAGATCTTGATCTTCTGAAAATATTCCTTGGAGGAGCCTCATTCATTTATTGATTTCCAACACCTATTTGATTATGGCTTATAGATCCATTATGAAGATTCTTTATCATGGGATATTCCTTTCCTTCATTCTTGCTTCTTTAACTCTATGCAATTTGTAGCTTCCTGGAATATCTCATGAGTCATTTAAATGAACATGCTTGGTCTAGTTCATCATTTTCTTGGGACCTTCAATGGAGTTGCTGCTAGGTGCAATGAATGTATAATCAAGCCTTTTGGGATGATATTCATTTGATGCTCTTGGGGGACTATTGTTCTTCGGTGTGCCACAACCTTCCTGATAACCAAGTCATGTTTTAATGAGAGGAGACCTTTTCATGCTAAGAATGTAATCTAGGGATTCAATCCGTTTGTGTAACTTTGATTTTGAGTTGCTCTAATTCTTCTCTTATGAGGGAAACTTATTCCTCTAGTATTTCACACTTTTTTTCCTTCTCATTTAGTTATTTAAAAAAAAAAACTCGTTTACATTTTTAGCTTCTTCTAATTTGACTTTGAGAGCAATAATGGTGTCTTCGTTCATATTTTTGCCTTGAAGCTATTCCATTAGTTGACCTTCCCTTTTCTAAGAATCTTTATTTCCTTTAATGAACTTCCAAGTTCTCCTTCATAATCTATTTCTGCTTCAATTTCTTCTATTTGAGTGATGAATAATATTTCACCCCTTTCATCATCGTTCACACTTTCATTGCTTTCATTGTCACTTTGTTCCTTGGAGTAGAAATTCTTATTCTTATTAACTTTGTTCTTCTTTTGATGCTTGGAATCAAATATTGACTCATCATCACTATCATTCATTTTAGCATCAGGACATTTATAAGCATAATGTCTTATCCTTCCACATTCAAAGAAATTTAAATGGAGCTTATGTTTGAACTTTATGTTTCCCCTTTTAATTTTCAAACAAGCTTGGCTTCTTCTTAATTATAGTTAGAGTATGATTGATCTTACTATTTTCTCTCTTCTTTGGCTACCTGAAATGGTGCGTCCTTGACTCCTGATTTTTCCTCCTTTATTCTTAGCCCATATGTTGAGAGTGTTCCAAGAAGCATATTCGTACTGATTTTTGCAAATGTTAGTTATTCAACAATTGATACTTAGGGATTAAATCTTAAAGGAAGATATCTTAATACCTTTTGAACAATAGAACTATCCTTGTTTGCAAGTTTTTGTGGTGTTTTGAATTTGAAGAATATGTTTATGGAGTTTCATCCATAATGTTCATTTTTAATTGATGTTTCAAGTCCAAACCAACACCCACCATTAGGAGAATTGATGAGAGAAAGGAGAGGTGAGGAGGTATAAATAAATAAATAAAAAGGAAGAAAAATAAGTTGATAAGAGGTAAAACATAAAATCTAAAACCTAAAAAATGAATAAGAAAAAAAATCATGAAAGGAAATTAAATAGTTAATATATAATAATTAATTAATAAATCAATACTATTTCATTAACTAATTCTTATATATTAATTATTTAATTCCCTTTCTTCATTATTTTTACCCATTCATTTTTTAGGTTTTACCTCCTATCGGCTTAAGTTTCTTCCTTTTTTCTATTTATTTCTACCTCATCACCTCTCCTTTCTCTCATTAATTCTCCTGATGACGGGTCTTGTTCTGGACTCAAAATGTCAATTAAAAGTAGAGCTATCATTGAATTCTTCACTGATACCTACAATAGAGTTGACAATATTGTATACTTGAAGAAATTATGAAGTAATATGCTCATCTTCTTCCATCTTCAAACTTTCGAATTGGCCCCTGAGAGCTTGTGCCCTAGCTTCTCTTACTTTAATTGTATCCCATTCATAATAATTTTTGAGCTTCTTCCATACTTCATGAATTGACTTAGACTGTGTCCCTTTGACAAATTCTAAATCTTCCATACCACTTAGAATAGCATAATTAGCTCGAGAATTAGATGTATGGAGTTCCTTATCAGCCGCATCGGTCAGAATAGTATTAGGTACTTTATAATTGGTATCCATAATTGCCCAAACATTTTCTCCCAAGGACATGAGATAGGTCTCCATCCTTATCTTCCAAAATGCATTATTAGATACATCAAACACGAGGGACTTATCCACTCTTCTGTTCATGGCCAATTTCCTTTCAGATCAACCTTCTAGTAGCTAGCTATTGTTGAATATAGGTTTGCTGTAATACCACTTGTTAGATCCAAGACACACTAAGAGGGGGGTTGAATCAGTGTGTCAACAAGTTTACAATTTTTCATCAACTATAGTTTAACAATAAATCATAATTATTTGTAGCATGTCAATAAACATAATATTACAACATATTAATAGTATATCAAGAGTCCATCACATCAACACAAGAGGGCACAAGTCTTTTTGTACTTTTTACATAGAAACCCATACAAGAGAAAAAAAAAAAAAAAAAAAACTTATTCTTATTTCTTTAATTTAATACATGGATTTGTAGGCATCTGCCTCCTAGAGGCCCCTACCATCAACATATGAATAAAGCTACATGCAGTAAGCTACATCCTAATTGAGGAACGAATCTTGAAAATATGCAAGGACTTGCTCACTATAGGCTACAACCTGATTAAGGCACCAAGCTCGATAACAAACAAGCTTTGACCTTCTCTAGACTATGACCCAATTGAGGCACCAACCTTAGTGATGAGAAAAATCCAATTTTCTCTAGGATCCGACCTGATTGAGAAACCAACCTTAGTGGAGGAAACCACCTTCTCCTTCAACTTCTTTTCGAACTATTTTCAAAATTTCTCTAATTGGATCCACCTAATCTTCATTTAATAATAATCTTCAACCTTCTAATGTCATACCCAATCAAAAAATTGTTCCAACCTACTTATGCCCTATCCAAACTCTGTTTCAACCTACTTAAGCCATCCAAAATATTTTCCAACCTACCCATCAATAAGGTCATATACAACTCATCTTGGAATCTGCTTCTTCAACTATAACGAACTCATAAGCTTATAAACCATACAATATATAATCTAATCATCAAATATACATCAACAAGGCTTTTCATGCCTTCATAACAATTCGCCTTCGAACCTTGATCACCATGCTTCTGATGAAATCCAACTTGACTAAAGAACGAGTCCAAAATGCCTCCAAAACCATATATAATCCAATAATCAAATTAATCATCCTAAAAGAAAACGCTTTTAGACCGCATTCTATAATATGAGCGTTTTCCAATAAGAACTCTACAAAATGATCATTTTCGACAACTTAAGTATTCGACAAAACATAGACTCGCAAGACAAATAAAAACATCGTTTTTTGACCAGTAGAACAACAAGTTTCAAACCTACAACCTCAGTTATACCATTCACATCTTTTACCTTCTCGGCCATGCAATTATACTTGCCATACCAATCTCAGAAATTAGATTTATCATGCATAATCATACCTTAAAGGAAATGGGGGAGCTCAACCCTGTCGTTGGTCCTCCTGTAGGCATTGCAAATATTCATAGTGATCAAACGTTGGCTTTTCAACTTAACCTAGACATTGTCTACGTGATGTATAGTAAACCAGGCAGTCTATGTAATATGTACTAATTGTGGAGCATACCCACAACACGGGATATCTCCTCAGAGACATCCCCTCTAGCTACGTGAATTAGCCCTCTAGCTACGAAGCTTATCCCTCAGCTTTTTGGCTATGTGACTCGACCCTCTCTCTACAGAGCTCGACCTTTGGATCTTTGTCTACATTACTCGTTATTCTAGATACAAAGGTTATCCCTCACCTCTCTAACTATGTGACTCGACCCTCTAGCTACAGAGGTCGACCCTCAACTCTCTGTTTACATGGATTGAGCACTATGGCTACGAAGGTCAGACCTTGCCTCTTTGACTACGTAATTTGACCCTCTGGCTACGTGAATTTTTCCCTAATCTCTTTCTCTAAATGAATTGGCCTTCTGAATACGGATCTCATCCCCCGGCTCTACATGATCATTCCTCTATCAAATAACTTCAGTGGTCCAACCTTTGTCAATTGCAATAGAGCTCGGCTGTGCTAGAATACAACTTAGTTATGGCTCAAACACCCTTATGCTTGGTAACTACCAATGTGTATTAGACATAAAATTCAACCACACTACTTATAACTTTATCAATTGAGCCATAGGCCTTACGACTTATCTCAGATGTAATCCATCATTCGACTATAGCCTAATAGCAACTCAGGGCTCAATCACTCATAAAAAAAACCTTCAGCCACAACCCAACACTACTCAGACCCTGACACTCAATCAATAGACGTTACGGCTTACTTACATATAATCAACCATTTGGTCACAACCCAACAACTACTCAAAGCTTTATCACTCGTAAAAAAACTTTGGCCATGACCTAACACTACTCAAAACCCAATCACTCCACCAACATAAATTACGACCTGTTTGGAATGTAATTAACCATTTCGCCATGACCCAACAACTACTCCGAGCTCTATCACTCGTAAATAAAACTTCGGCCCGAAACTAACACTACTTATAACTTCATCACTCGATCAATAGGCCTTACAACTTGTCTCATACGTAAACAACCATACGGCCATGTCCCAAGCACTACACAAATTTCGGTCGCTCCATGGCCCAATACCAATAAAAATCATAAACAAAATTTGGCCACGACCTAACATTACTAAGAACTAGACATCCTTCATAACTGAGATAAACAAAATTCGGCCACGACCCATCACTTCTCATAACTTCAATGTAGAATAACACTTAAAAATGAAATACAACCATAGGACTTGATCACATGAGCAACAAAATTTTCCCATGCCTAGTCACTGTCCAGAACTCGAACATACGATCAACAAATGCAAACAAGATTCAACCATGACTCAACATTGCTCGAGAGACGATCATACGACCAACCAAAGAAAAAATTCAAACTCAGACCAACACTTATTGAACTCAACCATACAATATTTTGTTCCATGATTTCATTGATCTTCTCCTCGATGACATGGATATTTATATATAAAATTTGATGATTGAAGCTAATGGAGCTGACCATGGGTCATGCCATCAAAATGGGAATGTCCTTATTTTCACCAAGCCAACTAAGTAAACATGTCTTTGAATTTGGGCTTAGATTATGGCTTAATTTTGCAATCCCTGTGAACATGACCCATGCACATCTTTTAATAAATTTGGTGTTTTGGGTTTTTCCCCATATTTTTGTCCTATATTGCTATTTCATTTCAAATGACGACAACTTCTTACTTCGGAGGTATTTTTCAAAATATAATATACTATTGGAAATTTCGTAATGAGGATGATACATCCATGCTCTCTATAAGCCTATTAGGGCACCATAACTTCATTAAAAACTTGATAACCTTCAAACCTCTTATATTTTAGGTGAGGAGAGTGTATAAGAGATCAAGTTGTCATACTTCTTCATAGGTGACATTGCTAGAATATACAAGTGATCATACTACTTCATAGGTGACATTGTTGCTTCCTTAGGCATTCCCTTTTGATATCAATGGCACTTGTTGTCATCAATGACAACACTATATACAACATTTTCATGTTTAAAACCACATATTTATAGTGCATGCGTCATCGAATCTAGTAAATATTAAGGGTTAAGAATGGATATTATAATTTGCTCACTTGTCCTTGTTGAATATAATGGAGAATATCCTAGAATTGGTAGAGTTGGTTCACGTAGCCTCAGGATAGGAATTAGTTTCTATTTCTTAGGATGTTGTTCTAACTTCCCTAAAAACTATGTATTCTATTTAATGTGTAATGTTGATGAATAATGTAGAGCGTTCTGCAGAGCCAAACTCTCCTGGTTCAGACTCTATTTCCTAGAGCTAACCAGTGGGTTTTATTTTAATACAAACATTGCCATTTTTATCATGGTATCAGAGCATCAAGGCTGAGGAACCTATACACTGGCTGGTGGGTGGTTCTTTGAACTGAAATTGTCACAGGTTTTGAGTGGATAGCTGCGAAGATAGCACTATTACACTTCTTGAAATTTTTATTTTTCGATCGTCCCAGTTTTTTAATGTACATCTACGACAGTCTCAGAAAATTGATGTAAAACTGCGACAGTCTCGGATATTGGGTGTATATCTGCGACGATGTCTCAGAAAATTGATGAATATCTGTGACAGTCTCGGATATTGGGCATATATTTGCGACGATCATGTAAATCAAAGAAACTGCATGAGGGAGCCAAGAAGAAGGTTGTAGCTATCAAAGAAGCTGAGTGGGGAAGACAAGAACAAGGTTGTAGCTGACAACAGGAGGCTGTTTGGAGGCTAAGAAGAAAGCCACGGTGATCTGCACATGTGTTGCGAGATTAAACAACAGTGATCTGTCTCTCTCACAGATCTGGGGTAAATTTAACATCTTTTACCTGTCGATTTTTTTTTTCTAAATCTCCAAGATGAATAACAACATATTTGAAGCATTCATGAATGAGCATAACAAGCTCGATGGTTCCAATTATGCAAATTGGAATTTTATGCAAACTCCGCTAGAAGCTGAGAGTGCTTGGACGATTGTGAATGGGGATGAGCTGAGGCCCGCGGCTGGATCAACATTGGTTCCAGATTGGGAGAAACAAGAAAGTAGAGAAGGACAATGTTAAAGATGTTAGTGAAAGACTACATTATACTGCACATCAGAGAAGGTAAGTCAGCTAACGAGGTTTGGGGAATTCTGAAGGAATTGTAGGAGATTAGAAATTCAAATCATCTTCTGTTCCTCAAGAGTAAGATTATGTACATGAAAATGGAGGAGAATGAAACGATTGCTTCATTAATAGCAAGGATCAAGGATCTGAAAAGCCAAATTATCAGATATTGGTCATATAATGGACGATACAGATCTTGTGACCATTACAATGAATGGTGTCACTGATGATTATCAGATGTTCTTCACTGGGATCAATGTCAGAGAAAAGATCCCGCATTTTGAAGAGCTGACAAGTATACGGACGTAGGAAAAATAGAGGAGATCGACTCTGAAGCCCCAGAGAGCCGATCTTGCATTGGTGGTGAGGAAAAACTTCTACAAAAGGAAAGGAGGTCCACAACAGAAAAATGGAGCAAGTTCACATAAACGGCCAAATCCGACCCAAGGTATGCACCCGAATAAAAACTACTCTGAAATTAAACGTTTTTTTTTGCAGAAAATTGGGTCATATTTCCAGGGAGTGTAGGAAAAAGAAGTATCATGAAGAATAGCAGAATCCAAAGAGACATGCAGGTCATCTCGCGAATGGTGATCAGGCATAGAATTTGAGGTTGTTCATGGTAGATCGTGATGAAAATGTTGATGCAGACATCTGGTATGTAGATTCAGGAGCGTCAACACACATGACATGGAACAAGCACTCGCTGGAGGATTTTAAAGAGATCAACGAAGGCGCATAGATTTACCTAGGAGATGACAGAAGTCATCAAATCAAAGGACGTGGGAAACTTTTTGTCATTCTACCTAATGGTAATATTAAAAAAATTGAAAATGTAATGTATGTGCCTGGCATAACAAAGAACTTTATTTCTGTATCAATGATTACAGATCAAGATTTTAAAGTTGAATTTTTAAATCTAATTGTTACATGAAGGATCTGCTAGATGGAATGAAGACAATTGCTACAGGAACCCGAACAAGAGGACTGTACAAGTTGGATGTGAGACCTGAACTGGTTCGAGCATTGACAGCAGTGAGCCTGACTACAGAAGAGCTTTGGCACCAGAGATTCGGCCACATCAATTACAATGATGTGCTCTTACTACAGAGGAAAGAAATGGTAAGAGATCTTCCTATGCTAAAACAAGTACATAATGATTGCGATGCTTGTACTTTATGAAAAATGCATTGAGAAGAATTCCCTATTAGAGTAGAAAAGAAATAGAGGGATATACTAGAGTTAGTGCACACAGACCTTTGTGGTCCCATGCAAACAAAATCATTAGAAGGTGAAATGTATTTCATACTATTTATTGATGACTGTATGAAGTTTTCTTGGGTGTATTTCTTAAGTAAGAAGAGTCATACATTCGAATACTTTAAGCAGTTTAAAAATATGATTGAAAGACAAACAGGGAAATAGATAAAAATTCTCTACTCTAATCAAGGGGGAGAATACAGGAAAGATGAACTCATCAGATATTGTGAAGATCATGGAATTTTGTAGCAGTTTACAGTATCCGATACTCCACAACAGAATGGAGTAACAGAAAGGAAGAACAGAACTCTGGTGGAATGTGCTAGAAGTATGCTTAAAGGTAAGAATCTTTCAAATGGTTTTTGGGCTGAAGCAGTGAATACTACAGTTTATTTAAAAAATAGGAGTCCTACAAGAAGTCTTGAGTTTAAAACTCCTTTTGAAGCTTTATATGTATATAAGCCTGTAGTAAAACACTTAAGAATATTTGAATGTAAAGCAGTTTCCGACATACCAAAGGAAGATAGAAAGAAATTACACTCAAAAGCCATAAGATGTGCTTTTATAGGGTATTGTTTGTCATATAAAGCATACAGATTATTTAATCCCTCTACTCACAAGATATTTGTTAGTAGAGATGTTAAATTCCATGAGCAGGATAATGAAGAAACTGATGAACACTATGACGGATGGGACATTCCATACTTTGAGGAAGAAGAAGTAAAGAACAATCAGGGTCAGTAGCAAACAAAGGCAGAGGATGAACAACAACAACAACAACAACAATAACAATAGCAACAACAACAATAGCAGCAGCGGGAAGAAATAAGGTTTGAAATCACCACCCCACCACTCAAGAGATCAGGTAGGAAAGCTGAAATACCTGCAAGATATAGGGAAAATGCTTTTATAACTAGTATGATGAATGTGGTTGAATCGTCTAGTTATAAAGAAGCAAATGAAAATAATGAATGGAAAATAACCATGGAACAAGAATATGATTCAATAATCAGAAACAACACTTGGGAATTGGTAGAACTCCCTATAGGAAAACAGGTCATAGGTTGCAAATGGTTATATAAAATGAAAGTTAATGCAGATGGAGCTATAGAAAAATTGAAAGCTAGGTTGGTTGCAAAGGGGTACATACAAAAAGAAGGGATAGATTATGAAGAAACCTTCACCCCTGTAGCTAAATTGAATACCATCAAAATGTTAATTTCTTTAGCTACCAAGAAACATTAGATGATGCACCAACTAGATGTAAAGTCTGCATTTCTGAATGGAGAACTGAAAGAAGAGGTTTATTTAGAGCAACCGGAAGGGTTTGTCCAGAAAGGAAAAGAACATTTAGTCTGTAGGTTGAAGAAAGCACTCTATGGACTAAAACAAGCTCCTAGGTCTGGTATGAGAAAATTGATTCATTTTTTCTACAAGTTGGCTACAACAGAAGTAAGAATGACCCTAATCTTTACACCATGAAAGATGAACAAGGGTGTGTAGTGCTAATTTCATTATATGTAGATGATTTGATAATTACAGGTAATGCTATATATCTAATTGATGAAATCAAGCAATAGATGCCATAGATGTTTGAGATGAAGCATCTCGGTGAACTCAGATACTGTTTAGGTCTCGAGATCTGGAGAGATTCAGGACAAACATTTCTGTCTCAAGGAAAGTATGTAAAAGGCCTGCTAGAAAAGTTTAGAATGGATCAGTGTAAGTCGGCATTGGTACCATTACAACAGAAAATCAAATTGTAGTGTGAGGATGGCTCAAAAGCGGCGGATGCAACACTTTATAGATAGCTGGTGGGGATTCTGATCTACCTAACCACCACTAGACCTAATTTGGCTTATGCAGTCAGTGTGTTAAGCCAATTTATGTCTAAGCCACTTGAAAGCCATTGGAATGCAGTGAAGAATGTTTTGAGGTATCTACAAGGTATTGTAGATTATGGAATTATTTACACTGACTCTTCTGATGTTAGATTGGCAGGATTTGCAGATTCAGATTGGGTAGGAAATGTAGATGATCGCAGATCTATAACAGGTTATGCATTCAGTCTTGGATCTGGGGTGATCACTTGGAGCAGCAAGAAGCAGAACACAGTCTCCTTATCCTCAGCAGAAGCAGAGTATCAAGCCATGTGTGCAACAACGTGCGAGGCAGCTTGGTTGTTTAGACTTATCCAGGATGTTGGGGAAGAATAGAAAGTCGCAACAACAATTAGATGCGACAATCAAAGTTCAATCAAACTGGCCAACAATCTGGTGTTTCACAAAAACACTAAACATATTAATACTCAATTCCATTTTGTTAGGGAGAAAGTGCAATCTAAAGAAATTTATTTGAAATATTGTAATACATGTGATAATGTTGTGGACATTTTCACTAAGCCCCTTGGACAAGTAAAATTTCAAATGTTTAGGGAGATGTTAGGCATATATGTGAACCTATTCTCCATTAAGGGGGAGTGTTGAAGATAATGGAGAATATCCTAGAATATGTAGAGTTGGTTCACGTAGCCTCAGGATAAGAATTAGTTTCTATTTCTTAGGATTCTGTTCTAACTTCCCTAAAAACCATGTATTCTATTTAATGTGTAATGTTGATGAACAATGTAGAGTGTTCTGCAGAGCCAGACTCTCCTGGCTCGGATTCTCTTTCATAGAGCTGACTAGTGGGTTTTATTTTAATACAAACTTTGCCATTTTTATTAGTCCTCACCACCACCATACCAATATTGCCATCACCCTCTTTTACCAATCTAGCAACTACTAATTGCTGAAACTACTTCTCCAACTTTCATAGATGATATGGAAAAGGCATTTAAAAGAATTGCAATACTAAGAATTTCAATATTTGCAAGTGAATATTTAACCAATTATTCATTAAATTCAAAACATTTATGTGAGATGGAAAGGAAAATGAATATTATTATATTACATAGTTGATAAAATTAGGTTTGCAAAGTTCTAAAAGTTAGACTGTATAGACAAGAAAATTTCAATAGTTTAATATATCCAAAATCAAATTTTATTAAGAAAACTTAAAATTCTTTTATATAGAAGTTACTAAAAAGATAAATATATAAGTGTTCCAATCCTAGTGGGTCAAATTCTTTGAACATAATTAAAAATTTTCAATTTTCAATAGTTTCTTCTTTTGAAAAAAATCATAAAACAACAATATCAATTGATAAGTACCGACCTAAACAATTACTAACATCAAAATATTCATCCTTAATTTTTATTCACCTACTATTTGTACTCCTCTTCTTATTAGATAATTTCTAATATTTATTCTTATTAAGGAGGAGAATTTAATCATTAATCGAAACTAGTTTCATAAAAGTGTGAAAGTCAATAAATTTGTATATAGGAAAAATATATTTTAAACTATTAATACACAACTTATCTAAAATTTAAGTTTTTAATATTGAATAATATTTCTTTTTCAATTCATGGCATTGGATTGTGAAGGTCATGCAAATCATTATTATTATAATTTTGGATTCCACGTTCTTTCCATGACATTTGCACCAAAACATGCTCATTTTGTTATATACATGGTTGGAAATTGGAAGATAATTTATATATTTATGTAGGTTGGTCACCTTTTAGTGTTGAGACATTCTTTTTTTAAGGCCTTTTACAAAACAAAGGTTATTTACCCTTATAATAATTACTTAGTTCTTGATTAGGTTAGAGAATCGTTAAACTATTAATTAGCTGCCTAGGGTTATTAGTCAATAATTAGCTGCCTAGGGTTATTAGTCAATTGCGAATAGTTAGAATGTATTTTTATGAATATTCATTCAGAGTATCCTACCACCATGAGTATGTATCCAATGAACTCCACATTCCCAACCCTTGTAGTTACTTTACACAAAACATCTGATCATTTTTCCATCATAGTTACGTTATGGTCAAAGATTCAAAGAAAGTTATATCAAAGTTATATCAATTGATTAATAATTTGACCTTTCATGTATTAATCTCGCTTTATGTTCCTTCAAAATTTAAAAAAATATACCGCGAGGATAAAGGATATATCACCATCCATGTCACAACCATCTTCCCGGTACAATGAATCAAATCTACATATTTGGGCACTTAAATCTGCTGACAGTGAATTAAGATTCCCTTTACAATTGTACATCATTTCTTATCTTATTTTCCTCGCAATGAATTAGGACTCATTTTGTAATTGTCGTGTACCTTGAAAATTAAAATTTGACATTTTGTGTTATTGTTCAAAGAACATGTGTCTATAAACTTATAAAAATTCCTTTTTACTTTTCAAATTTATGATTTTTTAAAAGATAATAGATTAAAAAAAAAATTAAAATATGTATGGTATTTATTGATATATTAAAATTGTTTTTATTTAATTAAGAATTCAGTTTACCTATGTAATGAAATAGATGCACACTCTAGGGTTTAAAGGAATATTGTGAAAGTGAAAACATGTTCTAGGTCTATCAGTTTAACTAAGATAATTTTATTTAAATAACAATAATAAATTAATTCACATTTATAAGTTATAATTAATAATAATTATTTTTAATAATGATTAATAATTAAATTAATTTTTTATTATTATTATTTAAAATAAATATATATTTTTAAAATGTTTAATATATCATTTTTGACTGAAAATTAAATTGATGATTTCATACCAAATAATATTTTAACATAATACTCACCCTCTATCCAAAACCTATAGACAAAAATAATATATTAGAACCTGTTTTATTTATTTATTTATATATATATATATAAATAAATAAATATAATACTATTTATAAAAAATAATATCCAATTAATTTTTTTTGGTGCATGAGGATTCTCTTCTCCTAAGGTTTCAGCTAAGAATTCTAAATTCTCAATGCTTAAGTGACTACCTTATTGTTCAACTACTTCATTTATGAGTTTCGCTTGCATGTGGAAGCGTTGGTTATTGTTGTATATTCTTGTTTTTAAGGTTAAGATTCATGTATGTTTAATTATTACTTAACAACATTTATTTTCCATAAAAGCTTGTTTCCAAGTAATGTAAAAGTACCGAAAGAAAGGTACTTCAAAAAGTGTTTTGCAAATGTTGGAAGTCAAGAGTACCACACGCTACAAATGTTCCGAGTAAAGGGTACGAAACATTATAAATGGTAAGTTTTATTAAAAATATCAAATCAAACCCCCACTCATGAATAATTGTTTTGCATAGACTTTTTCTAGCATCTTAAAGTTGGAATTAAAGTCATGACATCATTATGATGTAATTATTTAATATTAAATTTATATAAAATTTAATTAATGTTATGAATATTTATAGTTATCATGCTTTTATGTACCTAACATGTAGGTTAATGGCTTTGTTGTGGGCATATGCTTAGAAAGATAATTCACTCTATCAAATCATGATAGCCATTGTCTTTCTTTGTGACTTTGTCCAACTTATAGGCTTTGGCTTGAATATAGTGCTTTTTCTAGAATTTTTATGATTGTGAGAAAATCATTTTTTATAACTGAATATGTGTTAAGTGTTGGAAATACTGAGAGGGTGTGAATCAATATTTCTTTTTTCAACTATTGTTTTACTAGTTAAAACATATATATTCAGAACACAAGATGAACAACAAAAATAAATGCTTTTATTAATATAATCTTTGCAGTAAAATAGATACAATATATAGATGGTTACAATCAGTTGCTAAGCACCAACATGGACTTTTGTGAGGCTCCAACCTCCAGAGCTCCAACTCTATTTCGCCAAGGCAACAATCTTGGACTTGGGAGCACCAACTCCCAAGGACTTCAATCCTTCCAGTTCCTGAGACACTAGTCCCGAGGACACCAATCGTTCCTACTTCTAAGGCACCAATCCAAGGACTCTAATCCCTCTTACTTTTGAGGCATCAACCCCAAGGACTCCTATCCTTCTTACTTCTGAGGCACCAACCCCAAGGACTCCAATCCTACTTACTTTTGAGGCACCAGCCCCAAGGGTTTCGACCCAATCTTGTCAACGCACATTTGATCGTAATGTTCTGCTCTCAGGACTCTACATTATTGAGTTCTGTCTGTTTATGGATTCATTGTAGTCTCCATGCTACAACATCAATGACAACTAGTCTTGTTATGAAGGAGTCTTTACAACTCCTCATACTGCCCCACACAGAGTCTCCAATAGCCTTCATGACCTTTGATAATGTCTTCACATAGCTTTAGTTAGTCTACTATTAGTTGCACTAAGCTCTGCATAAAGAACAACTTTATGTTCAAGCATATGTTCTAATCTCATAGTGAATGCTTCAACATGACTGTTTCTTTGTTGGCTACTTCTCCCCTTTGACTATCTACTATCCTGTTGGTCCTTCGACCCTCTTTCTATTCTGCTGGACCCTCTTTCTGTTCTGTTGGACCCTCACTCTGTTCTACTGGACCCTCTAACTTATTTCAACAACGTTCAACCCCACCTATTCTCTATTTTTTTTTGTTTTTATACATTCCTGATCCTCTGACTATCGGTTTCCTCTTTTTCACTGGCTCTTTGGCTTACTCCTCGTTTGCTTTAGCTTCCTCATCACTTCATTGCTTTGGCTTTTCGGTCACTATAGCTTCCTCTGTCTCTTCATGCTCATAGGGCACGTTAGTTCATAAGAGAGGGCCAAATTCACAAAGAAAAATTGTTGCCTGATAAAACTGTAATAGAGCCCCGCTTTTTTATGATAATAGGTATACACAGAGACTATTTTGTTTAACAGACATGCCATGTCCCAATCACAATCGCCATCAGCTTTAGTTCAGCCTCCTAAACGATCGAAACCATTATCATATGCATTTTTTCCTTCACACCGTGCGCAAGGCCAATATTCAAATACACATGAAATATGAGAAAAACCATGAGTGAAACGCTAAGGGTGGACTTCAAAACAATATTATACCCGCATCTATACTATATCGGGTCTGCCTTGTAATTGTAATCGGTAGTCGCCAATGGCCAATGGCCGATGGCTGATGGACATGATATATACATTAACTGTGTTATAATCGGACCATCAGTTCCGCGGAAAATATCGCAATCGGCTCTTTCAAAACGGCAAGGCTTTAAGCTCTTGCGATACGGTGGGTGCGATGTGTCATTAAACCAGAGCACAATGTTGCAGCGGGTCCACATATAATATATATATATATATGTTGCAATTTGCACGTGTTTAACGTGGCAAGCCTTAAGGCCCATATACATAACAATATATATATATATATATATATATATATATATATATATATATATATATATATATATATATATATATATATATATATATATATATATATGTTGCAATTTGCACATGTTTAACATGGTGAGCCTTAAGGCCCATATACATAACAATCTATATGAAAAACTACCCAAACTTCACTTGTTTATATACCCAAACATATATGTCATCGGGTCCGCATATATGTATCGTAATCGGGGGTTTGGGGTGATGGCACATAGCCGAACCACCGATTTCCACTGTTGCCGATATTTATGTATTTGCCTGCTCCGATGGTGTATTGCATATATATATATATATATATATATATATATATATATATATATATATATATAAGTCTACGCTTCTGATACTGTAAATGCACATATATACTATATAGCTCCTGATAGCTCCTGATGCAGGAGCATCCAGCACCCTTAAAGAAAGGGAGGAATCCAAGCGGAGCGAAGAGGAGCGCATGGACAGGCAGAGCTGAAAGAACGGGAGCAAAACAGAGGAAAGTCTGCTTTAAAGTAGAAAAACAGATTTAAAGTGGGAAAAGATGGATAAGTCTTGAAGACTTATAATGTAATCTGCCATGTGTCATGAGCATGCATGCATAGAGAGCTTTCGGGCTTTTGGTTTGAGGGTTGATTGGATCCTTCCGATCCGATCCAATAATACTTCACATATATATATGTATGTTGAACCTGCGTGTTCAGAGATAGATAAAAGGATAATAGATAGAAGAGAGTGAGAACAGTATGTTCACAATGTAGTCGAGTGGGAACTTGGCTCTAAGGTTGAAATGCCTTAGTTTCTAATTGTTTTGTATATAATAATACCTACATGTATTTAAGTGTTGAAACTGTGTCTTCATGTGTCTGTGTCTTCACGTGTCTTTGGCTTTCCCGCATATCGATGTATTTGTTCTCTTTCTATTCTCTTAAGTATATACACGCTGATAGTTTAAATCCCAATTGTAATTGCATGTCGCTCGACCATCGACCACTGTAGGGTCGATGGTGATCCAGAAATATATATCATAACTGTTATATGTGTTAACAGAGTGTGAACACAGGTGTGGGCAGAGGAATTGGCTTTAAAGCTCCAATCCCTTCGAAATGGCGAAAACATACAAGGACTGTTGGATTTGAAATATCAACGGTCTAGATTCCTTATCGCTTCAGCAGCGTAACCTCATCGCATCAGAAGAATCTTTATTGCACCAACGAGAACCCTTGGATGTTATCGGAACTAACCAAGGAACAATTGCAAGGCGATAATGCGACGGATCATGAACCATTGGATCACGAGTTCGGATTGACAGTTCCGATCTCATCGGCGATCGGAGAAGTGGGAGTCTTTTGGAACCGCCGAAGTGCAAGCTCTGACGTTCCGGATCCGAAAACATTATAGGCCGGGTCATAAATGGGTGTCGGGTCCATAAGGGCCTTTAGAACTGTGCGCTCCGATAGCCGGAGCCAAAATATTATAAAGAGCGATTGAATGGGACGTCAAGTCCGCAGACCCTTTGTATTACAAAACCGCCGATGTAAACCTGCCGAAATGACGGACCCAAAGTCATTAAGAAGCAGAGTATAAAGGGTCGTTGGGTCCGCAGAACTATTGCATCACAAGAGGCCGCGATAACCCCGATATCCTGGACTCGAAGTCATTATAGGAAGGGATGTAAAAGATGCCGGGTCCGCGAGGGCGTCGGGGGTTGGACTCAAGTGGTTATTGCGAGCGCCGATAACCGGACCCGCCGATAATTATAAAGGCGGGCGTATAAGATTTGAGATCCGGGCTTATGAATCAAAGCGGGGATTTATGTTGTTTTCCGTGTATTTTTATATATGTGGCCGCGGGTTTTAAGGCTCAACGCTATAGTTAATTAAGCGGTTGGGTGGTGGCTTCCGATAGATGCAAAGGCGCCGATAGTTATATTGGCTTTGGTTTAATGTAAGTCCATGTTTTATAAAAGGCTTCATGCCTAAGAACGCTTTCGATAGGCTTTGTGGGCCATAACCCACAGGCCTCAGGATCGATTATTTGGGAATTGGGATTTTGGATTAACCCCCAAAATCTCACATCATCATTTTGGTATCAGAGTAGGGAAAGTTTCCTGCGAGGAGAAGGATTCCAGAGAGAAAGAAGAAGAAGCAGGAGGCACAGTTGGTTAAACTGGAGAGTTTGTGGTCTTACTGTCGCACAGAGATCGACAGCCGAAGGTGAGAAGATCGCAACAAATCTAGAGCAAGGTGTGCTCATATGGTTCCAGAGGAGAGAACCTGAAGGATGCCAAAAGACTGAGTGAGGAGAGCTTGGTGAGGTATCGTGTAGCAGATGAAGACTATTACTACAGAGGTTTGGTTGCAGCTCACAGAAGACCATGAAGGCAATTCCACTGAAGGATTGAACCAGTGGGTAGAATTACTAAGGACAGGAAGAAGCATATGACCAGGAGTTCATAAATTTTTGTGCCTCGGGAGTCTGATGCAGGAGCATCTAGCACCCTTAAAGAAAGGGAGGAATCCAAGCGGAGCGAAGAGGAGCAAAACAGAGGAAAGTCTACTTTAAAGCAGAAAAACAGATTTAAAGTGGGAAAAGATGGATAAGTCTCGAAGACTTATAATGTAATCTACCATGTGTCATGAGCATGCATGCATAGAGAGCTTTCGGGCTTTTGGTTTGAGGGTTGATCGGATCCTTCCGATCCGATCCAACAATACTTCACATATAGATATGTATGTTGAACCTGCGTGTTCAGAGATAGATAAAAGGAGAAATGCCTGAAATGCCTTAGTTTCTAATTGTTTTGTATATAATAATACCTACATGTGTTTAAGTGTTGAAACTGTGTCTTCATGTGTCTTTGACTTTCCCGCATATCAGTGTATTTGTTCTCTTTCTATTCTCTTAAGTATATACACGCTGATAGTTTAAATCCCAATTGTAATTGCATGTTGCTCGACCATCGACCACTGTAGGGTCGATGGTGATCCAGAAATATATATCATAACTGTTATATGTGTTAACAGAGTGTGAACATAGGTGTGGCAGAGGAATTGGCTTTAAAGCTCCAATCCCATCGAAATGGCGAAAACATACAGGGACCGTCAGATTTGAAATATCAACGATCTAGATTCCTTATCGCTTCAGTGGCGTAACCTCATCGCATCGGCAGAATCTTTATTGCACCGGCGAGAACCCTTGGATGTTATCAGAACTAACCAAGGAACAATTGCAATGGCGATAATGCGACGGATCATGAACCGTCGGATCGCGAGTCCGGATCGACGGTTCCGATCTCATCGGCGATCGGAGAAGTGGGAGTCTTTTGGAACTGCCGAAGTGCAAGCTCCGACGTTCCGGAGCCGAAACCATTATAGGCCGGGTCATAAAGGGGTGTCGGGTCTGTAAGGGCCTTTAGAACTGTGCGCTCCGACAGCCGGAGCCGAAATATTATAAAGAGCGATTGAATGGGACGTCAGGTCCGCAGACCATTTGTATTACAAAACCGCTGATGCAAACCTGCCGAAATGACGGACCCGAAGTCAATAAGAAGCAGAGTATATGTTATGAAACCAGCTCAAGAAAAGATAGAAAAGATAGATCAACACCTTAGAATTCAGCCTCTTCGAGGGGGCAACCTCCTTTACATTACATAAATGAACAATTCTTAGATGATACAAATGACAAAACCTCCTTTCTATATATAGGAGTCCAAGGAGTCACAATATAATCCAGCCGACCTAACAATAATAATATAAAGCCACAAAAATAACAATAGAGGGATTCTATGGGGCACAGAAATAACAATATGCGGGTAATAGGGGCACAACAATATAAATAAGGGGTATAACTACAATAGTAATGGGGTAATCACTAGTATTATAGGGACCCAACATGCCCCTCTCCTTCAAAAAAGTGTTGTCCTCAACGCTTGAGTAGTTTTGGATACTTCTGCATAAAATTCTCATCCTCCCATGTGGAATCTTCAGCGGATAAGTTCTTCCACTTGATAAGATACTCTGAAATTGATCGATTTCGTAGCTGTCGAGTTCTTGTTTCTGTGACTGCTTCCTGTTCCAATATAATTTTTCCTTCCTCGTCAAGTTCTGGAAATATTGTTTGAATTGGGAGCTTGTCACCTATAACCTTCTTTAAACATGAAACATGGAAAACTGGGTGCAATCGAGAAGCTGCAGGAAGCTCCAATTTGTATGCCATAGTACCAATCTTTTGCAACACCTTGTACAGACCATAATACTTTGGTGATAATTTATTATCCTTCTTAGCTTTCTTTAGGGACATTTGCTTATATTGTTGTAGCCGTAGGAATACCCAATCACCTACATCAAAACTTCTTTAACTGCGATGTTGATCTGCCTGTTGTTTCATTCTATTTTGTGCCAACACGAGGTTATCCTTTAAGAGTTGGAGGACTTGTTGTTGATGTTCAATGTGATGTTCCACTGCCTTAACCTTAGAATTTTCTCTTAAATATGATGTGATGGATGGTGGTTGATACCCATAAAGTGCCATAAATGGGGTCATTTTTGTTGCTGTATGGAAGGAAGTGTTATACCACCATTCAGCCAAAGGCAACCATTTGACCCATTGTGTCTGTTTATCAGATACAAAGCAATGAAGATATCCTTCCAAACATTTGTTTACTATCTCAGTTTTCCCATCAGATTGAGGATGGTAAGATGAGCTATGAGCTAACTGAGTACCAAGACAAGAAAATAATTCTGTCCAAAAATTTCCAGTGAAAATGGGATCTCTGTCACTTACAATAATCTTTGGGTTTTCATGTAGCTTTTGAACTGTTTCCATAAATGCAGTAGAAACTGTACTGGCTTTAAATGGATGTGATAATGCAAAAAAGTGTGCATACTTGGTAAGTCTGTCAACTACCACCATGATGACACTCTTTCCCTTAGACTTGGGTAAACCTGTGATAAAATCCATTGAAACCTCCTCCCAACGTTGGCTTGGAATGGATAAAGGTTGTAATAGACCCGGTGTCTTAATTGTTTCAACTTTATTTTGCTGGCAAACCAAACATTCCGCCACAAACTTTTGAATATCTGATTTAAGGCCATCCCAAAAAAATTCCTTCTTAACCCTGTGGTAAGTTTTTAAAAATCCTGAGTGCCCTCCTAAGGGAGAAGTGTGCAATTCCATAAGAATCTTTTGTTTTAGCTGGGAATTCTTACAGAGGTATAAGTGATCTTTGTACCATAACGAATCATTTTGCCAGCTAAATGTATCAGAAGTACTGGAATCTTGTTGTAGCTTTCGAATAAGTGCCCACACTTCTTCATCATTCTTCCATTCCTCCCTTGCTTCATTTATCCAATCTAGTTGGATAATAGAAATGGCACACAACAATGCTTCCACATCCTCATCCTTTCTTGAGAGTGCATCTGCCACCACATTTTGCTTCCCTTTTTTGTAGATGATTTCAATGTCATAACCCAACATCTTTGTGACCCACTTTTTTTGCTCTTCAGAGGATAATCTTTGTTCTAAAAATTATTTAAGGCTATCATGATCCGTTTTTACCTTGAAGTGTCTTCCCATTAGGTAGGGTCACCATTTCTTAAGTGCATGGAGTATTGCCAACATTTCCTTCTCATAAATAGCTTTGCTTAAAAACTTTCCCTTGATTGGACGACTTTCAAAAGCAATGGGTCTTTCATCTTGCATTAGAACAGCACCAATTCCATTTCCTAAAGCATCACATTCCACAATAAAGGTTTTTGTGAAGTCTGGTGTAGCTAAGACCAGTGCTTGGCACATTGCCTCTTTAAGATGTTCAAAGACCTTTGTTGCTTCCAGAGTCCATGAAAATGAATCTTTCTTCAATAATGTTGTTAGAGGTGCTGCTATTCTCCCATAGTTCTTAACAAACTTGGCATAATACCCTGTCAACCCAAGAAATCCTCACAGATGCTTTATGGATGTGGGGATTTTGTAGAAATTTTGAATAATTTAACACATATTCACAGAGATTATCCTGATCATACAATTATAAGCAGAACATGCATAATACATAATCTCCTCTACATTGATCGTCAATTTACAGAAGCAGAAACATTCACAGGTGCACATAGAAGCATCAATCACACATATCAACACAGTATTTTCCCGGGGAAAGCATCTCGCTAAAAACCCCAACTATCTGTATATTATATTGATTGAATCATGTAACAATACATAGTACAATGCTTATCACAAGCAATCCAGTACCAGCTCCACCTGTTACACACAATACAACTCAGATCTGATCTCCAAATCTCCCCCGCTGCTTGCCTGCCTCCACAGCTCAATACTTGCTCAAGAACTAATGAGAATGGCTCACCAAACTCGTATTTCACCTCAAAATAATCACTCACACTTTGTTGGACGTGAGCAAAGGCTACAATACTGGGCAAATACATGAGCAAACTCACTGGCATCCTCAATCCCTTGATTGTGCAAGATCTGGTGCACAACTATAGTCACAACTAATAGCAATCTGATTCTCTACCACCTATCCCTGTTGAACTGAACATGCACTGACATGCAACTGAGTTAACTGATGTATTCTATAGTTGCATTATGAGTTAATAACTTGTGAAATAATTAATAACTAATTCACCCAACTCATCTCTAGTCTATTGATCAGTTAGACTAAATACAACTAGTTTAACAAAGCTAAATTGAACACAACTCCATCAACTGCACCTCCAGTCCACTAAACTCAACTCACTTGAGTTCTAACTGAAGTCATGCATGCAACAACTCAACTGACTCATAAGAAAAGCGTATTTCCTTCTGACAGCTGCATGTGCCACCTCTGTAGCTCAAACTGAAGTGATCCAAGAGAAGAAGATCAAGTTTATAGTCCAAATATTATTATGAGACAATAATATTTGACTTTTCTATTTTTGACAGCCAGTCTAAAAATAGACTTTGATCACTCACACTTTGATAAAAAATAGAAGTCCATCTATTTTTCCCAACTTGACCAATTATCCATAAACAGCAACCTGCAATCCATAGACATGATCCATATGTCTAAAAATAGACATAGTATAAAAATAGACTTGCGCCAAAAATAGCCTGCGGGCCCACTTAGTGAAGGCGACTCTTTTCACTAAGCTTCATCATCTTGTTGCACTCTCAACAAGCATTTCTTTTTGCACACTTTTCAACACTCCCTCTCAACAAGAAAGGCTTCCTCTCAAACCCGATCCTGTAACTCTGGAATGTTCTCCATGCAACACATCTGGCCGGTCCACTTGCTCTGTTGTCAAAGTCTCTAACTGCTATTGCCTCTGTCGACTGAAACTCTGCATCTCTGTGCTCTTCAGTATCTGACTGCTCTAGCCTCTGTCACTTTGATCTCTGACTGCATCCGTGCTGCTGCTGGTTCTATCTCCCAGCATTGCATCCGCACTGCACCTCCCAACTGACCTCCCTATTGGGATAGAAACACCCTCTGATGCTAAAGCTCTACCTGCTGCTGACAAGTGCTCCCTCTCTGACATCTGTGCTACTGCAACATCTCCATGCATCTCGCACCATTGCACACCTCTTTGTGCCACCTAGCACTGTGCAAAACACTTGTGCCTCTTGCATTGCTACAGCCTGCTAGCTATGCATTGTCCTGGGATTCCCTGCACTGTCGCTCTCTCTGCCGCTCCATCCGCATCTGTCTCTACCCAATCAGTCAGTTCCTGCTACTACACATCTGGGGCTCCCGTAGCAAGGTCTCATCCAAGAGGTTGGGTACCTCAAGGATCCTGCCCCTCCTCCTTGGGACAATCAATCCACATCACCCCACCTCCTACCTGGAGGTATGCCTGCATGCGATCCTTCAGCCCATCTGGCTCGAAGTTTCCCCCTACTGGAGGTCTCTGGATGAGTATATGTCTCTACTCTATCTCCTCTCAGCTTCCCCTGTTGTGGCTCCTCCACAACCTCCTGAAGTTGCTGCACCAATCGTGGCTCCTCCACAATCGTCTGAGACTTCTTCTGGCTCTGCATGTTGAGAGGTAATATACGCTCCCTCTCAACCACCAAGTCTCCATCAGTTGCCTCACTGCTCAAGGCTGTGCATGCATCTTGAACCTCAAGAGCATACAGGTTCTTGACCCGTGAACCAATCTGCTTCACCTGTCTAGTGATGATGTGTCTAAGGAAAACCTTTCCCTTACTAAAGACCACATCATAGCCTCTGTCTTCCAACATCGCGATCGACACCAAGTTTCTCTTCAGTCCTAGTACATACTTGACATCGGTCAAGGTAAGGCAAACTCCATGCTCCCTCTGAAAAATAATCGTGCCTACACCTGAGACACTATACTTCTCATCATTACCCATCCCTATGAGTATCTGGAGATCTTTCTCCTCCAAAGTACTGAACAAACTTTTGTCACCGGTCATGTGGAAAGAAGCTCCACTGTCAAGAAACCAACCACTTCCCACCATGGATGAAACCATGCATGCGAAGAGTGTGAAGTCCAACTCAAACTGTGAAGCAAGTGAGGCTGCCTCACCTTCAGATCCTTCCCCGGATCCCTTCTTGGACTTCTTCTTTGGGCAATTAGTAGCATAATGACCCAACTCATGACAACGAAAGCATCTCACCTTCGCCTTGTCAACCTTCTTCCCATCATTGGAAGAACTGGATTCGGAAAGAGAAACCTTCCCCTTCCCCTTCTTCGCCTTACTCGCTAAGGCACAGTTCTCCTCATCCTGCATGGATGAAGAACTGTCTCTGGTGCTCCGTCTAATCTCCTCTTGCAAAAGATCTGACCACAGTCTTTCCCATCCTGGCAATTTCTCCCGACCATTGACAGAGTCCTGATAGGAATGCCAACTCTTCGAAAGACCAAGGAGAGCCAAGCTCACCAAGTCCTCATCATCGACAGTAACCCCCACACTTCCCAGTGTAGGAATTTACAGGGTAAGTTCCTCAGAAAGAATACCAAAAGGACACCGCTCACAACCAGATCTCAAATCAATACACCAGTATTTTTGACGTGGTTAAAACCCTCAGAGTGCAAGGAGGGAAACAGTCCACGGCCTGTCCCAACGTGGGTACTACAGGCAATTTATTAATCAAAGAATGAAAATTTACATAAGCTTCTCTCATGCACGGATTACCCGAACAATGACCCTCCATGCGCTTTAAATAGAACTCATGGACCAATCGGGTGTCAAGCCACGGATCAAGTGTCGGTAATACCGAGGTGAGAGTGAACCGTCGGATCACTACATATCGTGACCGTCGGATTGTAAGTTACAAAATGTACAACGGTAAAGAAACACACTTTACCTAACTCTATACCTAACTCTAAACTAGACCAAGTTGAACTTAACTATATCCTATGTGTCGGAATATCCTAACATCCCCCCTTAAGAACAACTTGGGATAGGATTGAAGGATTTACAAATATGACACAATAGGAGAAGGAAGGAGGCACTAGAGCCTATCCCCCCTTAGTGACAACTTCCTGAACTCCAAGCATATATCGAAGTTTAGTGAACTTCGCCTCTGTGAGAGCCTTTGTGAAGATGTCTGCAACCTGATCATCTGTTGGACAATATTGCACTTCAAGAACATGGTCATGAATGAGCTTTCTGATGAAGTGCATGTGTAGTTCGATGTGTTTGCTGCGCTGATGCTGGACTGGATCTTTGCATAGCTGAATGGCACTTTGATTATCACACCAAAGTGTGGTTGGATGCTGCTGCTCAAAGCCAAACTCTGATAGGATCTGACGAAGCCACAAGGCTTCCTTACTAGCTTCCACGGCACCACGATACTCTGCTTCTGCTGACGAAAGAGAAATGGCAGCCTGTTTCTTACAAGCCCATGTAATAGGTCCTGAACCAAGAGTGAAGACATAACCGGCAGTAGACTTCCGATCATCAGGGTCACCAGCCCAATCA
Source organism: Pinus tabuliformis (assembly GCA_031772625.1). Taxonomy (NCBI): domain Eukaryota; kingdom Viridiplantae; phylum Streptophyta; class Pinopsida; order Pinales; family Pinaceae; genus Pinus; species Pinus tabuliformis. Next base: position 663,391,667 of record CM062818.1, on the reverse strand, counting down.
GAATCAGTGAAACCAACTAACAGAGGAGCTGCTTTGGCACTGTAATGAATCCCAAACTGTACTGTACCTCGAACATAACGAAGTATTCTTTTAGCTGCTTTCCAATGACTTTCACGGGGGTTTTGCATAAAACGAGCAACAAGGCCAACAGCAAAGGAAAGATCAGGACGAGTATGGGTTAAGTACAAGAGTTTTCCTACAAGTTGACGGTATAAGGTAGCATCAACTTCAGGAGAAGTACAAGAGACTGAAAGTTTGACTCCAGACTGAAAGGGAGAAGGGGCTGGCTTACAGTCTTCCATGTGAAAATGACGAAGAATATCACAAGCATACTTGGACTGGGAAAGGAAATGCCCTCCTTGGATTGCAAGACTTGAAGACCGAGAAAATAGTGTAAGTGTCCTAAGTCTGTCATTTCAAATTTCTTTTTAAGGATAGACTTCACATGGTTTATAAGGTTGGGATCACTACCAGTAAGGATAAGATCATCAACATAAAGAACAAGGATGATAAGAGAGTCACCCACTTTCTTGGTGTAGACAGTATTGTCAGAATGACACCTAGAAAAGCCAGATTCTAAAAGAAAGCTATCCATTTTGGCATACCAAGCCCGAGGAGCTTGCTTGAGACCATAAAGGGATTTCTTAAGTCGACACACAAGGCTGGAGTCTGTTTGTATGAAGCCAATGGGTTGTTCCATATAGATTTCTTCCTGCAAGTCCCCATGCAAGAAGGCAGATTTAACATCCATCTGATGGACTTCCCATTTTAAAGAGGCAGCAAGGGAAAGAACAAGGCGGATAGAGTTCATTTTGGCAACAGGGGCGAAGGTTTCAGTGTAGTCAATGCCTTCAACCTGTGAAAAGCCCTTAGCAACAAGACGAGCTTTATGTTTATCAATTTCCCATCTGGTCCATACTTGGTTCTGTAAACCCATTTACATCTTACAAGTTTTCGTCCCTTTGGTAGAGGAACAAGATCCCATGTATCATTTGTCATCAATGAATGATATTCTTCATTCATAGCTGCTTCCCAATGTGGATGGCCTGAAGCTTCTGCAAAAGTGTCAGGATCATGATTTACTGGAGCTTGAGCCAGTAAAGAAGAGGCTCTTTCAAACTGAGAACGTGTACGTCGCTGATCTGTAGGATCACCGGCAAGATCACCTGCTGCATCTCGAGTAGCACGGACCCATCTTGGAAGTTGAGGATCCTGAGAAGGTGGGGGAGGAATGTCATCCTCACTTTCATCATCTGAAGAAGAAATGTTTTCAAAAGTAGAAGAGATAGGAAGAGGTGGCACATCCGCCGGACTAGGCTCGCAGGCCGATTTATTTTCATCAAATTTTACATCTCTTCTAATGATAACATTTTTGGACTTAAATGGAATAAGTCTATAACCTTTTACATCTTCAGAATATCCAACAAAAGTACATTTCTCACTCTTAGGTTCTAAAGCTTTATGCTTTTCATCTGGAATATGGGCCCATGATTCACTTCCAAACACACGAAAGTGACTTACATCTGGTTTAATGGAACTCCAAGCTTCTTCTGGAGTGATATTCTCTAGAACCTTAGTAGGAGTGCGATTGATTATATAATTTGCACAATTAATTGCTTCGGCCCAAAAACTAAGACTGAGTCCTTTAGATTGCAGCATACAATTAGCCATTTCCTTTAAGGTGCGATTTTTCCTTTCAGCTACACCATTTTGTTGTGGGTGTATGGAACAGTATGTTGCATTTGAATTCCATTTTCGGTGCAAAAGTTGATGAATGTGTTTTTAACATATTCTCCACCATTATCAGTTCTTAGCTTAAGAATTTGATGTCCAGATTGTTTTTCAACAAAGGCTTTGAAGGCCAAAAAGGTGTTAAATACTTCACTCTTGAGTTTTAAGAAGTATACCCAAGTGCGTCTGGAGAAATCATCAATGAAAGTTAAGAAGTACTTGCAGCCAGAGAATGAAGCAACAGGAAGAGGACCACATAAATCACTGTGCACAAGCTGTAAAGGGGTTGAGGCGTGCCAAGAGGCACGTTTGTCAAAACTGTCCCGATGATGTTTTCCGAGTACACATCCGGAACAAACACCATCTCTGCAAGATACCATAGGAAGACCTGTCACCATATTTTCTTTACATAGATGCTGAAGGGAGCGATAGTTTAAGTGACCAAATCGCTCATGCCAAAGTTTGCTCACTTCATCATTATGAGCAACAAATACTGAGGGAAGATTTGATGACCCAAAGTTGTGAAACTTATACAACCTTTTGGAATCATCAGCAAGACCAGTAGCTAGAATCTGTTTAGGATCTTTTAGATCCTTGATTACAACATCATGAGGTGAAAATTCAACAATTTTACCTTCACCTGAATGAGTTATCTGATAGACAGATAGAAGGTTGCAGGATAAGGTTGGAACACATAATACATCATTAAACTGACCATTGTCTAGATGAACAGTTCCAGTCCCTACAACATTAAGAGATCTATCATCACCAATATATATATTTTTGGTGTTACAATCATTTAAAGAAGAAAACATGGCTTGATTTTTGGCCATGTGACAAGAGGCTCCAGAATCAATGAGCCACTCATGAGAATGAGAAGAAGAAGAAGATACATTTAATGCATAACCAGACTGAGATGATTGATAATGACATGCAGAAAGTGCCATTCCGGAAGTTGAAGTTGAAGTAGGCTCCACATGGATGTTATGTTTCTTCATTGCGGCTTCCAAGGCTTCCATCTTCTTAAAGCATTTAGATTCTAAGTGGCCATCTAGATTACAAAAGTTACAATGTCTATCAGTCTTCTTCCATTTGTTTTTATTGGTCTTATCATTTTGCTGAAATGATCTTTCATTTTGAGGCTGAGATGGTTTAGGACCATTCTTTTGAGGATATGACTTCTTAGGATTCTTTGAATTTGGTTGCTGCTGGGCGGCTAATGCTTTCGTGGAAGAGTTTCCAAGATTAAGAAGACCAAGGTGTAAGAGTTTTTCTTGTTCTCTTATTAAGGAATCACAAAAGGAGTCAAGGAAGGGGCCTTGTATCTTGTCCTTGACAAATGAAAGCTTCCCTTGTAGAATGGAAAGTGGAAACAAATACAGAGTAGGCTGGTCCCAACTTAGTAAGGATGGAATAAATAAGGTTACCATCTTCTTTCTTAACTTTAACACCTTCCAAGAGATATCTAAGGGTCTTGAATTTGGACAAGAAATCTTCAATGCAAGAAAAATTATTAGGATCCAAAGTAAGCAGCTCATTTTCAAGTTGATGGGCTCTAATTTCATTTTTAATTCCAAAAACTTTAGCAAGTTTTTCTAATGCTTCATGAGGAGTCTCAAGTTCTGCAATGTGGAATCTAAGATCAGGAGAAACAGACATCCCTATCAAACCACGTGCTTGATCTTGTCTATTTTCCCATTTTGCCGCCTTGTCTTCATCTTTTGGTTTCTTCTCTTGGTCTGTGGCTATTCTGTAGAGACCTTTACTTCTAAGTAAATCTCCCATGTAGGCTACCCATTGGAAGTAGTTAGTGCTGTCAAGAATGACTTGGCATGGACTTTCCATTTTTAAAAAAAAACTGAAGCTGAAGATGCTGAAAGTAAGTGTTCCAATGGATAGATCTCGAAAAAATAGGCGGTTTTAAAAAAAACGGCTCTGAAAAAGGCTTCTGGATGAAGAAGTTATGGCTTTTTGAAAAAAATTGTTGACGTTGCCGGCAAAGTGCGCGAATGTGCGGGAATGAAAAAATCCGCCCCCACAAAATGGAGACTTGAACCCAAGACCTCTACTCTCTTAAAATAGCTTTGAACCAATTGATCTATACAAAAAATTTGAGAGAGAGAGAGAGAGAGAGAGAGAGAGGGGGGGGGGGGCCTTGGTTTGCGTGCTTGCCTTGAGAAAGCTCTTTTTCCCTACAAAACACAAAACACAAAACCCAACACGAATATGCAAAGAAAAACGAACCTTACAGCTCGAAGTTAGCTTTAGCCAAAAAATTAGAAATTTAAAAAAAAAAATCTCAAAGTTAGCTTTAGCCGAAAAACTAAATATTTTTCTCAATGTTTCTGATTTTCCGAGATCACACTAAGGTGCAGGGAAAAGAGCATACGCATGAGAAAAATCCTTCCTTTCTGTTTCTGATTTGCCCAGATCGCACAGAGTCGCAGGGCAAAGAGCATACGCAGAAATGAAAGGTATAGATCCGGTTAAAAAAAAAGGCTAAATAAACTAAGACCGAAATAAGCAGAGAGAAAATAACAGTACACTGCAAAAAAAACACTGTATACCTCCCGATCTGAAAAATGACGCAGCTAGGGCTACCGGAAACCTTTTCGCGTGAAACGAAAGGGGTTCCTCACTGGAACAGATGCTCCGAACGCAACAGAGCAGTCCTCTCGGCCCGAAAGCAGTCAGAAACAACAGATCTAGGAAACGACAGCCGCATGCAGTTCTACCGGCTTCAGATTTGGATCACCAACGGACGCGGCCCTCAAATAGCTCCGATACCATGTAGGAATTTACAGGGTAAGTTCCTCAGAAAGAAAACCAAAAGGACACCGCTCACAACCAGATCTCAAATCAATACACCAGTATTTTTGACGTGGTTAAAACCCTCAGAGTGCAAGGAGGGAAACAGTCCACGACCTATCCCAACGTGGGTACTACAGGCAATTTATTAATCAAAGAATGAAAATTTACATAAGCTTCTCTCATGCACGGATTACCCGAACAATGACCCTCCATGCGCTTTAAATAGAACTCATGGACCAATCGGGTGTCAAGCCATGGATCAAGTGTCGGTAATACCGAGGTGAGAGTGAACCGTCGGATCACTACATATCGTGACCGTCGGATTGTAAGTTACAATATGTACAACGGTAAAGAAACACACTTTACCTAACTCTATACCTAACTCTAAACTAGACCAAGTTGAACTTAACTATATCCTATGTGTCGGAATATCCTAACACCCAGCTCATCTCGACACTGAGTGAACTTCGTGAGATACTTGGGAATACTGTCACCCTTCTCGTATTGAATGTTTCTGAGTTTTATCTCTTGCTTTGGAATTAAATTCGAATTCCACCAGCTCAAAACTCAACCGCTTCCGATCTAGAATTCGTGAGAACAAAGTATTTCTTGTACAGAGATCAACTGTATGGGCATTCACCGGATATCTCACCTTCCAAAAGAAGGATGAATCCAGAGGCTACCTGGCCTGATTACAGACTCTGCCTGAAGAAATAAAATGTAAACACTTTCTAAATAATAGATCCGATGATCAATCCTCGCTTGATATCCTCTAAAAACCTCTTCTACAAATCAAGCAGCTCCGATACCATGTAGAAATTTTGAATAATTTAACACATATTCATAGAGATTATCCTGATCATACAATTATAAGTGGAACATGTGTAATACATAATCTCCTCTATGTTGATCATCAATTTACAGAAGCAGAAACATTCACAGGTGCACATAGAAGCATCAATCACACATATCAACACAGTATTTTCTCGGGGAAAGCATCTCGCTAAAAACCCCAACTATCTGTATATTATATTGATTGAATCATGTAACAATACATAGTACAATGCTTATCACAAGCAATCCATTACCAGCTCCACCTGTTACACACAATACAGCTCAGATCTGATCTCCAAATCTCCCCCGCTGCTTGCCTGCCTCCACAGCTCAATACCTGCTCAAGAACTGATGAGAATGGCTCACCAAACTCGTATTTCACCTCAAAATAATCACTCACACTTTGTTGGACGTGAGAAAAGGCTACAATACTGGGCAAATACGTGAGCAAAATCATTGGCATCCTCAATCCCTTGATTGTGCAAGATCTGGTGCACAACTATAGTCACAACTGATAGTAATCTGATTCTCTACCACCTGTCCCTGTTGAACTGAACATGTACTGACATGCAACTGAGTTAACTGATGTATTCTATAGTTGCATTATGAGTTAATAACTTGTGAATTAATTAATAACTAATTCACCCAACTCATCTCTAGTCTATTGATCAGTTAGACTAAATACAACTAGTTTAACAAAGCTAAACTGAACACAACTCCATCAACTGCACCTCCAGTCCACTAAACTCAACTCACTTGAGTTCTAACTGAAGTCATTCATGCAACAACTCAACTGACTCATAAGAAAAGTGTATTTCCTTCTGACAGCTGCATGTGCCACCTCTGTAGCTCAAACTGAAGTGCTCGAAGAGAATAAGATCAAGTTTATAGTCCAAATATTATTATGAGACAATAATATTTGACTTTTCTATTTTTGACAGCCAGTCTAAAAATAGACTTTGATCACTTACACTGTGATCACTCACACTTTGATCAAAAATAGAAGTCCATCTATTTTTCCCAACTTGACCAATCATCCATAAACAGCAACCTGCAATCCATAGACATGATCCATATGTCTAAAAATAGATATAGTCTAAAAATAGACTTGCGCCAAAAATAGCCTGCGGGCCCACATAGTGAAGGCGACTCTTTTCACTAAGCTCCATCATCTTGTTGCACTCTCAACAAGCATTTCTTGTTGCACACTTTTCAACATATTTTCCATTTCTTAATGGCTTTAATTTTGCTAGGGTCTACCTTAACTCCTTCATGAGATACAATATGACCCAAATATTCCACCTCCTGGACTCCAAAGAAACATTTGGATCTTTTTGCATATAATTGTTTCTCCTCCTATAATTGTAGCACTCTGTCAACATGTTCAACATGATCCTTCCAAGACTTGCTGTAGATTAGTATATCATCAAAAAATACTAACACAAATTTTCTAAGGAATGGTTTGAAAATTGAATTCATCAAACCTTGAAATGTTGAAGGTGCATTGGTAAGGCCAAAAGGCATGACCAAAAATTCATAATGACCCTCATGAGTTCTAAATGTCGTTTTCGGAATGTCTTCAATCTTCATTCTGATTTGATGATATCCCAAACAAAGATCCAACTTGGTGAAGTAAATTGATCCATGCAATTCATCAATAACAGGAATGGGGAACTTATCTTTAATAGTGAGCTTGTTGAGCTCCCTATAATCCGGACACATGCGCCATGATCCATCCTTCTTGTGCACCAATACTACTGGAGCTGAGAAAGAACTTTGACTCGGTTGAATTATACTAGCCTCTAGCATTTCTACAACCATACGTTCAATTTCACTTTTTTGGACATAGGGATATCTGTACGGCCTGATGTTTGGAGGAACACTTCCTGGAATCAGATGAATAGCATGATCATGATCACGCATAGGTTGGAGACCTTTTGGAGTCTCAAATACCTTGGAATGATTGTCCAGGACTTTTTGGAGATCTGGAGAAATAGATGATTCCAATGTGGAAACATCTAGCGAACATAATTGTGCAATTACACCTCTTTGCTCCTTTTTTAGAAGCTTTGTCATGCCATTAGAGCTGATTATCTTTCCTGGTTTCCCTGCAATACCCCTTAATTCAACTTCCTTTCCTTCCGTAGAAAATTTGATGAAAAGTTCTTGAAAATTAAAAGCTATTGTACCCAAGGATTGTAGCCATTGGACTCCTAGTACAACATCAACACCTCCCATTGGAATGGAAAGCATTGGGCTAGTCAATACATATTCTCCCATGGATAGCTTAATATTATGGCACTTTCCAGAGAAATTTATTGTTCCTCCATTTGCAATCATCACTTGACACTCTGGTGCTGGATATAGGAAGTAATTCAATTCTTTTGCTACCCTACAATGAATAAAATTGTGGGTGCTTCCTGAATCAATCAACACTATTACCTTTTTCTTCTTGATTTGTCCTTCTATCTTGATGGTTTGAGGAGTGGTAATTCCTACCAATGCATTACAAGATATGGTCGGATTTATTTGTTCTTCATCTAGGCTTTGTTCCTGGGGTATATCTTCTTCTTTTGACCTTTCTTGCTCCTTTTCTTCTTCCTCTTCACAATCTATGTAGAATAATTTCTTCTCAGCACACTTATGACCTTTAGTGTATTTGCTATCACAACTGTAACAAAGCGCTTTTGTTCTTTTTTCTTCCAATTGTTGTGGTGTCAACCTTATAGGTTGTGGAAGACTAGGGGCAACAACACTTCCGTCTTTATAATTGTGAGTGGTATGCTTCCTGGTTGCCATAATTTTGCTTTCCATTTTTCTTGCTAACCTGAATGTCTTCTCTAATGAATCAGGTTCCCAAAGGCGAACATCATGTTGGATATTATCCTTTAAAGACCCTTTGAACACATCAATTCTATGCTCCTCTGGAATATCTTTTACCCTTATGTTCAATTTTTGGAAATCCTCAATGTGCTCCATTACTGAACCCTTTTGTTTGAGACTTATCAATTGGCTAAAAAAAGTGTTGCTTTTTGTATCCTCATAATGTGCTATCAATTCTTCCGTAAAAATTGCCCAAGTGATAAATTGTTTACGAGAGCAAAGCCATTGATACCATACAAACTGATTTGGTTCCAAATATACAGTTGCCATACGTACCTTTTGTGTGTTTTGCACATTATTGAGATCGAAGAATTGCTCCATCTGTAATATCCATGTGGCAGGATCCTTGCCATCAAACTTCCTCATATCGATTTTTGGAATATGGTGATTCTTCGATCCAACATTAGCATCTATGGAATCATGATTAACATTTTTTTTGTTCTCATCATGAGTTTCCTTTACTACCTTTTCACCATTAGTGACCCTTTCTTGTAGCAACTTCTTCAATTCCTGTCATGTCTGTCTTCAAATCTATCTTCAAATCTGCCATGTCTCTCTTCAAATCTGTCTTCGAATCATCCATCTTAGCTTCCATGCCCTTTATTTTAGATTCCACGCCATTTATCTGAGATTACACGCCACTTATCTTAGCTTCTGTTAGCTTTTGTGAGCGTGACATTTGTTGCACTTGTTCTTGTAATTTTGATATATCATGTAGCATTTCTTCCTCTTCTTCATGAGTCATGCTAGAGCTTTCAGGTTCCTTACTAAGTTTTTGCATTTTCTTTCCTTGGGGCATCAGTTACCGATAATAATGCTTTACTATGCCCTTTGATTTCCGTTAAACCAAGCTTACACAAAAATTAAAAAAAAAACTACACCTTTTTTCACTTTATAGAAGCCTGATATTGAATCTGATGTATCTCTGTAATTTCGGATCATCCAGTTCTGAAATTGCTACCTGTAGTAGCCTTCTGCATCCTCTTTCCAATGCCACAAGTCTGAGCCAAATTGGATTCTTCAAGGAAGAGTTATGTGAAATCTCCCACAGTGACTTGCTTTTAGATTGGTTCAATAGAGCGAACTTGTACGACGTGCCACGAGTCACTGTTTCAACCTTTGAATCTGAAACGCATACACAAAAAACTGCAGTCTGTACTCTTTTTGTACCTTCTTACAAAATTTCAATCTGATCCCCAGAGAGAAAGTTATGACAATTTTCCCCAGGTCACCTGTTTTGAATGTAATTCAGCAGTCAGCAAAATGACCAACTTCCTCAGATCATATCTCCGCAAATATCGCGCGAAAATCTCTGAAATTCGGACCCAAGGTTCAGCACGATTTCTTCTCAAATGTGTTTTTTTTGCGACTTCTGACACGTCACAGGAAAAAATTTATAGCGAAAATGCCACGATGACCTATTTGGAGCAGCAAAACCCTAGAATCCAAAGCTCTGATACCAAATGTTATGAAACCAATTCAAGAAAAGATAGATCAACACCTTAGAATTCAGCCTCTTCGAGGGGGAAACCTTCTTTATATTACATAAATGAACAATTCTTGGATGATACAAATGACAAAACCTCCTTTCTATATATAGGAGTCTAAGGAGTCACAATATAATCCAGCTGACCTAACAATAATAATATAAAGCCACAAAAATAACAATAGAGGGATTCTATGGGGCACAGAAATAACAATATGGGGGTAATAGAGGCACAACAATATAAATAAGGGGTATAACTACAATAGTAATGGGGTAATCACTAGTATTATAGGGACCTAATAGTATAAAGGGTCGTCGGGTCCGCAGAACTATTGCATCACAAGAGGCGGCGATAACCCCGATATCCCGGACCCGAAGTCATTATAGGAAGGGATGTAAAAGATGTCAGGTCCGCAAGGGCGTTGGGGGTTGGAGTCAAGTGGTTATTGCGAGCGCCGATAACCAGACCCGCCGATAATTATAAAGGCGGGCGTATAAGATTTGAGATCCGGGCTTATGAATCGGAGCGGGGATTTATGTTGTTTCCCGTGTATTTTTATATATGTGGCCGCGGGTTTTAAGGCTCAACGCTATAGTTAATTAAGCGGTTGGGTGGTGGCTTCCGATAGATGCAAAGGTGCCGAAAGTTATATTGGATTTGGTTTAATGTAAGTCCATGATTTTTATAAAAGGCTTCATGCCTAAGAATGCTTCCGATAGGCTTTGTGGGCCATAACCCACAAGCCTCAGGATTGATTTATTTGGGAATTGGGATTTTGGATTAACCCCCAAAATCTCACCCCATTAGCTCCCAATAGCTCTGTTTTGGCATATATATATATATATATATATATATATATATATATGGCTCCTCTTGCTCCAAATGTGGCTCCTCTGGCTTGGCAATGTCTTTCAAAGAGACCTCCTCTATTTGCTTTGATATTCTGCAATATGCCTCTCTTGCTAACTACTCCATTAACAGACTCTTGCTTATAGCTTGGCTATCCTGATGGCCTTGCTCCTGTCTCTTCATGGATCTGCTCTGCTTCCCCTTGGCATCATATCATCATCTAATATCTAGAATATTGCCATATTGATATCAATGACAACCTAGGTCAACAATCTCCCCCTTTGTTATTGTTGGCAATATTCTTCTTCTCTCCCCCTTTGACATCAATGGCAAAGGAGTGCTCTGGGACTCCCCCTATCAAACTACTTCTGTTCTTCATGAATGGTAGATCTTCATGGGTCTGTGACTCCCCCTATCATAGTGCTCTTCTTCTTTTTACTCAAGATAGAAGGATTGATGCTATATCATCAATTAGCACATTATTCCCTCTTCATGTTTCAAAACTACTTTATCATGGCTTTAACAATGCTTAAAGATGCTCTTCTTCAATGCTTTCAATTAGATTGCAAATAGCCATACACCAAGTGTCCAAGTCTAGGTTTTTATGCTTCAATCCATATTGTTGTCTCCATAGGAAGAATTGAGAGACCTTCATAGTCCGAATCAAGAGAAACTGCCACTGAGATTGTCTTTCTTGTTGTCTTTCTTCAGATCTGAGTTCCTTTGTGTCTCTGTGCTTCTCCTTAAGTCACTGCCATCCAGTATTCAACATCATTGCATTTGAATGAAATGGTGAGGGGTTGTGCCTCACTGTTGCTATATTTTCTAACTGGTCAGTATCATCATAAGTTATTTTTGACTACACAACATTCTCCTTTCTATGAGCCATCTTTTCCTTGTGTTCTTGTACATATCTTAGCAAGTTATTTCCCTAACAGATTTAGATATCCAATCTGTGACTGTCTTTTAAAATCATTCTGCTGATTTGCATCTTTTTGCAATGCTTCAGTTTGTTATATGCTGCCAGCTGCTCTTACTTCAAACTCCATTCTAGATGTATCTGTTTGTTTGAAGATTGCCTCTATTAGTGTCTATAATTTATCTGCTCTCACATTAAATCCCTGAGTCAAGACATTTAGAATCTGTAATATCAGCACCATAGTTATTTGCCCTATTTCTTTAGCATTATATGACTTTCTCTGTTGCTCCAAATACTACTTAGTGATTAAGTGGAAAGCATCTTTAACAACAGTCCAAAAAATGGTTACAGGATCACGTTCTTCAATGGTGCACTCCTAAGAAATGATCTTTATCAAAGAATAATTGTTAATATAGCTCAACAAGGATTTCATAGGGACCCTTTCACTAATATCTTCTGTAATACTGATCAAGAATCATAGGCGCCCTCTAACTGCATGCATCATCTCTTTTGGCAGTCTTTCCATCAAATTCTTAGATTGTCAAAATTCAGGCCAATGACATACGCTGTTGGCTGGAGAGCTCAAGGGACTTTCGGACTGTATTTGCTTCCTTCTTCATACTTGTGTAAATTTCTTATTTAGCATGGTTCTAACTTGTGTAAGAGCCCAAGTTAAGTTACAATCACATGCCATATGACCAATGTTATGACATTTGAAGCATTCTACATTGTTCATGAATAAGAATTCATGATTTCTTCCTGCAAAATTGTTTCTTAGAGATTGTTGGGGACCCTAATATCTATCTTTATGATATGCTTTACAGTATTCTTCCATGTGACCAAAGTTTGAACAAGAATAACAATAATCAAAAAATGAACTTTGGTACCTGAACAATGTAAACTTTGAAACAGGAACTATAAAATCAAAACGAGAACTCTGCTAAAAAAACCTCGAAAAAACATGAAAAACAGTGCTAAAAACGAAAAGTGTGTATACTAAAATGATGGCTTTTTTTTTAGGGTCAATTTTGAACATGTTTTAAAAATGGCAGTGAAAACGAATTTTTTGTGCAAAAATTGTGCAAAAACCAGCCTGAAAATGAAAAGTGCTAATAATGGAACGATGGATTTTTTTTTAGGGTTAATTTTCAACATTTTAAAAAAATGCCAATAAAACCGAATTTTTATGTGCAAAAATTGTGTTAAAAACACTCTCAAAACGAAAAGTGTTGATGCTCTAATAACACTTATTTTTTTTTTGGGTAAATTTTCAACATTTTGAAATAATGGTGTAAAAGATTTTGTTATGACTCCAAAAAACATTAAAATTTCAAAAAAATAATGAAAACATAAAATTAAAAATAAAAACAAAAATAAAAACAATGAAAAAAACACAAAAAAAGAAAAGTTAAAAAAAAATACCAAAACGTAAATAAAAATATATATTAAAAACAAAACATAAAATTGAAAAAAAAAAAAAAATCAATCATAAAAATGTTAAAAAAAAAAAAAAAAAAAAAAAACAAATTAACCTATAAAATATAAGAATTAAAAAATTAAAAAAATTTAAAGAAATAAATAAAAAGAAAAACATATTTTCAAAAAAAAACATTTTTTTTTTAATGTGGTAAACCATAAAAAAAGAAAAAAAGAAAAAAAAAAGAAAAAAAAAAAAAAACTATAAAATGAAATAAAAATAAGAAATTAAAAAAAAAACATTAAGAAAAAATAAAAAAATAAAATAAAATTAAAAACAAACTAGATTAAAAAAAATAGAAAAATAACAAAAAAAATTAAAAAACTACAACAATTAAGATTAAAAACATTTTCAAAAAACCCTAAAACAAAAATATGTTGAAATTAAAAATAAAATAAAAACCCGAAAAACAATTAAAATGTAAAAAAAATACATATTTTCAAATTAAACATCATTTTCAAAAAAACAATAAAATTAAAAAAAGCTAAATATATTTTTGGTATTTTTTAAAATAACATTTAATATATATATATATATATATATATATATATATATATTTCAAAAATATATAAAATTTAAAAAAACATTTAAAATTTATATATATATATATATAACAAAATTTATTATTTATTTAAAAAAAACAATTCTATCGGCCATCGCCCCCACGGGCGGCCGGGCGGTGGCTATTTGATTCCGAGAATCGAATAGCCACTTCTCGGCCACTCCCACGGGCGGTTGGGCAGTGGCTATCTGATTTTTGGAATCGGATAGCCACCACTCAGCCACATGTGGGGGTGGCTAGGTGGTGGTTATCCGATTCTGACAATCGCATATCCACCTCAAGGGCGGTTAGGGGGTGGGTATCCAATTCTGAGAATCGGATAGCCACTGCCTGACCACCTGTGGGGGTGGTTATCTGATTCTCAGAATCGAATAGCCATTGCTCGACCACCCGTGGGGGTAGCTATCCGATTTTCAGAATCGAATAGTGATCACCCAGATGCTCGTGGGGGTGGCTATCCATTTCTTGAAATCGAATGACCATCGCCCAGTTGCCCATGGGGGTGGCTATCCGATTCTTGGATTCGGATAGCCACCAACCAACCACCTGTGGGAGTGGCTGGGCAGTGGCTATCCAATTCTCAGAATCGGATAGCCACCACCCGGCCACCCCCACGGGTGGCTGGGCGGTGGCTATCCGATTCCAAGAATCGGATAGCCACCCCCATGGGCAGTCGAGTGGTGGTTATTCGATTCCGATTACGAGAAATGATACTGTTATGCATTCAATATTTGTAATATGTGATTTTCGCATTAATTTTTAAGTTAATCATTATTTTTTGAAAAAAAAAATGATTATTATTATTTTTTTGACATGAAATTCATAAAATAAACTATTATTTAACCATTTTTAGTTAAAATTTTCGTATAAAAATTATGATTTTGACGTGTCAATTGTAACAAAAAATTACCAAAACGTGTAGCTTTTTAGTTATATTTATGTTAAAAATGGTTATTTTTATGTTCATTATTAAAAAATATTGTTTTTTAGAAACAATTATTTCATGTGGATTGAAAAATTAATCAAGGATGTATAAATATGTAGAATATCGAAAATTGAAAATATCGACCTTCTAATTTAAAAATACAAAACAATAAAAACCTTACTATAAAAAAATTAAAATTAAAATAAAAACAAGAAAATATGAAGAAAACGACCACTACAAAAATTATTAAATTTACAAAATAATTATTTATATTCCATACATTAGAAAATTTAAAGTCAAAAAATAGGTCTTTTAAAAAAAGAGTCTGATGGAGAATTACCACTTTTTAAAATTAGCATGAAAATCACTACCATTCTAAAACGCAATGTACATAAAAAAAACTAAAGTGCCAAAAACTATGCTCTAAAAAAAACGTGTGTTTGCATCACCCCTTTTCAAAATCAAGTCACTTTTTTGCTATCTCTACGAAACGGGTAACAGTATTAGTTCTTGTTTCAAAGTTTACATTGTTCCTGGGAGATGGAGATTTCCTTGATGTACTTCTGAAGCCTTTATACCTTGAGATCCTTTGATGATAACCATTGCCTCTCACATATTTGATATCATCTACATTTCTTCTTGGAGCAGAATTTCTTCTATTGTAGCCTTGATGTCTCTCCTTGCCTTTGCTGGAAATGGGAGCATCACCATTTCTTTCTGGTTTCTTCACATCCCTTTTGTTTGAAGTATTATCATTCTTGCTGGAGGATTCACTTGCATACACGAGACCTAATTTATCAAATGGACATCTGTGATAGCTGAGCATGTCATCCAAGGGTTGAGAGCTCTTCAAGATTTTGTTCATCCCTTCAACCTTTGTTCTGAGGAAGACAATTTCTTCTTCCAATCTTTCATACTCATTATTCTTCTTAGCAAGTTGTTTCTTAGTTTCTTCCTTGATATGAGTAGCTTCATCTGCTTCTATTTTAAGGGAGATGATATCTGACTTCATTTTGAAGATTTCTTCATTCTTTGCTTGACTGCTCTCCATTTCTTCATTGATCCTTGTAGCTTTACATGTTTCAGCCTTGAGAAGCTTGATGTTAGATTTTAATTTGAAGATTTCTTCATCCTTTGCTTTTAGTTGACAAATAATGGTGTTTCTTTCCTTTCCTACTTCATCAACCCGTTCTTCTATGACATCCAATTCTTCCTTTGTCTTCTCAGCTCTTTGTACTTGTTTCCTGGCTTCTTGTAGTTGAGATTTGAGAGAGGAGACCTCTACCTTGTACTGACCAATCTCTTCTTCAAGTTTGTTCAAACTCTTGTGCCTTTGTTCAAGTTGACTTGACAAGGTATCTTCCCATTTCTTTGCTTTATCCAATTGATTTGTCATGGATATGACTTCTTCACGATGCTTTTTTTTGCTTTGATGAAATTCCTCCTTAAGCTTGGCAAGATCTTCATCCCTTTCTTGTACTTGAAACTTGAAAAGGTCAACTTTCTCCCTTGTTTGATCTTGGTCACCAGCTAGTGCTATCTTCTTAAGTTCCTTATTTTCCTTTTTTAGATTGTTAATCTCTTCCATGGCAGCCATAATTTGAGTGAGGAAATCTTCTACAAAATCTTTTTCATTCTCTTCATCTTCTAGGTTTGCTTCAGCCTTGATGTCATCATTCTCATTTTCAGCTTCTATGATGGGTTCTAGATTTCCTTCTTGATTTCCATCATCTTCTTGACTGATGGTCATGGTCAATGCCCCTTTTGAGTGAAGGTCATGAATTTTGTCCCATATACCCTTTGCTGATGAATATTTTCCTAGATTGTTCTTTATCAAATCAGGTAGCCCATTCAAGATTGCCTTCATTGCTTTTGTATTGCACTCCTTCGATTCACTATCCATCCTGGTATCATCAACCACTGATTTCCAGATTTCAATGCCTTGACTCTATATGAAATTCCTCATTCTTGCTTCCCATATACTAAAGTTCCCATTGAGCTTTGGAGCCTCTTCAAATTGATTGTCTTCTATTTTAGTAGTAGAGGGAGACACATCCTTAGGAGGATTGAAGACTTTCTTCCTTGACTTCACCATTTGTGTTCTAAAGGTCAACCTTCAAGCTGTTAAGCTTTGAATGAAGAACCTGGCTCTGATACCAATTGTTGCAAATATTGAGAGGTGGGGTGAATCAGTATTTCTATTTCCGACTATTGTTTTACCATTTAAAACATATATATTTAGAACACAAGATGAACAACAAGAATAAATGCTTTTATTAATATAATCTTTGAAGTAAAATAGATACAATATATAGATGGTTGCAATCAGTTGTGAAGAACCAACTTGGAATTTTGTGAGGCTCCAACCTCCAGAGCTCCAACGTTGTTTCTCCAAGGCAACAATCTTGGACTTAGGAGCACCAACTCCCAAGGACTTCAATCCTTCCAGTTCCTAAGACACCAATCCCAAGGACACCAATCCTTCCTACTTCTAAGGCGCCAAACCAAGGACTCCAATCCATCTTACTTCTGAGGCATCAACCCCAAGGACTCCTATCCTTCTTACTTTTGAGGCACCAACCCCAAGGACTCCAATACTACTTACTTTTGAGGCACCATCCCCAAGGGTTCCAACCCAATCTTGTCAAGGAACATTTGATTGTAATGTTCTACTCTCAGGACTCTTCATTACTGAGTTCTGTCTGTCTATGGCTTCATTGTAGTCTCCATGCTACAACATCGATGACAACCAGTCTTCTTATGAAAGAGTCTTTACAAATCCTTATACTTCCCCACACAGAATCTCCAATAGCCTTCATTACCTCTGATAATGTCTTCACACAGCTTTAGTTAGTCTACTGTTAGTTGCATGAAGCTTTGCATAAAGAATAACTTTCTGTTCAAGCATCTGTTCTAATGTCACAATGAATGCTTCAGCATGACTATTTCTCTAGTGGCTACTTCTCCCCTTCGACTATCTACTATCATGTTGGTCCTTCAGCCCTCTTTTTATTCTGCTGGACCCTCTTTCTATTATGCTAGACCCTCTTTCTATTCTACTAGACCCTCCCTCTATTTTGTTGGACCCTTTAACTTCTTTCAACAACGTTCAACCCCAACTGTTCTCTGCTTTTTTTTGTTTTTATACATTCCTGATCCTCTGACTATCGGTTTCCTCTTTTTCGCTGGCTATTTGGCTTCCTCTTCGTTTTCTTTAGCTTCCTCACCACTTCATTGCTTTGGCTTTTCAGTCGCTGTAGCTTCCTTTGTCTCTTCATGCTCACAGTACACGTTAATTCATAAGAGAGGGCCAAGTACACGAAGGAAAACTGCTGCCTGTTAAAACTGTAACAGAGCCCCTTTTTTTATGATAATAGACATACATACAGACTATTTTGTTTAACGGACATGCCACATCCCAATCGCAATCACTATCAGCTTTAGTTTAGCCTCCTGAACTATCGGAACCGCTATCATATGCATTTCTACCTTCACACTGCACGCAAGGCCAATATTCATATATGCAGGAAATATGAGAAAAACCACGAGCGAAACGCTAAGGGTAGACTTCAAAACAATATTTCACCTGCATCTATACTGTATTAGGTCTGCCTTGTAATCGCAATCGACAGTCACTAATGGCCGATGGTCGATCGACGCGATATATATATATATTAATTGTCTTACAATCGGACCATTGGGTCCACAGCAAATATCGCAATCAGCACTTTTGAAATCGCAAGGCTTTAAGCTCTTGTGATATGGCAGATGCCATGTGTCATTAAACCAGAGCACAATTTTGCAGCGGGTCCACACACACACACACACACACACACACATATATATATGTTGCAATTTGCAAGTGTTTAATGTGGCGAGGCTTAAGGCCTGTATACATAACAATATATATGAAATACTACCCAGACTTCACCTGTTTATATACTCGGACATATATGTCGTCGGGTCTGCATATATGTATCATAATCGGGGTTTAGGGTGATGGCACATAGTCGAACTGCCAATTTCCAATGTCGCCAATATTTATGTATATGCTCGCTCCAATAGTGTATTCCGCGCACACATATATAAACTCTACCTTTCCACTCCAATAGTGTATTGCATATATGTATGGTTTTTGCCGCTGATACTGTATATGGCCTATATATATATATATATATATATATATATATATATATATATATATATCTGTTTATGTCATCGATAGTGCAAATGCATATATATATAAGTCTGTGCCTCCTATAGTGTAAATGCACATATATACTATATAGCTCCCGATAACTCCCAATTTCTCTGTTTTGGCTCTACTTGCTTCGTTTGCTCTATTTTTGTTTGGCATATATATATGGCTCCTCTTGTAGCTCTGTTTTGGCATATACATATGATATATATATATATGTGTGTGTGTGTGTGTGTGTGTGTGTGTGTGTGGCTCCTCTTGCTCCAAATGTGGCTTCTCTACCTTGGCAATGTCTTTCAAAGATACCTCCTCTGTTTGCTCTGATATTTTGCAATATGCCTTACTTGCTAACTCCTTCGTTAATAGACTCTTGCTTATGGCTTGGCTATCCTGATGGCCTTGCTCTTGTCTCTTCATGGATCAGCTCTGCTTCCCCTTGGCTTCACATCGTCATCTAGTATCTAGAATATTGCCATATTGACATCAATGAAAACCTAGGTCAACATTAAGTATTTGTTCTAGATATTTTTATGTTATTTTTTATCTTTCATTTTATAGTAATAAATGTTGATGTAATTTGTAGAATGTGTTAATGAATTTAATACATAAGTAATTAGTTACTTTTGATTTGTAGATGTGTTCGTATGAGAATTTTCTTACATGTTAATATTATATATTCATATTTGTGATATTAGGCTTGAATTTATGTTTTAATTATTTATTTTTATAGAGTTTGTTATTTTCCAATTATTATTGTCTTTTAAGATTTTAACATTCATTAATTTATCTAATGTTTCTTTTTTTAGTTTAACTTAATGTTTCTATATGATGTAAATAACTTTTTTATTCACTTTACAAAAGTCAAGGATGTTTATAAGCTTTTTGCATAAATTTTAAATGAAGGTAATGTTATGATATTTGTGTAAGTTTTGTGATAATGCTAATTTGTAATAGAGATTCCGACTATGACATCTCATTAGAAATTATATTTAATAGACCAATTTCATGTTTTTGTTCTTTTTGTTTTTTGTTTTGTTTTTTTGTTTTTTTTTTTTGTTTTTTGTTTTTTGTTTTCTAAATTGGACTTTCTATGATGGCACAATCACAATTTAATCAATGAAAATTAAATTAGTTTAGAAGAAAACACACAAATTTCTGTCATGGAACGAAATATGTCATGATAGGGCTTGACACATACTAATGGGATAGGGAGAGAGGAAAGGAGGGAAGGGTATTTATCACACATACGTGTCTTTTATGATGATTTGACATGTAAAGCTATCATAAACTAATTTGTAAATTGTAGTATGTATTCAACTTGATAGTTCATTATAATAAATCTTACATGTTTTTATGAACTATTTTGAGGTTGTTCTCCAGTACATAATGTTTACACATCATTCTAATTTAATATTATGATCATAACATTAAAATTACAAAAATGTATGAGAAATTGATAAAAAAAAAACTAAAAATAAATAAACACCACACCATCCTCATGTTGAACAAGGGATATACATTAGAAAACCTAATATGGAAAATCTCGATTAGAAAGTGAGGACTATGCCATGCTCTTTTCTTCTCATATATAGAATGCAATATAACAAAGGATGGAAGACTTATTGAGTTGTAATATACTTAATGACTAGCACAAGGTATTATAATTCCATTGTTTTGTTCACAATATCTAAAAAATAGTTATATAATCTAAATAGAGGATTGATAGCAATATTTAAAGAAATTCAAATTATAGAAAGTAAAATAGAAAGAATATAGACATTGAACATGCAAATTATTAACCCTTATATTAATGATCCAAAAAGAGACAAATATCCACATTCATTTTTAAGGCACCAGCCTCTAACTTAACAAAGCTACAAGGACACACCTCTGAGTGAGTAAAGCTACATTATTATGATAATACTTGATTAAACATTACATATATTTCGTACCTCTATAAACAATTTATCACTACCCAAAACCTAATCACTAGAGGTCTCAATATCAACGAGGGCAAACTACCTAGTGGGGTTTACTCCATAAGGATGGCCTTTTACATTAATTAACCACATATGAATGGCCTAGTTGATTGTGTTGCAAAAGGATGACCTTGCACTTTAATTAAATGAGCCCTAAATACACTTAAATATTGAGGTTAGTGTTAATCCCTATATAACCCTCGTGGTAACCTAAAAACTTCGTATTAAGTGACATATATTGAGTGATTACATTTCTATTGTTATATTATTATGTAGGCTAGAACCCCTCATGGTCCCATTTTATTATAATTGTATCCTTTGTCTCACACACACACACACACTAAGTAGACCTAGTCTTAGGATCATCAAATATTGTCTTGTTCATTGTATTTATTGTATAAAGAGGTTTCACCCTCAAAGTGTACTATAATTATTGGTTTCTTAGCATTGTTATGGTGCAAGGATCATAGCATTTGGTATCATATCTCTTGATCGTAGGCTTTTGTCGCTCCAAATAGTTCATCATGGAATTTTTTTATATAAATGGTGAAACTGATGGTGAAACTTGGATAAGATTAGGAATACAACCCAAGAAATATATGGTTCAAGTTTTAGATATTGGTTCATCGTATTATAAGAGATATGGTTCAAGGAATTGAGGGTTTTAGAATTATCCTAAATTCTAAATCAAATAGGTGAGTTGGAAAATTTCACTAGAACTTTTTTTTTTTTCGTTGTGAGGCGTTATATCGTGAGGCTAGGACCGTGTTGAGGAGAAATAAGGGTAAACATATGGTACAAGTTATATATCTTGGTTCACAATATTTTTAAATATATTCTCTATGAAAGTTAGGGTTTCTATATGCTCTAGAATTCAGTCTTAAGTAGGTCAATTTGGCCTTTGTGTTATAACTTTTTTTTTTTTGGCTTCATGAAGTGAAACTTGGACCATATTAAGAAGAAATCTTGGGGAACATGTAGATCAATTTTCAAAATTTGGTTAGTTATACTTTGTTAGTTATACACTGTGGAATTTAAGGTTTGTGAATAGTCTTGAAATAAATTTTAAACAGGTTAGCTTAGCATTTTTGTTATATGTTCTTATATCAAAATTTTTAGACAATGAAATATTTAATAAATATAGTATACATATAGAAGTGCCTTAGGTACATTTTATATAATTATATTTCAATAAGTGGACACATGGCATGACATACAAGTTTTCTAGTGGGAAGAGGCCAAAAAATTAACAAGTTTTGGGAAAGTTACTATCACATTCAGTTCACACATTCAATTCAGTTCACACCTATGGAATTGTAGAAGATACATATCAGAGTACTACATAACAAATTTTAGAATCCAAAAGACCTCAAATATTAGAGATATATCAATAAATATTTCATTTTGATATTCTCCAAATTAAGGTACACAACTTATTGGTGACCTAATTTTCCATTAGAAGATCCCATTTCTTTTTAGTTGTAATAAAGAGGAGGGATATTATTATTTTCCAACATGCCTCCAGAGAAATCTAATACACAAATTAAATCTACCGAAGGCCCATCGTTGTCTCATGAATAAACTGAAGACTTATAATTTAGGTTATCTCAACTAAAGAAGAAAGTTAATGAAATGTATGGTAGCATATTGAAAGAGGTGTATTTCTTAGGTTCTCAAGAAAAACTTAAAAGATAAATGGAAAATACGATGAATGAAAATAAGGAAGGATTATAAAAGAATACAGAAAGAATATAAATGAATATGATTGAAAATAAGGAAGAAACACAAAAATCTATGATTGCAATAGAAAATATTCTCTTAGAGAATCTTCCTAAAAGGGATGTGGAGATATAAGGAGATTGTGAATAGAAGGAGAAGCACGTTGTTGAGAATCAATATCATATTAGGAGTATGCTATCACAATTGGAGACCGCAAATTTTGAATCATAGAACTATAATCATGAATTTTCAATCCAAGATCCACATCATCAGGGCATCTAGTTAGTACCAAGGAACTACTACATTCTAAATATTGATATGAGGAAATTTGGTGGTAATTATCCTATAATACATATATTTTAGAGCCCATGGGGCATAGAATAGACAATGATAGTGTGTTATGTTAAGGAACTCCATGGTGAAAAGGTCACTAGTTCGAAAACTCATGGGAAAATTTACAACCATGCTAAGGGCTAGTGTGGCCTAGAACAAGAGCGATCCCCAAGTGATTTTAATGACATAGATTCCCCTATGTCATGAATAATTAAGCTACAGTTTAGTCATGCCAGTCATATCATGACCCACATTACCTAACAAAGAAAATAAAAATATGGATACTTCAGATGCAACAATACTTTGATCTAAACCAAGTGGCATCCTTACAAAAGGTAAAAATCACATCAATGTTTTTAGGAAAAGACCAACATGTATGGTATCAATGGATTTATTAAATAAAAGAGGATTATATTATATCTTGGTCAATTTTTACAAAGAAGTTGGCAACGTATTGTAGGGCTATTAATAAAAACACATTCTTTAATCAATTGGTAAATCTTAAACAAAAAGGTCCTGTTACGAATCACTTTCAACAATTCCAAAAGTTGATTCTTAGAGTAAAGAATATTTTAGAGGATAACTTGTCAGACCTATTTATGGGCAATTTAAATGAAATCATACAACATGAGGTGCATCTCTTTGAACCTAAATCTCTAGAGAATGCTTTTAGTCTAGCAACGAAAGTTGAAAGTAAAAATATGGCCACTAGAAAATTGGTCGTTGATAACTATAGAGAAAAGTATGCTTCCTTTCCTAAACTAACAAGATTGAGTGCTTAACGAATGGATGAAACAAGATAAAAGGGACTATGTTTCAACTATGAAAGAAAGTATAGTAAGGGGCATAAATGCAGTGAGAAAAAATTATTCTACATAGAATGTGAAGATGAAGAAGATCAAAAAGTGGAAACTTCACAAGACCTAGAGCTAGAAGAAACTACTCCAATAATATTTTATAATGGATTGGTTGGCATCAATACTGAACAGACCCTCAAGATAGAAGGATAAACCAAAAGGTAGAGAGTAGTAATATTGATTGATTTAGCTAGTATGCTGTTATAGACATTTTTGTGCCTTACAGCTCTAAGCATGAAATGTCCATAAACCAAGGGATCCTAAGTCCCTAAAAGTGTTGTTCTAACTCCTAAAGGAACAAGGTCAACAAATTACAGCTTCTCTCAGAAGTTCTCCACCAGAAACTGCTCAGAATCAGTCAAATCAGGATCATTTCAGCTGCTCCACTAGCTAGCTGCGTTGCAAAGCACCCAAATACACTAGCTAGGTGCGTTGCAACGCACTTAAATGCACTACCAGGGTGCGTTGAGCGGGAAATGACAAGTGGCAAAGTCATTCCACGAGGTGGAGAGACAATGGAAGCTTCCAGAATCTTCTCCAATGACACTTGCCTCACTGAATTCGACCAAGGATGAGTAAGAGGCTCTCAGTCTCCAAGTGGAAGCAAGAACTGACAGAGAGAAGACACTAGTCAAATCATAAGCTGACTCATCCTCCTTGCATACATCCATATATGGATCCCTCATCCCAGAGATCCAGAGGCTGGAATATTGTACATTGCAGAGAATTGCTATTGGTTTTGAGATAGATATCAGAGTATTGGGTGATTTATGCTTTGTTGGAGGTGAAGAGGGGCTTCTCTGCTGGGAAGTTGATGCTGGATCAGGAATCATCGGTTGTAACTCCTCCTAGATCTTCTTGTTATATCTATAAAACTATTTGAGTTTCTTCTACATGCTTGTGTATCACTGATGTTTGTTACATTTGTATGTTTAGCTTAAATCTGATCCTAAGATTTTTATGAGTATGAACCCATGTCTTTGTATAGTTTCCTTCTTCTGTGATCTTGCAGGTACTTGGTGAAGCTGGGCAAGTAAGGGAGCAGGTAGCTGGAAGCTGTTAAAGAGGAGAGAGATTGGATCAAAGGACTAGCGCAAGACACAGGTTAGTTCATCCTATTTCTCTTTGTTTATAGTTCATAAAGAAGAATACAAAAGTAGTTTTCTCTGTTTGTTTCTAAGGTCACTGTCACACCTTAGTGGGATAGGGTCGTTCTGAATAGACACTTTTCCCGTTAACATACGCATAACTTCATTAATTACAAATTAGTAAAACTTCTTAATTTCTTTGTATATTTGGCACTAAATTTTCAAGTGATAATTATAAACGGAGGTACCATAAACTATCTACAAAAGTGCAATAAGATTAAGCTAAATATGGGGGCAGTATTTATTGGATAGTCCCATGATTGAAATCCAAATGGGTGGTGTTGATTGATGAGCGCTAGTATTGTAGCAAGAATTCTGCAACTCCTGGGCTACTAGCTTTGCTTATCAACTCAGGGTTCGTACAAACTTGGAGGTGACAGTGCTATATGCACAAGTAGAAGTGAAGGTCCTGCCTGTTGTAACTTGTTCATCAGCAAGAAACCCGAGGGGTTCTAAGCTAGACTTGTATAGAGTCAGAAGAAGCTTGATTCTTTGATGGAAGAAGAGCAAATATATCCTAAGAGAGCTACTCTACTGTAGTAATGAAGAAAACAACATGTAATGCTAACATCACACCATATCCTAATTAACCATTTAAACATCTATGCTAAGCGGAATTGATAAATCACACTAACCTAATGATGATATCTAAGTTACAGAAGTAAAGAGCATCAAACTAAACTAATGAATAAGCAAAGAAACTAAATTAAAATTGTTTTCATGCTTTTGGTTTTCTTAGTAAAATCAAGCATGCAAGGAGTGAAGAAGAAGAACAAGCGAAGATTGAAATCAGTGAGAGGAGGATGTAATGAATAAAAAGTATATCGGAACCGTTGGATTGATCAGGAACAATATTAATGGGAGATGAGTGGTTGAGATCTTATCGTAGAAGGTTACGTGAATAGATGGACGAATAAGACTAATTGGAAGATGAATGACGAAGATCTTATCGCAGGAGGTTTAAGTCAAGAGATGAACAAACAAGACTAATCAGAAGATGAATGGAGGATATATTATTGCGAGAGGTTAAGTCAAGAGATGGATGAACAGGGTTAACGAAAGATGCGCGACGGAGATCTTGTCGTGTAGGTTAAGTGAATCGATGGACGCATAGGGTTAAACAGGGGATTGAGTGGCAGAGATCTTATCCTGGGATTTAAGTGAATTGATGAATGAATAGAATTAAGTCACATGGTGACAGAAGGAAAGAAAATGCATGGAATGATGGAGCAGGTTTCTGTAGGCAGTAAGCAGTTTCTCTCATGCCCTCAAGGTTGTAAGCGGAATGCCAAAGTTTTGTGTGATTAACATAACTGGGTGATACATAGCACGAGAAAACCACTTTTCTTGTGTAGTTTTGGACAGATATCAGCCATGCAAGAATCCGCAAGAGATTATGCAATAGCCGTTGCATCAGGTAGGGTTGTTCAATTGTGGAGATCAGCCAAGGTGGTTGGCGATTGGGTAATGCGATAGCCGTTGGATCAAGGGCGCAGCAGATCAACAGTGGAGATGTTGAGTGCATAAAGTAGGTGGAATAATTCACGATAGCCATTGGATCAAGCTAGACAGATCGACAGTGGAGATCTGGAGTGCATAATGTTAAGCGTTGAAATGAATCGGACGGTGATTTGTTAGGTTTGCTGTGGATCAGATGGTAAGGAGATCTATCGGTATAATCCACTTAAGATGTGTTTTATTAGCTCGTGCTTAAGTATTTCGTGCTGAAGGAAATGAGAATGTGAGTGAGATCTATTACAGAAAAGAGAGTGATTGAAGACAATAACGATGAAATGAACCAAGTACTGAATCAAGACAACAAACTCCAAAGCTCATGCGATAACTAGAAATCTGAAACACAACCAATCTACTCTACACTACTGTAATGAAAATGCAACTACTTAAGCAAATGAACGATTAAACCATGAATCTATGCACTATACTGTTGTAATGGAAATGCAACTATTTAAGCAAATGACCAATTAAACCATGGATCTACGCTAGCATACATGTACAGTAAAGAGGAGCCTTAGCTGCTAGGGTTGGGCCCTAACCCAAGAGCTTCAGCCCTCTGAGTTAACTTAGTGCTGGCTCAAAACAAAACTCATTCTTATTATCAAAAAACAATGGATTACATCAAAAACTATCACAAGTATTACAGCTGGAAAATAAAAATATATTTTTACAATCAAAAGTCTGAATAAAAAATTGAATCCTACTAAGGTCCTAGGCCTCTCTACTTATACTTCTAAAGTCTCCAATGAATTCCTTAAAATTAGGGAGGCTCAGCTTCCAAAATAGAGATAAGCTCATGCTTTGACTTCCACTTGCTCGGCTGCCTTCTAGTCCTCATGATTTGGTTGGTTGCACTCTGCTGATGGAGGAATATTCGAATGGAGGGGTAGTAAATGAGGAGGATTTCCATTCTATAATTCCTCTCCCTTGTCCCATTCGAGTTTTGACCAAGATCTTTGCTAAAATTCCTTACTTTTATCCTTTACTCCTGCATTACACGCACATTACACCACAAAGAAAAATATCCAGCTCTAACTCATCTCATAAACAAAATATAATCAAAAGTGTGCAATAAGTTATGAGAATAGTTGGTTTGACTAAGCTAGGAGGTGAATAAAGGCCCATATAATTACCCAATGATGAGGCTCATCATTGATGTTGTATTAGGGATCCAATGGTTACAATCATTGGGAGCAGTGGTCCTTCATTTGAAATATATTTTCATAATATTTTTCTCATAAGGGAAGGAAATTAAGGTTATAAGTATCCAAAGGAAAACCAAGAAAGTGATAATCTCTAATAACATTTCAAAAGTGCTAGTAAAGGGACACCAATGTGAATTTGCACAATTGTTTCCATTAGATGTGCAAACATCTCTATCCTCCATTGATTTGGATCTTGGGGGGAGGCCCCCAAGATATAAAAAATTGAAATGGCAAAAGAAAATAGGAGAACACAATAACAAAACCACAAAGATTTTTTTTATTAAAACATATAATAATTGTAAGGGCTACATTGTGGTGGACAATCTATCCTTTTACACAATGTGACTTGTTACTTATAGTCGTTTTTTAGTTATAAGACCATAGGTAAATTCCATGGGTGAATGAATACCTTGGGTGGATGAATACCATGGGTGGATGCCACTAAGAATACCGTGGGTATATTCCATGAGTGGTTAAATACCACGGGTCGATGAATACCATGGGTGGATGCCAATTTCCATTCGGATCATTCCTCCCTCCTTAAAAAGAAATGGTCCCCGTTGACTGAAGCTCCCTCCTTAGAAGTCTTTCTTCAATATGAATAGCCAGTAAAGAGAAGGGTTTTGTGTGGTTAACCCATAATCATGATCAACGAAGATCTGAAGATAGAGATACATTGTCATGCTTGTGACCAACTGTGATATTGATAGTGTGCGGCCTGGAAAATGGACTTCGATAAAGTGTGGGTTTGTGGATGATCTGAACTTAAACAAGAACAAAAAAATATTACAGATATAATCATAAACACAAATATTCAACAGAAAAACACTTCATTTCATTAATAGAAAAATACTGAACTATGGCTACAAACAAAATGGAAATAAGATAGCTCGAGCGATGGTAGCTTATCTCTGAGAAGAGATGTGGTGGCTACATGCCTCTAAACTGTGTTACAATGAAGCTCAAAGGCCTATTTATTATTGGAAAACATGAGAAAACCCTAACCCAAGGAGAAGTAACACCAAGAGTTTGTGGGCCCCGTTGGGGTTAGTTGGGCAACCACTTCCCAGGGTCGTAACTTGGTCATATTATCTCCGTTTGGTGTGTACGATACCTTTTTGGGAAGTCTTGCAGAGTACTACATGCTTCGACATAGGACCATGCCTATGGATATGGGCCTGCCACGGACCCCAAAAAAATGCCGTTTAGGGGGTCAAAACTACTCTGGAAGTTCAAGACCTAAAAAGCTGCTAAAAATAGTAAATGCAGAAATGAACAAGGAAAGAGATGAAACTGATTAGGGTGTCTAGGTGGAATAGGTAGGTGGCCACCAATATCCACATGGATCATTCCTCCCCCCTTAGGAAGCAATGGTCCCCATTGCGTGCAGACTCTCCATGAGGTGAGGAAATTTTTGTTGAATGTAGTCCCTGGTGAACCACTTGCCTTGGTCATGAAGGAGTTGGCCTACTTTGACAACTCGATATAACTGTATCATCTATTGGAAAGTGTTCTTGATATGTGTGTCCATGATCTAATCAGTTGTGGCCTATTTCATGCAATCTAGGTTGATCTCTGTTGGTGTGAGTTGTTCTGCAATGTCATATGTGTCCAACAATGGTGGAAAGTATGGTGGAAGGCGATCTACATTAAACAGTAGGTACCGAGCAAGGAATGGTGGGATGCTAAGCTTGAAGGCATTGTCATTGATGGCCTTGGTGATGGCATATGGCACATATCGGAGTGGACGAGGCTTGCGATGGGGTCCAACAAGGTGCTCCTTCTACAAATGTAGCCAAACTTTGTCTCCCACCTAGAACTTGTGCGACACTTGATGCAGATCATGGCACTGCTTGTACTTAGCATTGGCTCTGTCCAATATATCATGGACCTGTTGGCGTATGTGTTGAATGCGCTCAAAGAACCTATTATCCCTTTAAACTTTGGACTGAACGTGAGACAAATCTACCTGAGTGGCTGCAAATGGTATGGCCACATCAATGGGGCATAATGGCTAAAATCCCAGCCCTTCCTGAAAGGGGTTGTGGCCTATTGAGTGGTCGAGAGCTCTGCTTTAGTTGTGTTGGACATAGGGGATACTTTCATCCCATGTGCATGGATACTTTAAGTTGTACATGCCTAGACTGTGTACAATCATCTTGTTGACAACCTCTGTTTGGCCGTCAGTTTGGGGATGGAAAGTTGTGGACTTAGTAAGTTTTGTATCCAACATCAACTAGAGACTTGACCAAAATGAACTCAGGAATCTATTGTCCCAATCTAAGACAAAGGATTGTTGATAAGCCTCATCATTAGGTAACTTTATGGACCTTGATACACCTCCAAGCTTATTTAAATCAACAATTCTCATAATTCCTTACATATTTTGATTATATTTTGCTTAATGAGATGAGTAAAAGTGAAATGTTATGTTTAGTGGACTAATGTGCATTGATGGTAGGTTTTGAGAGAAAATCATGGCAATTTTGGCTAATTAAGGGCAGAAACTCAAATGAGACAAGGAGGAGAGATTGTGGGAGATAGGTCCTCCTCATTTAATCCTCACTAATTCGAATATTCCTCCATCAAATTTTGGACTGATCAAAACTGTTGTTTTAGTTAAGGCTAGTTTAATGTCTTCAAAGGATTTATTAGCCTCAATAGTCCATTTTATGGTCGAATATTTTTTCAACATATTGTTCAGTGATCTAATTAATTCTGCTAGATTATAAATAAATCTTCTAAGAAATTTTTTTCCCTAAGAAAGCTTATAATTCTCTAATGTTCCTTGGATGTTAAATCTGTAAGATGGCTTCTATTCTTGCAGGGTTTATTCAGATACCATCTTTTGAGATTATATGACCTAGTAACTTTCCTTATTCTAACCCAAACAAAGACTTCTTGGGGTTTACATAAATTCCATATTTCCTACATTTAATAAAAACCTGTCTTAGATGATCCAAATGTTGGCTATCAGATTTAGAAAATACAGTAATGTCATCTAGGTATATCACAAGGAAGTCATCAATTTCTTTGGAAAGTGGCTCATGCATTCATTAGTCCAAAAGGCATTTTCAGATACATGAATGTGCCCCAAGGAGTAGTGAAGGCAGTCTTGGCTTGGTCATCAGGATGAACTAAGATCTGATTGTAACCAGAGAACCCATCCAATAATGAGATTTTGGTTGATCCAACTACCCTTTGCAAAATATGATCCATTTTTGGGAGAGGGTAATTGTCTTTAAGTGATACTTTGTTGAGGTTCCTAAGGTCCACACAGAGTATGATCTCACCAATTTTCTTCCTAGTTGGCACCAGGTTTGAAACTCAATAAGAAAATCTGATTGGTGCAATTATCTTAGCATCATACGTTCTCTGGATTTCCTTTTCAATCAAAGGTAATAGGACATGATTTATCTTGTTAAGTTTTTGTCTGAAAGGCTTTTGATTTTCTTTTATAGGGATTGTGTGTTGTATGATGTTGGTGTCATAGGATTTGACGTCCTCATAACTCCAAGCAAAGACATCCTGAAACTCTTTTAATAACTTAATGTATTTTATTCTTTTAGTGGGAGGTAATGATTTAGAAAGTTTGATCAATTTTGGATTTTCATCAGTGCCTATATTACACTCCTCCATATCAGATTTCAAGGGTTCCATTTTAGGCTTTCTAGGAACATCATTTGAATAAAAAAAGTCTTCCAAAAGGGTTATTATCTTAAGTAAGAAATTGTCTTTGAGATTGATTACTCAAGTGTCTTTGTTAATTATTTCATCAATCTCAAATTGATCTAGGTTTTCTACATCTGATTTTGTAAATTTGGTGGGATGAAATCTATCTATATCTTCACCCTCTATCTAATTTATTTTTGGTTTATCTTTAATCTTAGGATCTATTGATGTGTCAGTATCTATATTGCTATTTAGAAATTCTTCTTCTGAAATTAAATAACTGTTTATTTGTTTGTCATCAACAAATATT
Source organism: Pinus tabuliformis (assembly GCA_031772625.1). Taxonomy (NCBI): domain Eukaryota; kingdom Viridiplantae; phylum Streptophyta; class Pinopsida; order Pinales; family Pinaceae; genus Pinus; species Pinus tabuliformis. Next base: position 663,360,253 of record CM062818.1, on the reverse strand, counting down.
TGCCAATTCTTCAAATGATCTAGAATTGTAGGTCTGTGCCTAACTTCAGCAGTGTATTGATAGTTAGGATGAAAGGGTAACTTATAGGTGTTGTCAAACATTGCTAAACTATGAGCCTGCATATTATGTTTTCTAGGAATTATAGCAACCTTGGTCTCCAAGAAAGTGTTTAGTATTTCTACAATGGTTCCTCTGTAACAACTTAATCTAGGGTCCTTAGTCATATATACAACATTAATTTGTTTTATAACTAGTTTAGAGTCTCCCATGACAGAAACTCTTATAGCTCTTAGATTCCTAACTAATTTAAGACCTAAAATTAGTGCTTCATACTTAGCCATATTGATAGTACATTTAAAATTTAGTCTGTATGCATGGCCTTCTGAGTGATCATTCTCTAGATTGTATATCCAAACTCCTACTCTTGCTCCAAACGTATTGACTAACCCATCAAACTCAAGATGCCACAATATCTCATGTTCATAATTCACATCATCTGTTTCCACAATCTTTTCCTCATTTTGACTACCTTTCTTAGTGGAAAGTTCTAAAGTTTGGACAATTTCCTCTTGTTTTGAAACTGCAATTTCTTTTGGTTCTGTATCAACACTGTCTAAGAGAGTTTCCTGTGTTTGATCAGTATTATATAGAATAAAAAAATCAATGTCTGAATGTACAAAGTAGATAGGAATGTTTTGAGGACGATCCTGGATACTCACCATGTATTTCATTAAAGTTTGTCGGTACAGCTTTGTGGGTTGTCCAAAAATAGAAATTGTTGCATATGACATATCAAGTTGTAGATATCCTTGAAGTTTGGCTCCCCATGATTTGGATAACAACATGCCATACTTCAGTGGGATGTTAGCAACCAAAATATCCATAAGGATGCTCTTGGCAGGATATTAAACTAAGGTGACACAGAGGTCTTTAATCAACCCTAGACACTTTACTTGACTTGAGTCAAATGAAAATAAGTCCTTGTAAGGCCTTGTAATGTGTAGGTTCAATTTCTCCATTACTAATTTGGGCATTAAGTTGTGGGAGGCCCCAGAATCCAATATTGCATTATGAAGAATTTTATCATGGATGCCAAGGCCAATGTAGAAAGGTGGTATTCCTCCTTCTAGTGCTTTGCCATTAACATCTAGACCAAATATAAGTTTTGTTTGGTCATCAAACAGGTTGACAAAATCTTCATTTTCAATAATGTTTAGGGTCTGGTTTATCTGTGTTTTGTAGGTTTCATTCCTGATTAACTCTGTTAAAGGGAATGAAATCTTTAAATTAGCTACCTATACTCCTAGATTAAAAGGTAAAGGGGCTTTCTTTGTTTGAGGGTTTTGAGTTTTCGTAGCAGGAATTTGAGTGGGATGGTCTTCTTTTCCTTTATTGGGGACCTCTTTTTGTGAATTTTCCAATCTAGTATTTCGAAGTCTATCCACTGGTTTTTTAGGGGGAATTGAAGTAGAGAGTTGATCATCAGAAGGTTGATTAGGGTTTATATCTTCGATGGTGGGGCTAGAAGGATTCAGGTTTTGTCTGGGGAGAATCTGGAGGATTTTAGAAACCGAGGCTTCTTTGATTTTCTTGGGTTGATTTGGCACTATTTCCTTGGTCTGGTCAGGGATATCAAAATTCTTTTTACTCCTTAGGTTATACTGCTTATGTATTTCAAAGATGGTAGAATCATAACCTTGTTTATAATTAAATGAATCTCCAGACTGGATTTGCAATTGTTGCAGCATATGCAATTCCTGATCATCTTGGGTAAAAAAAAACAACACCTTCATCATCTAATCCCATCAGGTTAATCTGTGTGTCTTGATCTGGGTCTTCAGGATGGGATGTTTCTGCATAGTTTTCTTGGAAAGGAGGTCTAATATTCTTATCAGGTCCATTTTTCCCAGTGTTTTGGTTTTGGTTTTTCCTAAAGTTCGGGTTTCTAACTGGAGGTGCTTGTTGATTATCCCATTGGGGTTTCCTCTCTATATTCTCTATTCTATCCATTAACATCTCCATGCCTTTCGCTAAACTATCTATTTTAATGTCAGAGGGTGAAGGCTTATCTTTAGCTGAGCCTCTTCTTTCATTCCTAATTCTAGCTCTTTCAGCTAATAAATTAGCCTCTACACTTACTGCTACACTTTACATATCTTCTAGGGTTGGGGGGTTTCTTTCCCTGAGCTTGAATGCCATGTCTGTGTCAAAACCATCAGGAAAATTTATTAAAGCTAAGTCAGGTGGGGGTCTAAGATTAACTGGAGTTGCATTATATATGTTGTTAAATTTGGTACAGTAATCTTGAACGGTTTCATTGGGTCCTCTCCTAATATTTTCATATTCTGAAAGGATTTGTAGAGGATTCTTTTTCTTTTCCCATCTATTGAAAAATTGCTGCTAAAATACTTCTAAACTATCAATACTATTATCAGACAGTGATCTAAACCATTTACTAACATCGCCAGCTAAATTCTGAGCAAATAGTCTCATTTGGACATCCACAATATCAATTTCATGAAGTTCAATGTAGTCTTTCATCTTATTAACATGGTGTTGTGTAGTGTAGTGTCCTATGCCATCAAATTAGACGATTTTACTTTGGTAGTCTGGTGGCATGGCATTGAGTGGAGCAGGTAAGACAAGGGGAGCATTTCTATTTGCCATGGCTATAAGCTAGGAAGGGCTAAGATGTGGGGTTGAAACACTGGAAGATGATATGGTAGTGGAGGATAAACTAGGACTAGTAGGTGGTACCTGGGATATGATAGGTTGGTAAGGGAATGAGGGTATGAATGGAGGTGGGGAATGGGATTTAGATGTTGAAGGGAATAGTGGTAAAATAAGAGTAGTGGAAAATTGTTCAGAAAGCTTAGGGATCTTGGCAGTAGTAAGGGATGATTGTGGTGAATTCAGAATGTACTCATCAATTGACTTGTTGGCTTTTTGAACTTCAAGGTCTACAATAAACTCAAGATCTATGATAGTGTCACAAATTTAACTTTCAGACTTTGATTTAAATAATGACAAATCAAATTGCTAATCATAGGGAAGATATTCTAAAAACAACCATTCATCAAGGCATGAATTAGCTTTAACTAAGGGTGTGTGACTAGCTGAAATTTCTTCTGTTTTGGATTTTCTTGAAATCAGGTTGGGATTATCAAATACTGGGGGAGGGTTTGGATCTGGGTTAGCCCTAGTATAATGAGTTCTCCTCGAAGCTAGAATTTCAGAATTTTTTTAAATTGTTTTCTTTTTGTGAGAAATAACTTCTAATAAATTACTTTAAGAGGCTCAAAATATAGAATTAAAAATTTCTTAAAGATTTATTAGGACTAAGGGTTGTCCCTAGTATGGTCACCACTATGTAATCACTTAGTATTTTTCCCTAGAAGTTATTAGAAGAAGGAAAAGATCGAGGTAACTACAAATCAATCTTTTAAGTATGGACTCTAGCCAACCCATGACTCAGAGAGGGCTCTCTCTATATAATTTAGCTTTGTTTCCTGAGATTTTAGGCTAGTTCTTAAAGTTCAGGGGGTTTGGATTTGTATTGGAAGTTGGATGGTGGAATCCTTACACAGATGGATAGAATGATGTCTCTGACTATTGGGCTATGGAGTCAAATAAGGGTAGTAGAACTGGGATTAAATCATTAAATGGAGTGTTCAATGGGAAAGCTAGCAGAGTGAAACACAGGTTTTTAGGTTGAATGGGTGAAATGATCTTTAACCAGGGTGAGAGAGCACTTAAGAATCCTCAAACTGGGATTAAAAGGAGGAACAAAGGATGATCATGAGAAAAGGGTAGTTAAGAATCCTTTACTATAGACCAAAGGGAAACTACCTGAACTAAGGAGCAATAAAGAATTCCTTAACTTAGATAATTATAGCAAAAACATATAAAATGCCTAATAGTCAAAATAGAGTGTAGTGAAGCAAGTTGTGAGATGTCATTCCATATTAAAGCATTTGGATTTGAAATACATTTAAGATTATGGAAAAACTTTTAAAGGAAAGTGACAACAAAAAAGAAGATGCTTGTCTGTATTTCGCACTACACATGAATCCAGTGAAATTTCTTTGCTTTATTCAATAATCCAGCTTGCTGGTCCAACAGTGATGTAATAGCTTACAGTCTTTGATCAAGAAAACTATAGAAATGTATAGGAATCCACACCTACATACTTCGAATTGTGAACTATTTATACAAAATGTTATTACAAAATATCTCAAAAAAGCTTGAGATTTAATCTAGGAAATACAAATATCTTCTTGCAAGAAGATAGAGACAGCTAATGAACTATTTCATGTTGTCCCTTTTATTAAGGTTGTGTTGGCCTTTATTGTTGAAGTGTAGCCTTTTAATCTGGCTTGCAGTTGTGGAGTTTCACACTAGAGTCTTCTTTACTTTCATCTTTCAACTGATACTCTTTGACCCTGCTACCCTATTTTCATCCGTTTTACCTGGCTACCTTCATTTTTACTGTGTAGTAAATTTCTACTGTAAATTTATCATAGTAAATCTGTCATTTTCTCCCACCATTCTGCATCTGGTAATTTTACATTCACCATTCTCCTGTAGATTTCACCAGCCTCAGCATACTTTGCAAAATTTGGCTTGGCGAGGAACAAATCTTTTACCTCATGCTCAAGGAAAAACAAGTTTTCAAATGTGTCATATAACACTTTGCTTTTTGGCAGGGCTTTTATGGATGAAGAACTAGCTTGTTCCTTAGCCAATTTTTTGAGTCTATCACCATAGTCCAACTGTGTCATGAGCTTGTCATTGATAACCATAGGACTAGGGAGACCTTTTTCCCTCAAAATTTGGAATTTAGCCATGAACCTATCGATGGCTACCTGCATATTGTGAAATGTTTCTTCCAAATTAAGCAGTCCTATCTTATTTCTAAAATGGTAGAAGTCCTATCTTCTATATTTAGCTCTTGGAGCTCATATTTGTTCTTACTGTTGAGGAAGTGGATGAGTCTATTTGCATCCTCTGGCCTATTTCCCAACTCTTCCTTTACTTTTTGGATAGCTTCTATAGCTATCCTTACCAACTCTGTTTGTTCAAAAATTACTTGGGTTGATGGCCAAATATCATTGATAGAGTCAATGATATTGGCCCACAACATTTCTTTGGTTTGTCCAAGTGGTTTCTCCAGTGTTAAATCCTTCTCTAGGATTTTGATCCTCTCACCCATTCTCTGGGCCCTTTGTGTTTCTTCTTTCTGCTTCAGTTGGGCAAGTCTGTAGTCTATTTCCAAACTTGCAACCTTTTCTCTTAACTTGTTCATTTTAGTAGCCTAGATAGACATGTCTTCCATGGCTTTGACAAGTTATGCTGCTTTCTTTCCTACTGCTAGTGTAGACTATGTTGTTGCAGGCAAGGCTATTGCAAGTGGAGTTGTAGGTGCCAAAGATGCTGCTAGTGTAGATGGCACTACTGTGGAGACTGTGGGGATCACATTTGTTGAAGAGGTGGCCACATTTTCCTGTTTTAATTGGATCAAAGTATCCAATTCCTTTTCTGTCTCCTTGATTTGATCATTCAGCTTCAGGACTAGGTCCATTAGTTCTTCATGCCCCTGTCGGGATTCTAAGGCTTCTAATGTTTTTGGATGCTGCAACTGAGGTATTTTTAGCTATTTGTTTAATGTAGCTATGTCATCGTTCCTCTTTTTAATAATTTTTTCAATAGCTTTTATATCCTTGGGATCATGTCCCAATTCAATTACTAAGTCCTCTAAGGACTTGATCCTTGTATCCTTGGCCTGTGAGGAGGCCTTCTCTAACTAGAATTGAGCTGATATGGTTTTCAGAGAGTTCTGTAGCTGATGGGCAACTATTGCTTTACCTGTCAGGGTGGAGTATATCATCTCCCTGGCCTGTTTGTGTAGTTCAATCTGGTCTATGGGATGAATATCCCTTGCCAACACTTCGAAATCTACCCTTTTGAAATCTGATGTTGTCTTTGGCTGCTGGGTTGTAGGCTTCACAAAGGTCTTCTGTAGCTTCCCCTCTTTAATATAAAAGGTTGACATTAGCCTTGTTTGATTGGTAGGAGTCAGCTTCAAATATTGTGCATATGTTTGGGCCTTAAGCCTCTCATTTCTAGCCTTGATTTCTTTATACCATTCCTTGATATCATGATCTTTGTCAGCTATAATTATGAAAGAAGACACTTCAACACTGAGTTTGATTTTCAACATCTGAGTTTTTGATGTGGAAGGCTCTTGCATGCCTCCAGATGGGGTGGCAGGCCTACTTCTTTCTGCTCCTGTATTAGTGACTTCAGCTGAGTCTTCAGTAAACTCTTACTCAGAGGTTGGATTTAGCCTTTACCTCTTGCTTGATTCTTGCTATAAATTAGAGGTGGAAATTCCTGAAGTGGAGGCCCATTCTCTGTTTCTTTTTGGGATCTTCTCCTCATTCTGAGGAGTTTTCATGACTGGTGGGGTGCTCATAGTATTCTCTGGTCTTTCTGGTACTTGCAGAAAAGAGTTTTCATCAAGCTACTTTTCTAAATGAATAAGAGCATTCTCAACATCTACTCTAGTGCTGTCTTGGTCTACTAGGGTACCCTCCACCCATTCTGTCTAGTTTGTTTATGCTTCTATTTTAGGTATGGGATGGTGGATGAAAGGTCCTAGCTTGACCTTTTGTCTCTTCTTTGTGATGAATTCCAAAGGATCATACCTCTAGACAAAACTTCTTTGGAACATATTCTGTAATATCAAGTCTGCCTCTTGGCCAACCTCTCTAGAATTGCATATGAAGGGGCATAGTTGGTCTTTTATTTTGAAATTGGCCATCTTCTTGGCATTGACAAAGTTTATTTCATCTGCATTGATAATTTTCCTATAGTATTCTAATGCAAACAAACTCATTGGGAGGTATCTTGGTAGCTTGTATGGTCCCAACATGCAACCATAAATCTTGATTTTTGTATGGTTTTGGTAAAGGTACTAGTCACCAACTTTGGTCTCTTTAGATAATTGTAGGACTCTCTTTATTTTTGGACTAATTCTTGGAGGAGGGCTTCCAGTCAACATTGTCATGACTGAGTCTACAAATAAATCAATAAAATCAAAGTAAGAGTATGGAGACTGGTATTGGTGGATCAATGGGGTCCAAAAAATGACTGACCTGGGCTGACCCTTGGTGTCCAGCTTTTGAAGGGTGAATGGGAACTTCTCTGATTGATAATATAAGAACATATGGTATAAAACTGAGGAGTACTTAAAAACCCTTTCATTGTTCATCCTAAGGAATTGCTCATGCATCCTATCAACTATATATTGGGCATAGTCATAAATGACATCAGGAGGCTACCCTGAAGTGTAGATAGACATGAAGGCAAGGATTATTTAATCAACGTACTCACTGGTGGAGTAGCCCAAAACAAAAGATATCATGGCCACAATATATGGCCCCATGGAGAGAAAATGAATGATACATATGGAGGGGAGTCCTTAGGGATGTGTTTCTCTTCTTTGATGAAGGTTTGGAATAGTTGGGCCAACTTTGGAGAGCTAAGTTTGGGATATAAGTCCAACAAGTCTCCAATTGATAGTGGGGTTAGGCTTGGTCCTGGTTGGAGCTGCAACATTTCATTTATAGACTCAGCAGTGATGGTGAAAAGGACCTTCTGGTCATGAGACATGATAGTTCTGTGACTGGGGATGTAGCAAGCATAGCACATATGCACAATTTCAGGGAAAATGTGGACTTAGGGGAACTGGTACTTAGGCAAATTTGACACCCAAAGGCCAATTTCATCAGCACGGTTTAGGAACTTGTCCCTACTTTGGAAATGTACTTTGAGCAGGGGTTCTAGGACAGTGGTATCTTTGATTTGGAAATCTTTATCCGCTGAACAAAGGTGGTCCAAGTCTAAATGAGGTGTGGTTATGGGCCTAACATCCATAGCAATTGGGGTAGCCATACTCATTTCTTGTGGATTTGAGTGTGGGGGCTAATTCTGAGTTATTTTTAGGGAAAATGGAGGTTTTCAGTGGTTTATGGCACACAATGTTAAAATTTAAGTAAATTTGATTTGTTTACTTAATTAATAGTGTCAAAGAGGGTGAATTGATTTGGAATTTGACAATGGAGTTGGAATTCCATGGTTAAATACCTAGAATTTGGCGGAATTGACTGTAAATGGCAGTTAAAGGCGGTTACAGAGGTTCATATGGTCCTGGTACGGATTGATGAACAGGATGAGCTGCCTGTGGCGTCTGTACAGCAATGGCAGAGGTTCATGAGCAGTTAAGCCATTTGTAGTGGTCGCAATGGCTTTCTAAGCTCTTAAAGGAAAAATGCACGAAAAGAGTGAAAAGAGGGGTCTGTTAGTGTCAGTCTTTCCAGCCTTCCTACAGTGATCAAATGTGCTCTTACAAAGTGATTTTGAAGTGTCAAGGTCAAATTTTGTCATTTCAGTGAGTCTTCAAGCAAAATTTGGTCACTAGGCATTAGGTCTAGGGTTTGCCCAAATGTCAGTCCATGTCACCATTCAGCTGAGTTTATCATCATTCGTAGGGTTGTCATTATCATGTCAGTGTCTAATGAGTCATTTTACACCTTGTTCATGCTTCATGTTGCGCCCAGGCAAGGTCATTTCCCTCTCCTAGGGTTTTAAAGGTAATTTCTCTTGGATGGTCAAATCACCGGCAAAACTTGTTTCCTGATATTCATACACCTTCCCCATCCTTAAAGTACCTTATCAAACACTTCCCATCCCTTAGATCCGCCAAATTCCTCATTTTTGCACAAACCCTAGTTTCTAGCTACAACCTGGCAATTTTCTAGGTTTGGCCTGTATTTTTCCCTTTTCGACCCCTTCCCCTCACTCAATCTCTGAGATTCCACTTTCCCCTGCTTCCTAACATCCCTCCCCACTCCCAAAAATTTCCCCAAGAATTTAGAAGCCCTCTATCCCCTTCATTTCGCTCCATTTCGACAAAATCCCTTGTTTCACACATCGGGACAAGTTGCACTCAAATGATGTTTTAGGGCAATGAAAGATGAATTTTGGAAACCTGAGAGAGGTTTTTTTCCAAAACATGACAAGGAAGAAAAACCTCTTTCACTTTTTACACAGGTGTCATGGTTTGAGAGAAATGTCAAAAATACCGGCGAGAACGAAGGTGCTCCAAGGACGGTTGGTCAAAGCACAAAAACGAAGGAAAACGCCCGATCCACTCCAAACTTTGGCCAAAGCCTCTTTGACTGAGCATGGTACTTGGTTGGGGACTCCCAGCCCAAATTTCAAGAAATTTGGAGAAAATTTTGTCATTTGTGAATTTTTGTGCAATTTTACAGGTTTTGGCCGTTCGAGTGGTCTCACCCCGCGCGCGACCACTCGTGGGGACAGCTCAGAATGAGAAAAAATTTGCATTTTTGGAATTTTCATGCAAAAATACACTTTCCTATGGATGGACTTCAAATTTTATGGAGATTTGGACTTCCAAAAGCTCAAAATACATGCAAATTTTGACTTTCTGCCCCTATTTAGAGTTGCAGAAAGCTGTCTTGGGAGAAATGACGTTTGAGGGGTCAAATCAACTCCAAATTCAGAAATTCTAGTTGGGTTGGAAAGTAGACTCACAGACCTTTCCAATGAGCTATCTTGCACCTCATTTGGACACCAGGAAGGCCCTCAAACACAGCTTCCAATGTGCGCGACCACTCCAAGGGAGGGGCGCGACCACTCAGGGAAATTTCACCATTTTGACTATTTCGGCCTGCAAAACACTGTTTTTACTTTGGTTGACTCTTAATGCATGTAAATGATGGATTGTTGGGTAATTTTCATGGCACATGGATACATTTACTCTCCTTTAACACTTCTAGAAGTTTCCTTGATGTAAATAGTGAATATTAAATGCATGGATGGGTTACCTAAGTTTTAGAGGCAAGTTGTTTTGACTGCCCATTATCTAGTGCTTAGTTTAGAATCAGTTCAAACTGCTCCTAGGAAGCTGAGCTCGACCCCTAGAGGTGGGGAAAGGAGTTAGATGATCTATATTATGCCTTCTCTTGCTCATTTTCATGGTTGGACTCTTGAGGGAGAAGCTCTATTGTATATTTTACTTGTATCTCTGCAATTTGAGGAAAAGGAAGGCCAGGGTTTTGCAGACATCATTGTGTTGATGGTGTGTTCCTACTTGTCATTGTAAGTGTGTTTATGTGTTCCATCTCTTATTCTATTGCTGCCAATTAAACAAAAGAAGTGATAAAGTTTGAATTCATGCATGCCATGCTCAGCTTTCAATTTTGTTTAATATTTATGTTTTCCACTGTCTAAAGAGGATTCAAAGTCATTTTTTGCCCTCTTTAGCTCCCTCTCTTTCTTCCTTGATCATCCATCTCAGCTTAAGGCATCAGCACAAACTCCTACCTTGCCCCAAAGATCCACCTGCAAAAACTGAGCTCAATCCCCGCACCCTGAATTGCACTCCTTCCAATTGCCACCAAAAACCCCAAAAACTTTAAATCAACCCTCCTTATTAGTTTACTAGCCTAATATCAGTGTTCCTAATTGGGTCAGCTCATCCTATTGAAAGATCTACCGAGTTTGACCGGAGAGAGCCTTCTCATACCCCGTAGGGCTAGCTACGAGGTGAAATGGTTTGATGTTGCCTTGAAGGTTTACCTTCCTCAGCCTAGGGTGAAATCTCAAGCGCTAACATAGTGGCGACCATACTGGGGAGAACAACTAATCGTTTGATCATTGAATGTGTTATTTGATAAGTCTTAGACGGAGCCTGAAGTTACGCCAGGTAGCCTTCGAAAACGCTCTTGTTTTACATCAGCGTTAGTAGATAAACGCTGCTTCAGTCTATCTCCGTGAGTTTGTGAATATAGCGCTTCATTGACATCTTCACCCCAGTACATGTATCAAGTTCAGATCTGATTGTTGATGGTGAACAACGATCAGACACTTGACAGGCTGAAATCATTCACTTGGCGACTCCAAATCATTTTCGAGATCAGATCCAAAGACTCCACTGGAGGATGATCCCGACCAGCAAAAACATGAAAGAACAACATGGCAATATCAGGTACTCAAGTTGGAATTTCATCCAAGATATTTTGTTCTTTGTTCTAAATTATTTCTTCTCTTTTCCCAAGAATGTAAAGAAGGCTTTGCAAAGTATACTATGCTTGAGAAAAGATCCTCGGCCTGCAGTTGACTCTTTCCCTTTGAAAAGTGTGAAAACCAAAGATTTGCATGCCTTTGAGCTAGATCAAGATCCTTTTTCCGAATTTTGTGATGATCATTTTCAAATTGATGAATCTCAAAAGACCAAGTCTGATTCTATACCTACTGTACATACCCATACACCTTGTAAAATTCCAGATCGGTATAAACCTCTTGTTTTACTTCCTGTTCTTCATGCTTTCCCCAAAAACTATGATCTATACTTGCCGATGTTTGATGGTGAATGTAAGAATGTCAACGCTGAGAAACATGTCCAGAATTTTGAGAATTTTCTAGATCTTTTTGAAGTTGATGAAGAAGATGTTAGTATAAGGCTTTTTGCTCTTTCTTTGCAAGCCAAAGTGAAGAGTTGGTTCAAAGCCCTGCCTGATGCGAGCATCTCAGATTTCCAGCAGTTCGTCAAAGTTTTTCTCGATAGGTGGATGATTGGGCAAAACCTTTTCTTGATTGTAGAAGAGTATAACCAGCTGAAGAGATTGCCAGGGGAGACAGTACAACAGTTTTCAGCGAGATTTAACCAAGTTTATTATTCAATCCCAGTTGATATAAGGCCTACTCCTAGATCTGCTCTCTTGCACTATCCGAGTGCCTTTGATCCGGAGATGGAGTTTCAGTTGAGAGAAAAGAATATTGCAACACTTCACGAGATGCAAAACAGTGCAGTGAATGTAGAAGCTCATCTGCTGATCCGAAGGGCAAGGTTGAAGGAAGAAGAGATGAAAAACATAGATCCGGAAAAATCAACATCTCTAGAGGTAAAGCTTGACATTTTGGTAAGTGCAGTAGAAAAGATGATGGACAAGATCAACACAAGGAATGCTTATGATGTTCAGGATCATGGCTCGCTGATTGGAGAAGAACAAGTTGCTGATCCAAAACATTTTGTTTCTTATCCTAGTTGTCGTAGATCTGATAATGATTGCTTTGTAGATCACCTTGGCGAAGAAAGAACTGTTGATATGACCTGCATGCTTGATGATATGTTTTATACCGATGATTTGCCTCGGTTTGATCAATATGACGATGATTATGTTCTCCAAACAGAAGCTAATCTTGTAGATAAACCAACAGCTAGTTTGTGGGAGGAAGAGGTTCATTTTCAGCAGCTCAAATATAATGATCACCCATCACATATCAGCTATGACAGTGACGAGGGAAGTGCAGCAAATTTTGAAGTAAGTGAAGGATCTTTACCTTTTTGTTTTGATTCATGTCAGTTCATTAAAGACAACTTCCATGGAATTAGAAATCAGCTGTCAACAAGTCTTGATCTAGACCATCTTGGAGCCAATAAAAACCTTGTTCAAGTCTTTTCATATTCAGATTTGCAGTCCCCAAATGCCTTTGATTGTCAAGTTGCAGATGAAAGCATGGAAGTTGACATATTTGATCAAATGATACAAGAAGGTTCCCTACCTTTTTGTTTCGAATCATTTCAGTTTTTGAAGGGTAGGTTGTATAGTAAATCTTTAAATGGACAGCCTATAACAAATCAGCAATCTCTCAGTGTAAATGTTGAGGATGAGACAGATGACAAAATTCTTGAGCAGCCTGTAGCATCAGATTTGCAGCTACCAAATGAAATTGAAAGGCAGATTACAGATGAAACTGTGGCAGCCGAAATACATGATTTGATGATACAGGAAGATTCTATACCCTTTTGTTTTGAAGCATTTCAGTTTATAAGGCAGAATTTTCATAAAATCTCTCAAGAAAAGGATGAACAGCTAGAAGGATGTCATACATTTTCAATGGATACATTGCAGCAGTCTTTTCAAGTTTTTCATGATCCAATAGCTGATGTTTTGGATGAGGTTTGCAGTCAAAGTCTTTCTCCATTGACCACATGTGAGCTTGAAACATGTGCTGATATGAATTTGATCCGGCAGCCGGTTTCTTTGTCATTTTCAGCAGAGGTCTCATCACAAGACTCAGATCAAAGTTTGCATTCATGTAATGAGGAAAAGAGAAATAATCCATTGGATGAGCTAAGTTCCAGTGTGCTTGAATTTCAAGATCCTTATGCAATGTTATTGGAGGCGGGTAGAGAATTCATATCATTCAATGGGTCTGTTTCTAAGTTGTCATGGGAGTTGCCTTTCAATAGTTCTCTTTTGTTGTTCATAAGCAAGCACTTGTGGAGAATTCGAACAGCAGATGGGACACTTACTTGGTTACATTGGTTGTTTCATTTCACTTGACCAGGTGATGAATGAAACTGTTAGAGTAGGTTTTGATGAATAAGCTCCACTTTGAGCATCATTTTCAGTTGGTCGAGTGTGTTTAAGTATCGAGTCAGTTTTTAGTTGAGTCATGAGTCCTTTATGAGTCAATTTTTAGCCTTGTGGTTAAGTTAGTTTGTGTCAGTTTTCAGTCTTGCATTTCAGCTTGAGTTTATGACTCCATTGCCCAATGATTGTAAGGCACTGGTCTGCTCTCCCAGAGGTCTAAGGTTCTTGGCACCTCCAAGGAGCTACCATCCCCATTGGAGCCAATGTTAGTGTCAGTCTTTCCAGCCTTCCTACAGTGATCAAATGTGCTCTTACAAAGTGATTTTGAAGTGTCAAGGTCAAATTTTGTCATTTCAGTGAGTCTTCAAGCAAAATTTGCTCACTAGGCATTAGGTCTAGGGTTTGCCCAAATGTCAGTCCATGTCACCATTCAGCTGAGTTTATCATCATTCGTAGGGTTGTCATTATCATTTCAGTGTCTAATGAGTCATTTTACACCTTGTTCATGCTTCATGTTGCGCCCAGGCAAGGTCATTTCCCTCTCCTAGGGTTTTAAAGGTAATTTCTCTTGGATGGTCAAATCACCGGCAAAACTTGTTTCCTAATGTTCATACACCTTCCCCATCCTTAAAGTACCTTATCAAACACTTCCCATCCCTTAGATCCGCCAAATTCCTCATTTTTGCACAAACCCTAGTTTCTAGCTACAACCTGGCAATTTTCTAGGTTTGGCCTGTATTTTTCCCTTTTCGACCCCTTCCCCTCACTCAATCTCTGAGATTCCACTTTCCCCTACTTCCTAACATCCCTCCCCACTCCCAAAAATTTCCCCAAGAATTTAGAAGCCCTCTATCCCCTTCATTTCGCTCCATTTCGACAAAATCCCTTGTTTCACACATCGGGACAAGTTGCACTCAAATGATGTTTCAGGGCAATGAAAGATGAATTTTGGAAAACTGAGAGAGGTTTTTCTCCACAACATGACAAGAAAGAAAAACCTCTTTCACTTTTTACACAGGTGTCATGGTTTGAGAGAAATGTCAAAAATACCGGCGAGAACGAAGGTGCTCCAAGGATGGTTGGTCAAAGCACAAAAACGAAGGAAAACGCCCGATCCACTCCGAACTTTGGCCAAAGACTCTTTGACTGAGCATGGTACTTGGTTGGGGACTCCCAGCCCAAATTTCAAGAAATTTGGAGAAAATTTTGTCATTTGTGAATTTTTTGTGCAATTTTACAGGTTTTGGCCGTTGGAGTGGTCTCACCCCGCGCGCGACCACTCGTGGGGACAGATCAGAATGAGAAAAACTTTGCATTTTTGGAATTTTCATGCAAAAATACACTTGCCTATGGATGGACTTCAAATTTTATGGAGATTTGGACTTCCAAAAGCTCAAAATACATGCAAATTTTGACTTTCTGCCCCTATTTAGAGTTGCAGAAAGCTGTCTTGGGAGAAATGACTTTGGAGGGGTCAAATCAACTCCAAATTCAGCAATTCCAGTTGGGTTGGAAAGTAGACTCACAGACCTGTCCAATGAGCTATCTTGTACCTGATTTGGACACCAGGAAGGCCATCAAACATAGCTGCCAATGTGCGCGACCACTCCAAGGGAGGGGCGCGACCACTCAAGGAAATTTCACCATTTTGACTATTTCGGCCTGCAAAACACTGTTTTTACTTTGGTTGACTCTTAATGCATGTAAATGATGGATTGTTGGGTAATTTTCATGGCACATGGATACATTTACTCTCCTTTAACACTTCTAGAAGTTTCCTTGATGTAAATAGTGAATATTAAATGCATGGATGGGTTACCTAAGTTTTAGAGGCAAGTTGTTTTGACTGCCTATTATCTAGAGCTTAGTTTAGAATCAGTTCAAACTACTCCTAGGAAGCTGAGCTCGACCCCTAGAAGTGGGGAAAGGAGTTATATGATCTATATTATTCCTTCTCTTGCTCATTTTCATGGTTGGACTCTTGAGGGAGAAGCTCTATTGTATATTTTACTTGTATCTCTGCAATTTGAGGAAAAGGAAGGCCAGGGTTTTGCAGACATCATTGTGTTGATGGTGTGTTCCTACTTGTCATTGTAAGTGTGTTTATGTGTTCCATCTCTTATTCTATTGCTGCCAATTAAACAAAAGAAGTGATAAAGTTTGAATTCATGCATGCCATGCTCAGCTTTCAATTTTGTTTAATATTTATGTTTTCCACTGTCTAAAGAGGATTCAAAGTCATTGTTTGCCCTCTTTAGCTCCCTCTCTTTCTTCCTTGATCATCCATCTCAGCTTAAGGCATCAGCACAAACGCCTACCTTGCCCCAAAGACCCACCTGCAAAAACTGAGCTCAATCCCCGCACCCTGAATTGCACACCTTCCAATTGCCACCAAAAACCCCAAAAACTTTAAATCAACCCTCCTTATTAGTTTACTAGCCTAATATCAGTGTTCCTAATTGGGTCAGCTCATCCTATTGAAAGATCTACCGAGTTTGACTGGAGAGAGCCTTCTCATACCTCGTAGGGCTAGCTACGAGGTGAAATGGTTTGATGTTGCCTTGAAGGTTTACCTTCCTCAGCCTAGGGTGAAATCTCAAGCGCTAACAGGGTCAACAGGCTTTTATAGGGAAAATGGTTAATTTTGGCAGGTTTCACTATTTGATGAATAGTGACAGTTTTTAGTTGGAAGGGGAAAGTGGTTTGGGAGGTCTATCACACCGCTTTTGTGGTGTGGGTGGTATTCAAGAGGGGTCACCCGATTCCATTTACCGCTTGACATGTAGCATTGGGGGCCAGGGGGAAAATCGCTTCATCGGGCGAGTAAAGGGTGGACGTCGGGCCAACCCACTATGCTTGTGAGGCATTTGATGTGGAGAAGGGATGATGAACAATGATCGGAAGATGGGAGTTGCACAGGGGTAAATGATGGGATTTGATGGGGGGCACGGGGACTTAATTGCGATGGTTTTGGGATTAGTTTAAGGACTAATCTAGGTTTTAGGGAATCAAGCCAAACTGTAATGAGGAATTACGGACTGAGGGCAGGGTTTTATGTTTTGTTGTAGGATAAGGGGTAGTAATATGGTTTATAGATAATCTAAGGGGTGGGGTTAACTTATACAAAGAAGTAAAATATATATGGAATAGTGGGTTTTTCCATATACCTAGTACTTAGGATAAATGTATTTGGTGGGTTGTTTACATAAAACATGTTTATAAAGGGGTTTTCCTAGGCAAAAGAACTTAACCTTAGGAAAAGGGTTTTTGTGAGGGGGATGAATGGATTATGATGGAATTTAAAACCTTTCCTTCTTAAGTCATCAAGCCGAGGGTCCAGCCCCACCAGAAGTCAGAGAAATTCTTTGAGCCTTTTTTGACTTAAAAACAATAGCTATTAATATTTTTCTTATGGAAGGGGACTTAGTGAGTGTCATGGGGGTTAAAATGAATGAGGGGATGTTAAGCAAACCAAATTGTGAACCACTTCCTTTGTTTTGTTTACCACTTATGTATATTTAAATGCTGCATTTGGAACAATGACATAAGTACTTTTTGTATCAAATGACATGATATTTCTGCAACCTTTCTACTACTTACCCACTTACTCATCCTACCATTTTTTTCTTCACTTTATTTGGGTGCATTTAGGCTAGCAAACCCTTATCAATATTTTTATTTTCTTTACAAAATAAACTATCTAATTCTAACCTTATATCCTCCAAGGGCTCAGATTAAACTGATGAGCTCCTTTTGTTCACTCTACCTATCCAATAATCTACCAAGATTACATTGTTTGGTCAAATTTATTCACTACCTATAAACATAAAATTCAAAGCATGAAATAGCCAAGTTTAAACATTTTGACTATCATGGATTGTGGCCTAAGTAACAAGCTGCACACAATCATTTATTATGCATAAAAAGTAAATAGTAGTGGCATTTTGAATTGCACACTTTCGTGGCCTATTTTTGTCTTTTGGGGTTCACATATTTCATTTTTTTGACTTATTTTCATTCTTTTTGTCCTTTTATTATTCTTTTAGGACATACCCTCTTTACATTTTTTAATTTTTTTCATACAGAAAACGTTTGTAGAAAGAAAAGGTATGCATAATATTACAAGGCTTAACCTTAGTCAATCAAAATTATGACTCCTATTGGTATAGGAACCTAACAGATCAAAAGGAAACCGAGACAGTGACAGTTAAAGAGCTAGTTCATCTTGAGTTTGGAAGCCGAGCCTCCCTAGATTTAAGGAAGTCATTGGAAACTTCAATTGTATAAATAAAGAGTCCTAGAGCCTCATTAGGATTCAGATTTTTGATGTAAAAGCACTAGGCATTTTCGAGTTCAAGACTTGTGGAAGACATTGTTATGTAATTTTCTGATATGATAATGAGAATAGGAATTTCCTTGATCCATCACTAAGTTGAATCAGTGGGCTAAAGCTCTTGGGTTAGGGCCCAACCCTAGTAGAAAAGGCTCCTCTTCTTGTATTTATATGCTTAGTTGATTTCATAGGTTAATGGTTGAATCATTCTTAGCATTATTTCATTGCAAGTAGTTGTGTATTTGATTAGTTTTCTTCCATTTGTGCACTGATTCAGTAGTATCTTAGGAAGATAAAGGAACATCAAAAAACTGATAATAGGTATATTTTTCCTCACTCTTCCCTTCAGGGACCATGGTTTGAGGAAAGAACTCCCATGCAGCCCCAAAAAGACAAAATTTTGATTTCTTATGGAATTTATGGTTTTTTGCTACTTAGGCCAACATTTTATCAATTTTCAAGAATAGGATTCAATTGTCATTTCTAATGTTTTCAACCTTGTATTAGATCTCATAGTGTTTCACATTATTCTGCAATTTTTGCATGCATGAAATAGGCAACTAGATAATGGAAATGTTTTCTAAGCTGATTGAGAAGGCATGATTTATGGATAAATGCCAGTGATTGATAAAGTTCGGGAGCTTCAATAGTGTAGGGGGATTTCATGACTAGAAACCCCATCCTAACCTCATCCATCCATGATTATCACTTTTTCCACTAATTCCCTCACCAAATTCATCATTTCATAAGAACACTTCTCCAAGTTTTTTGAGCAAATCCAACCATCTCACAAACTCTATTTTGAGCTCTGAAGGAGTCCTAGCCACTCCCTTGCCTCATTTCTCCCACCATTCACCTTCCCTAAGCCCTACAAAGCCTTCCAAATCACTCCTATTCCTCTCTGCCGGATCCTGTAGGAATACAGGGGATCCTGTAGGAGCATTAGTACATCATGTATGAGCCATTTGGACATCGTTAGGATGACCTATAGTGGCCTGGTTTGAGGCCGAATTGTGGAAAAAGCACTTAGGAAGATAGGAGAAGATCTCTACTTGCCTCCTAAGCCATCTAACCATTCACCATCATCCCTCATCCACCTGCCACATCACCAAGAGGATTTAGCATTCACATGTTCACACAAAAATACAAAAAGGAAAAAAGGAGTTATTGTGTTCATTTACATGCACAACACTATAATGTTTGGTTATTTTAGATTGCATGCCTAGGATAGTAGGATTACACACATGTTAACTTAACATTATTTTGAAGAAAAGTCTCTTAGCAATAGTTAGATGAATGGCATTTTTAAGCATTTAATCTCAGCTTTTCCTTACTAGAGTAGACAAGATTTCAATTAGCGTAAATTTCCCTTTTCCTCATTAGTAATCAAGCTTCTTGTAAATCTATAGAAGGCTGGTTTGAGAAACCATAGTGGTCTATTGCCATCTTAGCAATGACAAAGAGCAGACCCATCGCATCTTCTTGTGTATACAACACTCACCTCGAAGTTTGTACGAACCCCTGGATGATAAAGTAAAGTTGGTACCCCCAGGAGTTGCAGCATTCTTGCTACAACACTGGTGCTTATTAGTGTTTGGCATCATTGTCGGGGACGTGTTTGAGTAATATGTGATTTCTTCTTTCTTTATTTCTTCCATTTCTTATCTCTGACATTATGCTATTAACTTCATTTCTGCAAAAATAATTGTAAGTTAGTTTTCTTTCTTTTCCATTCTGCAAGTGATATTTCATTCAAGTAGTTAGTTTCCATTTAGTTTGTGATTTCAATTTTGCAATTACTCTCAAAGATTGAAAAGAAACACATAAAAAAAAAACAAAAACACTTCTTTCATGCCTCGTAGGAATATGGATAATTTAGGAAAATTTCTTCCAAAAATCCCCACCACTTCAAACATCCAACCTTCCCTCTTCTTCGGTGGGTGTGAATTGGAGGACCCCTTAGGCTAAAAACCAGAGATATTTGAAGAGCCTACATGGGGAGAAGAAGAAGGAGAATCTATTCCAGCTGACCTAATGGCTAAAAATAGAAATGAAAGAGGAGATAGAGAAAGAATGGAGGGTGCCTTTCCCATCAAAGAAACTAATGGGGATACCAAGATGAAAAAAATAAGCCCCACTTCTCTTCCTCATTTCCATGGCCTAACCTTAGAAGATCCAGATACTTTCCTATTTGAGTTTGTTTTCATATGCAAAACTTATGATTACACCACTAATGAGCAGAAGTAGAAACTATTCCCATCCACTCTCAAGGATGTAGCTCTGCACTAGTTCATGGGTTTACCTGAGGATAACATCACAACCTGGGCTCATATGCAAAAGGCCTTCAACAACAAGTATCGAGACTACTGTAGGTATGAATACACTAAAGAAGAAATTTTTAGGATGACCTTGGGTTATGATGAATCCCTAGAGGATTATGAAGAAAGATTCTAGCTTAGCTACAAAAGAGCCAGGTGCACACTTGATCCTGAGTCACTGAAGTTAGTCCTACACTGAGGGGTAGGGGAAGATCTTCTAGATACCCTAAACCTACTAACAGGAGGGGACATCTACTAGCTACCCTATGAAGATATCAAGACTTTATTTAACAATCATTCTAGGGAATCTAGGAAAAGGGTAGGGGTAGTCAACGAATGGCCAACCCATCCTCTTCCAATACATCCATAAAAGGTGAAATTGGAAATATGCTGGAAGATTCAAGAGTGAAATGTTGTAAAGCCTTTCCCTACAAATGCACATTATGCACATCAAGATAAAGCGGGAGGAGGTAGAGAGAGAATTAGGCATTTTCTGCCCTAGATGCACAAGGAGGCATGCTAGGAATGAATGTCCATTAAATCTTATTGAAATATGCTCAGTCTGTGAAGAAAACCACTCCACAGACAAGTGCCCTTCTTTACTTGGACTAAAAGTTGTGTATCAGGGAACTGAAGGGGTGACTGAACAACTCTATGACATAAATGAAAGGAGACCTCATGGGCCTTGGCCAAACTAGTAGGGCATGCAAGGGTCATCCCATGCATATTAAAACCCTAACCAAAACACATCCATTTCCTCTTGGGGACCCCCTGCACATCCATCCTGGCCTACACCTCCTCCTTGGTCTATTGCACCTCAGTACCATTCCTAGCCGATCATCCAATCATTTCATCCATATACTCTGCCACAACCTTAGTGGAATGCACCATCCCAGGGGTGGAGCCACCCATACAACAATGATCCAAATTTACTACCTTCACCTCCTACTCAACCACAACTTTTAAACCTTGCTCCACCTAGAAAACCTCAGATGCCTACCCAGCCAAATCCAAACTCAAACAACAGATAGGCACAACAAGTGTACAGTGGAGAGACATCCTATCCTGCTTATGTTGTGGAGATTTAGGAAATCAACCTAAGATCTAGGAGAGTACTCCCAGACAACCAACCTCCACCTCCACCTAGGGAGAGTGAGGAGGAAAGAGAGGAAAGCATGCCTAGAGTGAATCCACCACCCTTTCCTGAAATATTAACTCATCCAGTCTAGCCTACCCCAGAAGAGAATGAACTTCTGGGTGAATTGAAAAATCTATGTGTCAAAATTCCACTTCTCCAAGCCATCAAGGATGTACCTATTTACAACAAGTTGATTAAAGAGAAGTGTTTCAAACATCTAGGGAGGCAAAAAAGAGACACCCCTACCATTAATGTCATTGGACAACTGTCTGACTTAATGTTGGGGTAGGTAATTTGGCCAAAATATTTGGACCCTAGAAGCCCTGTAGTAGATGTGTGCATCAATGGTGCCATTGTCCCGCACACTTTGATTGATCTTGGGGCTTTCATTAATGTAATTACTAAGGACACCATGCTCAAGCTCAATCTTTAGGGTTCACTAAGAAAGACCACAATAGTATTGCAACTTGTAGACCACTCCACATTAACCCCTGAACGGATTGTTGAGGATGTGATGGTCTCCATTGACTCTTGGGAGTACCCTGCAGACTTCCTATTTCTCCAGCCTAAGGCCAAGCTTACTGGTTATCCTCTCATACTTGGGAGGCCTTGGTTAGCCACTGTTGATGCCTACATCAACTGCAGGGCTGGAAATATGACTATAAAAAATGGCCCTTTTTCCAAGCAGTTACTATTGTACCCTCCTGTTCAGCCATCTCTAGAACATGAATTACCTTTTTGTCTAGAAGAGGAGGAAGAAGATTAAATCTACTTAGCCCAACTCTATACCTTAGAAATAGCCATGGGAGGAGGACAACCAGATGAAGATGATTTGATTAAACACATACTCCAAAGTACAACTCCTGGCACCTTGTCCTTAGAGGATGTAGTAAAGGAAACCAAGAGAAACAATAAGATTGATCTATGCTTAGATGATTCAAATCCTAACCATGTCAAAACCATAGAATTTGGCCTTGAAATAACTTTCAAGATCAACCCCTCTCTTTTTGTACACCAAGATGAAAAGTTGTGCAACATGCTAAAGGAACATTTGGATGCCTTTGCCTGGAGTTACAAGGAAATGAAGGGAGTGCACCCCTCGGTGTGTACTCACAACATTTATATCAAATAAGGTTGCAAACCAGTCCGACAACCCCAAAGTGCTATAGGATAAAATGTACGATGTATGGAGAATTGAGATACCCTCAAAGGTCTTCCCAAGACCTTTGGCAGACTGTAAGATTATCTGCAACCGTCACAAAGTTACATGCATGTTCATAAACAATAACTAACTATAAAAGTAGGACAAATAGATTACCTCAAGGCTCCATGTAGATTTGATAGAAAGCATAATGCAGCTAGGTGGAAGTCCCCTGAGCCATCTTTAGATCAAGTCTTGCACATAGAAGAGACAAGCATAATCACAACATACAACTCTAATAACTAATACATGAATACGTAAAATAACATCTAGTTACACATAACTAAGCTACTCATGCTAAAAGGTATTGGACAAACAACTAAATGAATGATAGTACCAACACCACGGAGTAGACAATACAACTGTAGTTCTATATTAATGTCAAAAGAGTGATTACAACCATCTGTTGCATCAGCCTTCCCTTACCCCTCCATCTTCTCTCTCTCTTCCCCTTCTTACCAACTTTTTCTAATTTGAGATAATGCTCAACAATCAAGTATGTTATCCTTTCAAATGATCTGACCTCCATCACCATAGCCCTAGCTTTTATTATGTAGCAATTGAGTTAGGGTTTCCAAGTTCCTCCATGAGTTCCTTAGGGTAAAAGAGATGAAGTTGCCATGCTTTTCAGCTCTTTCCCATTTTCCTCCTTCATTAGGATTAGAAATCCCCCAAATAGGTTGAACTTGAGATGTTTCCTTGGTTTTCCTGAGTAGATTTAGGAGCAAATATCTAGATATTTATGAGTCAATTTGCTCCTTTGACCCTTTGAACTTCATTAGGATCCACTAACACTATTCCCGAACTAGAAACTAGAGTTAGTTGGGTTAATAACACACCCTCAAGCTTGTAGAGAAGCTTTATAAGGAAGGTTGTCAGTGCATAGCTAGCGTTAGTGTGGAAACAAGGCATGTGATCTTGGTCTTTGCTTCAGCTGTCATGTCTTTGCCCTCTAAGCTGATGAGGGGGTCAATTTGCTGTATAACAGATGCCCCCTAAAGTGTGAGATCAGAGGTTGTGATGATGGCCAAAATTCTTTACTTAACTGTAATTTTCCTTCTTCGACAAAAAGACAGAGAGGATCAGAGCTTCGGGTGGTACGTGAAACCTGATACAACACATATATATAAAACTATTAAAATCATGTTCTCAGTCGGGCATTCCCATGCTCAATAGCTATGTAAGAGTGATTTTCTCCAAAGAGATATGACAATGTTGGTCAGCGATAAGCACAATGTGGATCCGGTGTCATAATAGAATCATCCTGATAAGATGTCTCCATTAAACAATATACGCAACTTGGGAGAGGAAACAAAGCTGAGTGATGCAATCCTCTACCTAAGGTCTTGATTTCCGCTTCACCGAACAACATAGATCGATACATGTGAATATATGCATTGATGTCAAACATGCATGAAATCATTTGATTACCAATCAATAATGGAGACCGTTAACAGATGCAAGGAAGGCCACCAATAATGGCGATGGTATCCAAGATGCATAGTACAATCTAACGAGTGTGAAAGATTTTTTTGTCATTGAACACCCATAGAATCACTTAACTAAGAGTCAATAATGAGAACCCCTGATCAAACACAAGGCAACCTGCCACTAATGTCTGCAAGTACCAAGGCACTAAATGCATTTCTGGGTTGTCTTCCTAGATAGAGTGTTGAAGTTGGTAGGAAGATACCTGTTGAAAGGTAGGCAATAATGTGTCCTACATTAATCAACACGAAACGGGACAAGAATGATTTGTTTTTTGAGGAATCTTTGAGCATTGGGTCTAAACAATAGAGGGCATGATGAAAGGATATGCTTGATGGGTTGATGGAAGAAACAAAATGTTAACCCTTGAACAATAGAAGGCACGACAATGGTTTTAACCATGCAGCACTAGACTCATGAACACCAAAGAGTGTTAGGATACAGAGATGCAAGAACATTGGGGTATTTAGGCTAAACTCATAGGATGGTAGGATTCATATTGAGAGGTTGTCACAAGGAAGGTTTATCTGAGGGAGTGCCATGTTCAAGGGAACGACTGCTACCAAACCACGCTTTCTAATACTAAATGCAGTTGTATTGTCTACTTTCCCCATCTGATTAGTTTAGTGAGTCCAGACGGGTAAACTCGTCGATCTTTTCATATTTTAAGAGTTTGAAAAGGACTGCGAAAAGAGAGACTCTATGCCTTATCTGATTAGTTTAATGAGTCAAGACAGGAAAAATCGTCGATCTTTTCATGTTTTGGGATTCTGAAAAGGATCGTCAAAAGAGCGACTCTATATCTTGTCTGTGTAATTTAATGAGTGCAGACTAGACAACTTGGTGGTATTTTCATATTTAGAGATTCTGAAAAGATCATAAAGAATGACTCCATGGTGGTCCCTTTGTCATAGTTGTTAACTGGGTGCGACAAAAGGTTAATAGTATACACGGATCGCTTACTTTTTCACGAGTTAATATATTGAATCCGAATAAAGAGAAACCTATGTTCAATAGATGTCGACCTCATTTTGTTACGAGTATGAAGTGACGAACTAAACTTGTTTTTCATTGTGAATTTTGAATGAGTCACGCGATGACAAAGTCAATACCTTCATCAAAATATAACGAGTCGAATGAAGAAAAATCAAGGTATCTTTTTTAGTTTATTGAGCAAGGAAAAAGAGATAAAATAACTGCTCATTCATTTTTTGTAGATTTAACGAGCCTGAAGAAGGGGAAAAAATTGAGGATTTTTCGATTCAAGAGCGAGAAATGGTCCCAAAAAAGCAAGTTCCCTTGTTGTTGCCATAGATTTTTAACAAGCCCGGTGACAAAAACTCGGGATTTTTCAGTTTAACGAGCGAGAGAAGTACCTAAAAGAATGCTCGGGTCATCTTTATAAATGTTTAACGAGCCTAAAGAAAAAACTAAGTATTTTTTCAGTTTTATGAGTGAGAAAAAAGTGCCTAAAAAAAATGCCTAAAAAAAATGCTCTAATGGTCCTTTTAAGTTTAATGAGCTAGAAAAAGAGCGAAAAAGAGTTGCTAGGACTGTTGTCGTATGTGTTTAACGAGCCCAACGATGACAAACTCAGGGATTTTTCAATTTAGGAGCAAGAAAAAGTCCCAAAAAAGAACATACTCATATCTTCTTTGTAGTATTTTAACGAGCCCAAAGAATAAGACTCGAGGTTTTTCGGATTAACGAGCAAGAAAAATACCATAAAAAGAATGCTCAATCTTCTTCGTGGTAGTTTAACAAGACCAAAGAAGGAGACTCAAGGATTTTTCGGATTAATGAGCAAGAAAAATACCATAAAAAGAATGCTCGATCTTCCTTGATCTCATGCTTGACAATAGAAGGTTCTATGCCATGCATTTCCTCATAAGACCAAGGGAAAACATCACGGAAATCCTTAAAAGGGCAAGTGAAGCTTACAATTTCCTCAAGATTGTGATTGGTTCCAATTTGGATGGTTTCCATGATGCCTATCGTGACAGAAATATTGATGAGCAATGTCTTTGAAATATTGTCCATGTTTCCTTTCTGGTCCAAAGTTTATATAGTCGTATAGGGTGAGGAAACATTTTCTGGTATGTCAAGTGACAGGATTTGAAGAGGCATCATGTCCAAATCAGATATTGAAACACGATAGCGTGATTCCTCCCAAGGTTGCTCTTCTAAACTCATGATTTCTCTAATAGCTTCGTCCTTAGGTAGGACTTGATTGAGGGGATCGAAAGAAGGAGCAGTTATGGGAGGGGCAGTGGTACCGTTGGCCGTAACCAAAGTGACCAAAGATTCGGATGCAGATTGAATGGCTTGGTAGGCCAATTCAGCTGGTGACAGTGGCATTTTCTCTCTGTAAGTGTCAATGTCTGAAGGGGCCGAGAGGATCCAAGGATCAGTCGGTTTGTGAGGAATGGGTGAAACCATAGAGACCGTCTGTGGAACTGTGGGTGGCGAAAGAGGGAAACAGCCCATCAAGGAAGAGCCCTTTAGCATACCACTACCGATACTGGCATAAGAGTCAGGTACACCACCCACTAAGGATACAGAGTTGCTAGGTAACGGAGAGTAATATGGGGTGCAAAAGGACAGCTGGTCCATTGTGACTATCTTTCCATCCAAGGGAAAGAGGATGATACGAAAGACCAAAGAGACAATGACCTTCATGGCATAAGTCCAAGTGCGGCCCAAAAGAAGATTATAGTCAAGTTTATGATCCACAACTTCAATATCTACTGTTACCGTTTTCCCACTCAAGGTGATGGGATAGCTAGCTAGGTAACATTTTGGGATGAAAGTGTGGCCGTAGAAATCTTTAAGGGAATTCAACGATGGGGGTAGGGTTGGAGAACCCATAGTGAGCCAACATGAAGCCGACATGATGCAGGCAGAAGCACCTTCGTTGATGACAATTCTATGTATACCTTTACCTTTCGAAAAGATTTGGACCTGAAATGCAAGCTGGTGGGAAAGAGGAGGTTTACACTTTTCCATGTTGAAAATTGCAAGCATGGAATCCCATGGGTCGATACCACCAATAGCAAAAAGCAAAGCTTTCCTTTGTGCTGGACATGTTTGTAACACTTCGAGCGTCGAAATAGCCGACGACACTTGCGCCAAGTCTTCTACAATGCTGTAGTTTTGGGCAGCAAGTGCAGATGTATTGTGCATTGTGAGTTGAAGTGCCCCTTTAGGGGGCCAAATCAAAAGGTCAGCAACTGCCCTTTCGATATGAAAATCGTTTGGCGGCAGTGGGTTTTGACTTAGGGAAGGTTCCTCTGCATGAGCAATAAGAGCTCCATAGGATTTGGCTCTTGTTTGTAGATCTACCGTTTCAAAGGTGTAAATGGTAGAGGATCCTTCACCAATTGAAGGATTTTGTGAACCACCATTTCCCACTTGTGGGGGTTGGGGTTGGTTTGCAATAAGGTGTTGCTGCTGCTGAGTAGGGAAAGGATTATTTAGGATAGTGGGTGTCCTACTAGTATCCTTGTTAGCAATGAAATATGTGCATTCTTGAAGATGTGGACACAGATATGTCATGTGGTATTCAACACAAATTTTTCAAGGAAATTGGGTGGGTTTATCCTTTCCATCATCATAGGGCGCAGTGGCCTTCTGCTTTGGGTTTTGCTTCCTTTTTGACTGCTCCTCAGAAGGAGCGGTCTTTTCCTTATTCTTCTTCTTCTTACCACCAGGTTTTTGTGTAGACTACACAGAGTTTATCGCGATGGTAGGAAGACAGTCGATTTGGTAGAGGGGTCCACTAACATCTAGACAATGTGACCACTGAGTTGTTTTACAGCAACCCCAGAGGTTGTGCCAATAATCCCATCAGCGTGCGCTCTATGTTGTTGAGTAGAAGAAACATTGGAGTTATGAGGGGCATTGGGGATTATGTTGTAAAGAGTACCAGACTGTGAATATATCAGATCTAAGTGCTGGGCACGATGTACAGATTGGTCTTTTGCGACCGCACCACCTAAAGCAACAGGGGGCTGAATCAGCAGGCGTTTTGTGATAGAGTTTGTTAAATCTTTTGATAAAATCTGCAATTGGTTCACTGAAGTTCCTTTTAAGCTCTTCAAATTATGTGAGGAAATAAAGAGGATCGTTTTTTACACCCCACTGATTTTTGAATATGGTAGTAAGCTCTTCCCAATTTCTAATGGATGCTGCTTGTAACTGCCTAAACCAAATCTTCACATTTCCCTCTAATGATTGTACAAACAGTCTCATATAAACATTTTCTGCTTTTATGTTCATGTTGTCTACAAAGTCAAGGAAAGCTTGAAGATGGTATTCAGCGGAGGAACCAGTTTATCGATTGTACTTGGGGAGGTACTTTAAATAACTAGGTGGGAATGCATCAAGGTTATTAGGTAAGACTAAGGTAGCATATCTGGCCTGTACAATTGGTTGGAAATCCATGATAGCAGGTGGAGTATGAGGTGCTTGAGGTATATGAGGTGCTTGAGGTGTATGAGGTTGTCCGGGTGGAGTATGAGGTGTTTGTGTGGATGTAGAGGATGAAGAAGAAGAAGAGGAAGAAGATGATGATTTAGGGGTTGGTGAACTAGTTGGAGGTGAAGGAGGAGGAGATCTCCTAAAAGACTTCAAAGAGTCTTAAGAACTAACTTTGGGACCTGAAAAGGAATACCTTCTTTTGATTCAAAAATAGGATCGGTATACACAAAGAAGGTCTCTTCAGGTTGTCCAGAAGAAGAAGCTTTAGGTTGAACAAAAATGGAAGGAAATGGATAGATGGTAGGGGATATGAAATCTGTGGGTTTATATTCAGGTAGATTAACACCCAAATTAGATTTAGTGATAAGTGATCCTAGTGGTAGTTTGGGTCTTGGATGAGATTCTAATGAATGAATAAGGTATGCTCACTTGAAATCAACTCCTTTATTTAGAAGTTCAGCAACCCTATGTGATAAATGGGAGTAATCAAGATCAGATGGGATATTACTATAGGGGTCAAATGATTCTAATTCATCATACTGTAGGACTAAAGAGGAAGAAGAAGATGATCAGTGGTGTCCCCTTTTAGAACTGGATTTTCTCAGAAGCCTTTCAGGATCTGACAAAGGTTTAACTATGTCAACTTCTGAATGAGATCTGGTATGTTTATAAGGTGCTAGCTTGCCACTATGGAGTCGCCAAGGTGAATGATTTTAACCTTCTAAATCCTTCAATCACATTTTAAAGGAAAAGAGTGAATGTATATCATTTTCCCAAGGAAACTTGAATAAAATTTGAATCCTTGGCAATGGTGCCAGTCTGATGTTGTACCTCTGAGATAGTAGTAGGTCAGGCTACCAATGCCAGAGCATCTAAAATAATTTTTTTGGGGGTTTTTAGTTTAAGTTTTTTTTGGAAGACCAATGAATGAAGACAGATGTAAAATAAAAGTAATTAATCCTTTGGGGTATATTAATACCTTAGCAAAGGTTTGCTATAAAGCATTACATAGTGATATAGATCAAAATAGTGGTGAGTTGAAGACAACAAGAAATATGATTATCACAATTTCCAGACTGTAAAACAGAACAATAATAAGTTTGAAAACCTTCTGAACTACATTCAAAAGATTCGAGGTAGTATACTTAAGATTACACAAGATGCTGGTGATTTATGATTAGAGAGGATTAGCTACACAAACAATTGCATTAATTCATTCTCTTTAATAGATGATCACTTCAAGAGCTTATAGGAATCAATTGAAACTCTAATTGTTCCTACCTAGATATCTCTACAAGTCATAAGCATATGAAGAAAACACATAATGATTAAAAACTGGAAAAACTTACAGGATAACACAGTACTATGTAAAACCAGATTCAGAATCCTCTACTTTGTATTAAGGTTCTAGAAAGATCGATTACATCAAGTGTCTACAAAAGCTTCCTTAAAAGGTGGCTTCCAAGTTCAAAGTAGTATAAACAGTCAAATACTTTTACAAGCAGTGAGCTATGAATCTTGAACTACGAACCATTTACAACTCTAGAAGAGAGTTATTTATACAATAATAAAACTATAAAAATATTAAATCTGTTTAAGATTTATTCAAGGAAAGGAAAAGATCTTCATGGCAAGAAGATAGGGGCAGCTATTTCAATTGCTTCTTGTTGTCCCATTTATTCAGGCTGTGCTGGCTTTTGTATGATTGATATTTTCCCCCTTATGCTGCTTAGTTGTTTACATTCTTCACGCTGGCAGATTGCTTTGTTTAACCCTTTTTCTGATACTCTTTTAAACTTTGTTAAATGTCTTTAACCCTGTTGAGTAGATTTGACTGTGCATTTCAGGTTTTCCTGTGTTTTTCAATAGTAAATCTTCATATTTATTCTTCAAACTGTTCCGAGGGCTTTTTGTTTATAAGCCTGAAACAATAGTCTTCTTACCTGCAAAACACAGAACTCATTAAGAAAAATATGGTGACAGAGGAGGTCGTGATGGCTCTGTTGAGCTTGAAAGGTTATCAGAAGAAGTCTGGGGCATATCAGAGGCTAAATGATGGCTTAAATGGGCCGCAAAGGCATTATGGGGTTGCACTGTGTTAAAACAGGAAAACAGAGAAAAATGGCATAAAAATGTGTTTAATGGAGAAAAACAGTTAACCCTTTAACTATCGGGCGATGAACAGTGCAAAAGAGAGAGTACAGAGAGATTAAATATGGTAGGAATGGCTTAATCGTGGTTAAAATAGTGATTAGCGCTTAAATGGAAGTTTTGGGTCATTTCTATGTTTAAATCGAAAATCGATTTAACACAAAAAATCATTGCAAAACAATACATGGCAGATTTGAAATTTAATGGAATCTGGCGGATAAAGATATCGGGTCTGAGGTTAATCGCATATCACTATCGGAGTGGGTGGGGGTAGGCCCATCGCAAAGGGATGCGATGGGGGGTAGATGCGAAATCGCGTTCAACTGGAATGTATGCAGTGTCGGGTCCGTAGCTTATCATGCATTGCTATCGGATTTGGCGGGGAGTCATGGCTTTGGTCGGGACTCACGACAAGAGGCAGACGCGATATGGTAATAAACTGAAATATATAAGTGGTCAGGTCCGGCTTTGATATCGCAGTCAGGGATCGGAGTAGGCAGAGGGTTATGCAAATGCGGGGAGGTTTATTTATATGGCAAGCTTTCAATCCATTGATATGCAATGCGATATTTATATAATACATAGTTTTATTATAAAACTATTGTATATGCATGTTTTAAAGGCCCGCAGTCCCGTCGATTATTGCGATGCGATATTATATTGTAATATATAGTTTTATTATAAAACTAAGGGTTTCAGATATTATATTAAAGGAGCTATTATATACGGGAAAGGGGAATTCTTAAGGATTTAATACATAAGTCAATGTTAATATGAAATATAGTGGAAAAGAGGAATAACACTAAATATAATGCTTTTTATGAATGTTTTGACTTTTCATATAGCATTTATACTTAGGGTAAAGGTATTTTTATGGGGTTTTCATGTAAAAAGGGATTTTACATGGTGCTTTTACTTTTCCTAGGTAAAAAGGGTTTTTTACCATAGGAAAAGGGCTTTTTAGGGGAAAATGAATGAATATGAATGTATGAAGGTAGGAAGGGGAAATTAGTAAATATATGAATGAATAAAGATGAGGGAGGTTAATAAATTGATGTTGTAGACCTTCATTTGCCTTGTTATAATTGCCTCCTGGACATAGAAACATGATAAATGTACATTTTGTCCAATCAACCATTAAACTTCTACAACCTTTCTCTACTTACCCTTTCTAACCCTATCATTTTTTCCTCATTTAATGGGTGCATTTAAGCTAGAAAACCCTTATATTTATAAAAAACAAACTATCTAAATCTACCCTTATAACCTCCAAGGGCTTAGATTAAACTGATGAGCACCTTATTATTCTCTACCTAACTACTAATCTACCAATATTAAACAGTTTGGATGGATCTTTATTCTCTAACTATAACATCAAATTTAAAGCATGAAACAGTCAAGATTAAACAATTTGATTTTCATGGGTTGTGGCATTTAAAAACAAGCTACACACAACCATTATTTTGCAGAAATAGTGTAGTGGGATTTGGAGTTGCTCACTTTTAGAGTTTATTTGTTTTCTTTCTACCTAACATTTTCTTTTTTCCTTGATTTTTTATAGCATCTAACCTAACATTTTCTTTGATATGAACATCATCATCAAAATATTTTTTAAACTAACATTTTATTCACTATTGTTAGGTCCATATATTAACTTAACATTTTTTTTGAAATATTCTATCTAATCAAAACCAAAAAATGCTACAACAGATCCTACTCAAATATCATTTTGTACACGAGGTGATAAAGTGGTCTGAAAACTGTGTGATGACTTCGAAGAAGCTACATTGAGAGAACAATCTGCAATAAGTGTGCACAGCGGTTTCTAAAGTTGTCCATGCCCACTTAAAACTTGGGAACTATTGGCAGGCATAGATTACATCCAGAATATAAGCCGACATGTATACCTCTTCTTGCTAACGTTTGGGCAGATGATGGCCTCATGTCACATGTTCCTTCAACCTGAGATCCAACATGTCAGACTAGTTGCATGGCCTTCCTTCACAGGCGATTTGGTCCAATGCAATCAACCAGCTCTGCGAGAAGGTCTCTATTCTCTATGGTTGTATAAGTGGCATGCAATGATGACCAAATACTGATATTTCTTCCATAGTATCTTCGTTTTGTAAACCATACTAGGTGTTTTCCTAAAATTGTTTGGCTCTTTCACCCAACGCTTCAAGTTATCTCTAGAGTTTACGTTGATGCATGTGTTGAAGGGTTTCTCCATTATGATCATCAGTTTTGGCAAGTGATACATCTCCTTATAGTCCTTCACCTTGAAGATAGTGTTGGGACAGGGTCCCGTCGGGTCGATTTTGGGGCAAAAGCCCAAGTTTTGGGGCAAAAAACCCAAGTTTTTTGGTAAAGAATGGAAAGTATTCACAAGTTGTGGTCACGGAGTGTGTAGATAGTAAAGTGTCATAAAGGGTTTTACCCTTCTTTTATGTATGTTGTGTCGGCTTGTATAGAGCTACCCATGGTCTGCTTGTATAGAGCTACCCATGGTCTGCAGACCATGGGATTGTATAAGTAGGACAATCTTAAAGAGTCTAAGAGATAACGAAGATGATAGAGATGAATGTAATGGGTTAGTAGGCAGAAAAGCGAATAAGTCTTAGAGTAGAAGAGGGGCTCTACAGCTATGTGTGTAGAGTCCGTAGATGAGTGTGCAAACCCCTGCATCTAAGTGCGCAGGGATGTCTTGAGTCTATAAGCAGAACTGAAGTAATAATAAAGAGATTATTCTAGAAATTCTTGTGTTTATCTATTTCCTTATGTTATGAATGAATGCACTATTATGTTATGATGAATGATGGGTTTATGAATTAATACTGTATTGATGCACGATTTTAAAAGATTTATATTTTCATATGAATGCAAGTAATAGTAACTATTTACATGAAGAATATCTTGTTTCATGTTAAATTTATCAAATGATTAAACTGATCTGGGTAAATACAAGATTAAGGGTAATCACAAAGGCGCATAAGTGGTTGATTCACCTTTTTAGGGTCCGGAAAAGATAGTCATGAACGTTCACGGAGGTATAGAATCTGATTAAGGGAAGTTATATTGATAATCCCTAAGGGTTTATCGATATGCATGAAGGTAGGCTAGGGCATAAATTGAAATTACACTAATCTTTTGATGTGGAAACTTGGTTCCAACATCCCCCCATACTGCTTCGGGTGAGACTTCAGTTCGTGCACTGCGGGTTGATGCCGAAAGGGCTAGTAGTGTTGGGATTTGTTTGGAAAAACTAACTCTAAACCTGGGTTAGGACCCACTAAGCAAAAAAATGGTTTTGTTGCCGGGACAGGGATCGACACCAAGAGATGTATGATGTCGCATTACTGGAATCGAACTAAGAAGTAAATTGAGGAGTGGTTGGATAGAAAAATCCATGAATTCATGACACAAGAAAAAATAAATCTGTGCTTGACAAAAGAACATTGGTTGGATAGGTATTTATACATAGAGATACATGAAATTTTCTTTTGTTCCTTCTTGATAGAACTATACGAGTGGATCGCTAAATTGGCAAATGACGAAGGAAGGTGGAGGCTTGACGGTCCAATCATGTGGACCCTGGAGCTAGTGAAGAGATTGGAAGCCTCTAAAGATAAGATCGTGCGTGCCGTCGATCACTTGCTTGATCACATCATAGGAGGATTTGTGACAAAATTCGATGTCGATACCTTGGTTATCTACAATGAAGCAGATCGACACCTATTCAAGGGACTGCGAGGTAAGTATTTAAGATCTTTGAATACTTGGATTAAAATTCTCATGTGAAAAGTAGGCTATGCCATTACCCTGAGGTTTGGAGCTACGCAAAGTGGAAATTTATTCAGAGATAGAGGGAGAATAGGCCCCGAGTATAGCCCGCTAATTGAGCCTCCTCTGAGTGATGATGAAGGAGAAGCACATGCTTCACCGCAAAGTGTTTTCCAGTTAATAAGGCAATGGTTTCCTAGAATACCTCACCCACCCACACCACCTCCACCTTCACCTCCACAGCATACACCTTCGCCCACACTGCCACCACCTCTGCCACTGTTCAATATATCGAACACAATGAAGTTGTTTGTTTTCAAGGGTTTGCGAAATGAGGACCCAGACCAGTTTTGGTTCATTGTGAAGGCCATGTGGACAACCCAGAATATTACAGATGATCATATGAAGAAAGCGTAGTTGGTTATTGCTCTACAGGATCACGCACTAACATTGTACATTAAGTATTGCACTAATAACCTAGTGGATTCATTGGCAGACACTCAGACCGTGCTGAATAAGGAATTCAGTAGGCCCAGGTCTAAATCAAAATCATTCATTGGATTCAAGGAAATCATGATGAGACCCGGAGAAAAGACCTGGGATTTGGATGAGAGACTGAAGTTATAGATCTGCGAAGCTAACATGAATCTGATAGATGGGAAGCATAAAAAATGGTTTGTAGCTTCGCTCTTGCCTGACCTAAGGGTTACTATATCACAGCAGAAGATTGGGACCTAGGAAGAAGCCCTGGAAATTACGATGAGGTTGCATGAGACACCGATTCAAAACACTACTTTGGGAGTGTAGCAGATTCATGTGGAGTTTCAAAATCTTTACCTAGAGTTTCAAAGCCTGAAGAAATATAGAGTGGTTTGGCCAGAGGTGCACAAAGAAGTTTGGTGTTTAAAATGTAAGAGCTAGGGACATGATAAATATCACTGCCCTGTCTTCACGAATTATGTTGCAGGAGGAGGTCCAATGCCTCTAAGCCCAGATGCTCAAGCAGGGCCAAGCACAGGGCCTGCGCTGTGGTGTGCTATGTGCTAGGTAGCTGGAAAACATGTAACAGACAATTGTCACTTACTGCAGAAATTTGTGCAGACACCACAACAACTCTTCTGCAACTTCTGCAAATCAATGTGCCACGATGAGTGTAATCGCCATAGATATGAGCTAATGATGGAAAGAATGCTCGTGTATCGAATGAAGATATCCTCGTCCTCCTCGGCCTCGTCTGCGTCCCTGAGTGCATTGAGGATATCAGGGACGCAGACGAGGCCGAGGAGGAGGAGGACTTACGAGAGGTCTGGGAAAAGTTATTTTCTACAATTGTGGAGTGCTTGGGTAGTATGCATGAGAGTATACTAGCCCAACACACTTGTCGTGCCGATACTGTACTCAGTTTGATTACGCGATATAAGACTGCCCTGTATTGATTATTAAAATGCAGGAGAAGAGGGCACAACCTCAGTAGGCTACCCAGAACTTGCAGATGATGAGGGTTGAATCTGCGAAGAAGATCCTAATGTGAATATCGTGCTGTGAAGTGGAATGACAACTGGTGAAGATAAATGACAACAACTTGAAGAAGGTGAGTGGGTCTGCAAGGCTCCAAAAAATAGGTTTGGTTTGATTTACAACATGCAAAAGAAATGTTCATGGAAGCAAAGAAAAGCTTCATTGAGGCCTCTACCTCAATAAGTCAGGATCAGTTGTCTGAAGAAATGGACCCCTCCATTCTTACCACGTTATTGGAGACATGTATGAAGATACTTCATGATAGCAAGGCCATGAAAGGATTACAAGATTTTGTAATAAATGTGTTCGTAAAGAAAATTCTCCTGAAGGACCCCACGTAGTCAGAAAAATTGGTAAGCGTAAGGCAAGAACACGACGCGAGATGAGACTCACTGTGCAAATAGGAGAGTATGAAATGGATCAAGTTATTCTAGGTCTGGGATCAGATGCAAACGTGTTGCCTAAACAAACATGGGAAATAATTGGGAGGCCTGCACTGCAGTGGTCTCCGATTCAATTGAGGATGGAAAATTAATAGAAGATTATCCCCATGGGAAGATTGTAGGAAGTGACGATAGATATTGAAGGCATAAGCGCATTGGTTGATTTTGAAGTGATAGAGATTGTGGATAAAAGCAGTCCATACCCTGCATTTCTTGGTATCGATTGGGCTATTGACATGAATGGGGTAATCAATTTGAAGAAGCAGACAATGTCATTTGAAAGGAAATTTCTCCACGTAGTGGTACCTTTGGACCCTACAGAAGGACCAAGCTATACTAAACCAGTCCGCGATTATGAGGAAAGTGATGATGATCTAGACTAGATCTATAAAATAACAGTGCGAGATCAAGATTGGGTTAATTTGATAGCTGATGGATGCGTTGCATGGGACCACGAAATTTCCTATACATCAGATTCAGATGAAGAGCTGGAGCACTGGCAGAATAGGTTGCATGAATTATCTATGTTGTGTTGTAACATGATGACTAAATCGTTCCACTGTGTATCGTTGAAGGTAAGGAGTTTTCCTTATTATCATGGTCTAACTGACGTAGATAAATTTTTGGATACATTTAAAAGGGAAGTGCCTGAGAAGCATCACTTCCAAGCCTTGGATTTGGAATTATGTGCTATGCCCGCAAGATGGTGGGGTAAGAATAAAGTCAGTTTTGATGGATGGTGCAAATATAGAAATATGATGAACTTGCTGTTTGGTCACCCAAAATTTTGGCTAACAGAGAAATATGACGGAAGAAGTGATCCACGTGATCATTTAACAAAATGGACTGATGTTTATGGAGTGGAGCCATAACTTGAGTGGGTACATTTATTCTCTCATACTTTGGATGTAATACAATGAATTGGTACCTAGAAATAGAGCTCCAGCATGACACTGAAGAGTCGGGTGTTTTTAGATAGGGATATTTGATGACATTCATATTTGAGGATAGATTTGCATGCATTGATGAAGTGTTTCATCAGGTCAAGGCGACGATCTTCAGAATACCACAGGATCCCTTGGATTTGATTCAACCATACTGACCACCTATCTGCACCATGCGTTGGAGTGCTACAATGTGACTACTGAAGAAGAAGACAACGATCCAAGGAACATTAAAATCCCAGAGGTAGAAGGCCACCGTGAAGTTGAGGGACCAAAAATAGAGAATCCAGATATCACAGTGCCACTAAAGACTAGATAGGTGAATATTGGCACATAAGCAGAGCCGAAGTTCGCAAAGATAGGGGACTTATGGGATGATGTTACGGTGGATAAGGTCACTGAGTTGCTCCGTAAATATCAATATTTGTTCCCCAAAAAATTTTCTGACTGAAAAGGAATCATAGGCGATTTAGGAGTGATGAAAATAACTTTGAAACTAGATGCGAAGCCTGTTAAGCAGAGGCCATATCGCCTTAATCCTAAGTACAATGAAAAGCTCTGCTTGGAGTTGGACAAGATGCTTCCAGTAGGTATTATTGAACCATCAGAGGAATCTGATTGTGTGAGTCCAATTGTCATTCAAGAAAAGAATCAAAATGATGAGATCAGAATTTGCGTAGATCTCAAGAAGATCAATGATGCCTACATTCTTGATCCTTTCCCAACTCCATTCATAGATAGAGTATTGGATAATGTTGGCGGGCTGGAAGCATATTCGTTCACTGATGGGTTCTCTGGGTACCATCAGATAAAGATCGCCCCAAAAGTCAGGAGTAAGATGACCTTCGTGATTGAGTGGGGATACTTTCAATATATGGTAATGCCTTTTGGGCTCAAGAATGCACCGGAGATCTTCTTGCGCGTAGTCAAAATTGCGTCATTCAAAGAGTTCATTCACAAATTTTTGGAGGTATACTTTAATGATTGGACTATGTTTGGACTAGTAAAGTGCCAAGTAGCTAGTTTTCACTTGATGTTGGATACATGCCAAAGGTATTAGATCATGTTGAACTTGAAGAAATGTTTGTTTTGCATCCCTTTCGGAATCTTGTTAGGTCATGTAGTGTGCAGACAAGGATTAATGGTTGACCCTGCTAAGATCCTGGTTATAATTAATTTGGAGGCGTCAAAAACTGTTAAATAGTTGCGCGCAAAACTAGGTCATAGTGGATACTATCGAAAGTTCATCAAGAGCTATGCCCAGATTATCACACCGATGGAAAAGATATTGAAGAAGGTGGCTACATTCTGTTGGGATGAAGAATGTCAATAGATTCTAGATGTATTGAAGGAAAAAGTGGTCACTGCGCCGATCCTAATCTTCCCGGATTGGAAGAATGAATTTCATGTGCATGTGGATGCGTCGTGCATTACACTGGGAGCAGTACTGACACAGGTCGGTGAAGGAGAATTGGATCACTCGATAGCATTTCCAAGCAGGAAGATGTCTAAGGCTGAAGAGAATTATTCGACAATAGAGTGCGAAGGATTGGCTATGCTGTATGCACTCTAGAATTTCAGACATTACCTGCTAGGCAGACACTTTAAGATGTATAAAGACCACTCTGCATTAAAGTACCTAGTCAAAAATCCTGTGTAGGGGGGGAATATGTAGATCGCTACTGTTGTTTTAGGAGTATGATTTCGAAGTAATTATGAAGCTAGGGCGATTGAATGCAAGGCCAGATCATCTGTCACGCATTGAAACAGGAGAGGAGCCTACCAATTTAGAAGAAGGGCTACCTGACACACATCTCTTTATAGTGCGTGTAGCCAACAATCACTTTACAGACATCATCCACTTCCTAACTATAGGAATGAATCTAGAAGGATACAATAGTCAACAAAAGAAGGAATTGGTGGTGCGCGCTGTAGAATTTTCTATTATTGCAGGCCACTTGTATAAAATGTAATCGGATGAAATACTACGACGATATGTGCCTGAATTTGAAAGAAACAATATCCTAGCTAAAGCTCATGGAGGGGTTGTGGGAGGCCATTATGAAGGAAAAGCAACAGCATGAAAGGTTTTACGCACTGGGTTGTGGTGGCCGACATTGCATAAGGATTCCAAAGCATATTGTATGGCATTCGATTCATGTTAGAGAACTGGCAGGCCATCATGGGGGGATAAGATGCCTCTGAATCTGCAAGTGTCATTATGACCATTTCAAAAGGGGGAAATTGATTTTTAGGGCCAATTCATCCTCCAGGTAAGAAGACAGGTGCACGATATATCATCACCTTGACCAAATATTTGACCATATGGGCAGAGGCACAACCCGTGAAGGAGTGTACAAGGGAAACAACAACGAAGCTCTTATTTGAATATGTGTTGACTAGGTTCAGTTGCCCGAAGATTTCTATGAGTGATCACGGTACACATTTCCTCAATGAAACGATTAACACACTGATAGAAGAATTCCAAGTTTATCACCAAAATAGTACGCCATATCATCCTCAGGCCAACAGGATGGTTGAATCGTTTAATAAAATATTGGAGAATGCACTCACAAATGTTTGTAATGCATAGAGGAATGATTGGGATGTGCGCGTACCAACAACATTATGGGCTTACAGAACTACTTGTAAGAAGCTTATCGGGCAGACACCTTTTAGGCTGGTCTATGGTGCAGATGCTATGATGCCTATGGATTACATTGTGCCTAGTCTATGCATAGCGGTGTTCACAGGAATGGTGGACCGTGGAGCCTTAGAAGAACAGCTCGCGCAGATATCAGAGCTTGAGGAAGAAAGATTTTTGGCTAGATTCCATTAGTAGGTTGAGAAGGAACACGAAAAGGAATGGCATGATCGGCACATCAAACTGCACACCTTTAAGGTAAACGATTTATTTTTATTATATGACAATATGTTTGATAAGTTTATAGGAAAATTTCAGACGCATTGGATGGGGCCATATGTTATCAAAGAGATTACCGATGGTCGAGTAGTTCAGCTTATGAAATTGAATGGAGATCCATTCCTAGAAAAGGTAAATGGAAGTCGGTTCACGCCATACATAGGGGATCCAACCCAATGACTACATGACAGTAGCAGAGTCTTAGCACTCCAGGCAGCAGCAGGGAGGCGCGGGACTATAAAATACACTTCCTAGTTTGTAGAGCTATGCGACAATGGGTCTGCGTGACAAGAGAGGGTGGCATAGTACCAAAAGAAGCATGAAGGGAGCTGTGCTATGGGGGGGAAGACCACACAGCACAACTAGTAAGTGACCGTTACCGTCACTGTTCATGATTTGACTACTAGGAGACGGTTAAGAGGAGAGGGCAACCAACATTTAAGGCATTTAAGGCTGAATTTAAGACTAAAATATTTGGAAATCTACCATCCATCTAGCATTTATGGACAGATTATGGGGGTAACAATCAAATTTGAATTCAAAATTGCCTATAAATTCTGCGTGGCCATCCAACAAAAAACACTTTGCATTCTGAGAATTTCTATGTTGTGTTGTTTGTTGCACATGAACTGTGAGTTCTTTGAGGATTTTCTTTCATGCCCTTTGTTTGATCAGTGTCCTGAGTCGGATAGAAATCTTATTCATGATATCATGTTAGGACCAGGTCCCATAGAAACTGCAAGCATTGGAGGGACTATTGCCTCCAAGGGAGTTGCTCTTGAAGTTGTGAGTATGGAGTTTCTAGTAGCAGTGCCTAAGGTGCCAAGGTTGCTTAGGTCGAAGCCTATGCTGTTAGAGGAGGTCCCCTAGCCTTAGAAGGACAAGCAAAAGAAGTTGATGCCGGTGCATGAGTCACAGAGGAAACATGCAGCTACGTAGGCCCAACAGCAGGAAAAGTCAAGCGCGAAGGAGAAGGGGAAGGTGGTAGCAAGCTTTGTCCTACTGGCACTTCTCAACATCATCGTCTCAAGACTAGTTTGCGAGACAATCCAATGTACCACGTCCACACATGGAAACACAGGATACCTGTAGGAAATCTTAGACAATCCATATTTATGGATGTTGATGTAGACCCTGTGGTCTTCCAGATATTCCTTAAATGTGCCTCAGAATGTATTGTTTATGTCCTTCGATTTCATCTTGATGTCTATGTCTATGACCAGTTTGGTGTCTTTGTAAATGGACAGGCCCATAGACACTTATTCAACTGCATCTTTAGTTTCACTTCCAACAGTTTCCTCTGACCCTGCTCTCTTGGAGGCCATTGTACCTATACTACTGAGAGACAGATGAACACCTCCTATATCTGGAGAAATAGAGACACTCATTGCAATCAATCTATTAGTTAAAAACAAAAACAAATTTGAGAACTGACATGCAATATACCTGGGTGACTGGTGACCTGAATGTTGGGAAAACTTGTTAATGATATGCAAGCTCCCTCATCACTATTAAAAAAAATGTGTTTAGGATCATCTCATATTAACCAAAATGTGACGAATTATGTCTCAAGTATTGAGTGTCTTTTATGAGAGATTTATGAGGTTAATTAGCTGTGTAAAACACATATACAATAAGTAAATTGCAGAGAAGTAAAACACAGCAAATCATAACACAAAGCTGATAAAGGAGTTCACCCCTCGTGGGCTACATCTCCTTTGACCTGCTTCAATGGTTATGCCCTCTTTGGATTAATGGTAAATTCTATGATTGCATGCACCTGCAGTGCTTCAATAGCTTTGCAACCTGCTCCATTGGATTCAAAACACCCAAAAACTCCAAAAATGACTATCCAAGATCTACAATTGGACTTCAGCGGATCTAGGCTTCACCTCCTCTCCTGGTGGCCCTAGGCTTCCTTAAACTTCAACATAGAAAAATCACATACAAAATTACGTTTCTCCCTATACAACCTGTTCCATTGTGTTGAGAGCAACCAAATCATCTACGAATGAATCTTTTTGAGCCAAAGTTGGTTGAATAATGAAGTAGTGATGGTCTCTTTAGTTTTCCATAGGAAGACTTCACCAAATCTAGAGAAACTGCAGTTAACCTCACCAAACTTGGAGCAATGTCAAATTTATCAGACCTGCAAAAACTATCACCAACTAAATCTGCAACTAATTATGGGATAAGCTTGGTTAATTAATGTTAATCCGACTTAGTGTGTTAATTAGCATGGTTAGCATTAGCGTTGGTTCCTGTTTATGAATTTGGTCACGTGCAGAGGGGACTGGCCCTCTCTTTCCCAAACCGCCACATCTAATCTCTTTAAATGAAAAGTGTGCCCACCATATGTTAAGTCCGATGGTTATGGCAATCCGGTGGATCATGAGGCTTGTGCAAGTGAGGTCACAGTTTCAAATACATTGGCCTCCCAGATAACATTTTACCTAACCTTTGAGAGGGCCCGTGGCAACCTCCAGGTTTGCCATGTGTCAGCCTCTCATTGGTCCACCTCAATGCCCTTGACCAAATAATGTGCTGACACTTGTCACCATTCTATTGAGTCACTTATGGGAATATTCTAGGAATATTCCTTGGAATATTCTTTTTGCTGACTAGGATGTACGGATGCCTAGTCAACATCCCAGTTAGCCCTGCACCCAAAATTTGACATGCTTGACAAAATGAATAGAACGCAATATATTTCTCATACGAGATCTATATTGAGTGAAACAAGTTGCATTGGGATCGTATCAACGAGACGGATTCGGTCGTTCATGTTTTGAGTGATTTTGAGTGCTTTGACTTTAGAGTAAATTTTTGCCCCTAATCTAGATTCTAATCACTCCTTCCCACTGACAAACTTTTGGACCCACAAAAGCTGGTTATCTTATGAGGGATGAATACTCTTCTCCTTCCTAAGTTCTATCAATTGATTCTACTTGGAAAAATCTTCATGACAACCACCTGGGTTCACTGACATGCCTTGCCTTGCAAATGGCTTGGCACTTCAACCAATGTTCTCCTTTGGTTGTTGACCCGATCAAACACATGTTGACTACTTCAAGATTAACACCCTGTTGCACCAAAGCGACCCCTCGGTGCTTGGAAAGCTAACTGATGGCCTTCCCACTGAGAATCATGTTCCTCCTTTGTAACACATGCATTCAATGCAAGCTTCTCCTTGGAAACCACTTTTCCAAGTTAAGCCCATCTGAGTGAACTACAAAAATGAGTTACAATATCAGTAATAACAAGAAAATAAATGACCATTCTTTTACCTCCACAGTTCCAAATTCCACATTTGGAAGAATGCATTCACCATCTCTTTTGCTTCTTGGCATCAACACATCAAACGGTCTACAATGGCTGCAATTTTTTTGGGCATTTTTGTCCACTTTCTCTTCTTCATTCCATATTTGTCCAGTATTAACATGATGCTCATGTCATGATTTTAGAATGAAGGATAATCATGAGCCTCTTGCTCAAGTGTGGACCTTCCAAAATCTTGTGACATCTTGTCACAATAAACACCATTAACCTTGAAAAACACTCATGCAAAAATATAACTTGATGAACTCTTCCTTTTGCTTCTTCAAAGCAACAATTATCACATCATGTGAACATCACCATGTAATCTTACATATTGGTGTATACACCATCGAATAAACACAAGTTGACAAAACATACTTCTTCAAACAACTGACTTTCGAGTCAAGCAAAAGCAAGTAGAACAACTTGACGATTTACAACAAGAATTCCACATTCTCATGAAAAAATTCATCACATCTCCCTTTCATCTTTGGAGACAAAATCAACTCTTCCAAGTTGATATGAAATACATGTCACAATCAATCAACCAAACAAGCCGACATTCATGCATGTGAAAATGATCAACATTCTCAAGTTGACAACATACGGGTTAACAAAGAAATCAACCAACACAAGTCAATCACTCAGGCATGTTCAAGCACAATGAAACTATTAAAAATTCCATTGTTCACACACACAAAATCTCATGCATGAATAACAATTCTCAAATCTCTCACAAGTACAAGAATCCCATTGGTATGTATGAGTAATTAAAGATCTGTAATGACCAAATTTGATGCAATAAAGTGAGTCAACATACTCCACTTTCGAACACCTTCTTAGTGTAAACATGCAAGTTCAAGAATGCAACACACATGCAAATTTGTAGTTGCAAATTTCCATCTTTGCCACATCTAAGTGAGTCAACATAACTCTACTTTTCCAACATCTTTCTTCATGCAATATGCAACATACATTCAA
The DNA here is from genome assembly GCA_031772625.1 of Pinus tabuliformis. Lineage (NCBI taxonomy): Eukaryota > Viridiplantae > Streptophyta > Pinopsida > Pinales > Pinaceae > Pinus > Pinus tabuliformis. Next base: position 663,315,769 of record CM062818.1, on the reverse strand, counting down.
GAGAAAATAAATTCAGCCAAATAACAAGGAAATGAATCAATAAGGCAAGATTTGCATTAATTATCAAAAGAAATGCAAGGCCTTAATTAGCTAAGAAATGTAACCATCTCTTTCCAAACCATTTCAATGGCGCTTCTTTCAGCTGCACTTCATCATGTGTATCATCCTGACCCACATCAATTATGGAATCCTCTTTTCCATTCTTGCCAAAATCTCTCTTCACCTTCTTCAAATATCGTGGATGACTTCTTGGATATAAAGCCCAACACTTGTCTACAAGATGACCCTGCTTATGGAAATGAGTGCAAAATAATTGCATCTTCTTTTCAACATGGTTTCCATTTTCCAATGGAACTTTAGCTTTCTGTCTCTTTTGTTTTGAAAGTTTCTAGTGTATGGATATCCTCTTCGAACACCTCAAAAGAATATGGTTATTCAAACTACAAAAGGAACATGTAAATTTTCTCCAAATCTTATGTGAATAATTACCACGTTTATCGTAAAAAAAAAAAAAAAACTTGATTAAAGGCAGATTTATACCTTTCACATTCACCTTTGTTGCCTTCTTGAAGAGGTGAATTTCATGAGGTAGTGGCTCTCTTCCAAATACCAATAATGGCTTCAATGACCTTAGAGCTTTCAACATCCTCTTGTTTTCCATTTCCACTAGTTGCATGCTTATGAGCATCTTTTGCAAAGTGGGTATAAAACTTTTGCATTCCTCATGAGCACAAGCTTCACAAGCTTGAGGTAATGAAAATGTAACTAAATTCCTTCTTGGAACACCTTCATGTGCCTCCTTGGCTTTGGAGTATTATCCATTATGTTTTCCATAACCAAGACCCAAATACCTAGGCCTTTCCTCAACAACAATTGGCTCAACTATGCCTTGTGCATGTTTTCCTAATCCCTTACCTTCATAACCCATGTTCATCAATAATTTGTAATCTATTCCTCTAGTGTGTCTTTAAAAAGCACTAAAACACTCACTTTGAGAGGACATTGAAGATAAACTTGAATTGCATACTTCACTTTCATGCACATACTTGGGTAGGGTTTCCTTGGCATCATGGAGTTGAATCTCCATCTCATGCATCTTTTCAAGAAACTCTTGTTTCTCCTCCTTCATGGCCATCAATTCCTCTTGAATTATAGTGTTCTCCTTCCTATCTTCATTCATCTCTTGCACCATATCTCTCATGATGATAAGCTCTTGCAACTTCTCTAAATCAAAGAGTCTTACCAAGGAAGATGGATTAGAAACATCACTTTTTGAAGTTTCCATCACACTTGTAATGCATGAAAAAGCTTCACAAAGCATCAAAAAGTTTCTCAACAAAGAATCATATCAGTCTCCCTTCTTTAGCTTACAAACATAAACTTGCACACAATTAAATTCTCCTTGCACAAATACAAAACCAATAGTTAATTTTATAGCTAACCTTGGAAAACCATCTCAGGGTTAAAATGCGCTAACCTTCTCTGATACCAACTTTATCTAAATGCTAGGAAAACTTGTTAATTTTATGCAAACCCCCTCATCAGTATTAAAGAAAATGTGTTTAGGATCATCTCATATTAACTAAAATGTGAGGAATTATGTGTCAGGTATTGAGTGACTTTTATGAAAAATTTATGAGGTTAATTAGTTGTTTAAAACACATATACAAAAAGTAAATTTCAAAGAATTAAAACACAACAACTCATAACACAAAGCTGACAAAGGAGTTCACCCCTCGTGGGCTACGTCTCCTTTGACCTACTTCAATGGTTATTTCCTCTTTGGATTAATGGTCAATTCTCCGATTGCATGCACCTGCAGTGCTCCAATGGCTTTGCAACCTGCTCCATTGGATTCAAAATGACCCAAAAACCCCAAAAATGACTATCCAAGCTCTGTAATTGGACTTCAGCTGATCTAGGCTTGACCTCCTCTCCTAGTGGCCCTAGGCTTCCTTAAACTTCAACGTAGCAAAATCACATATAGAAGTGCCTTTCTACCTCTGTAACCTATTCCTTTGTGTTCAGAGCATCCAAATCATCTAGGAATGACTATTTTTGAGCCAAAATTGGTCAAATAATGAAGAAGTTATGGTCTCTTCAGTTTTCCCTAGGAAAACTCCACCAAATCTGGAGAAACTCCAGTTAACCCCGCCAAATTTGGAGCAATGCCGGATTTGTCGGACCTGCCAAAACTGTCACCAACTAAATCCGCAATTAATTAGGGGATAAGCTTGGTTAATTAACGTTAATCCCACTTAGCCCATTAATTAGTGCTGGCTCTTGGTTATGAAGTTGGTCACATGCAGAGGGGGTTGGCCTGCGATGCTGGCCCTCTCCTCCCCAACCACCACATTTAATCTCTTTAAATGAAAAGTGTGCCCACCATATGTTAAGTCCAATGGTTGTGGCATAGCGGTGGAGAGTGGGGCTTGTGTGAGTGAGGTTGTGGGTTCAACTCTGCCGGCCTCCCAAATAACATTTTACCCAACCTTTGAGAGGGCACGTGGCGGCCTCCGAGCTTGCCATGTGTCAGCCTCTCATTGGTCCACCTCAATGCCCTTGACCAAATAATGTGCCGACAGTTGTCACCATTCGATTGAGCCACGCATGGGTATATTCTAGGATTATTCCAAGGAACATTCCTTGGAATATTGCTTTTGTTAGATGGGTTGTACGAATGCCTAGCTAGCATCCCAATCAGCGTTGCACCCAAAATTTTGCATGTTTTACAAAATTATGAGAATTTGATATCTTTCTCATACAATCTCCATTATGAGTGAAACAAATTGAGTTGGGATCATATCACTGAGGTAGACACGGTCATTTACATTTTGAGCGATTTTGGCACTTTTATGTTTGAACAAATTTTTGCCCCTAATCTAGATTTTGATCACTCCTTCCCACTGATAGGGGTTTGGACCCACAAATTTGGTTATCTGAGGAGAGTTGAATAATATTCTTCTTTCCAAGTTCTATCAAATGATTCTACTTGGAAAAATCTCCATGACAACAACTTGGGTTCAATGATATGCCTTGCCTTGGAAATGGCTTGGCACTTCAACCAATGTTCTCCTTTTGCTGCTAACCCAATCCAATGCTTGCTAGTTTCTTTTTTATTAACAACCTTCAAATTGATCCCTGGGTTCTTGGAAAGCTAATTAATGGCCTTCCCATTGAGAATCATGTTCCTCCTTTGCAACACATGCATTCGATGCAATTTTCTCCTTTAAAACCTCTTTTCCAAGTTAAGCCCATCTGAGTGAACTACAACAATGAGTTCCAATATCAGTAATAACAAGAAAATAAATGATCATTCTTTTACCTCCACGGTTCCAAATTCCACATCTGGAAGAATGCATTCACTGTCTCTTTCGCTTCTTGGAGTCAACACATCAAACGGTCTACAATGGTTGCACTTTTTTTTGGCATTTTTGTCCATTTTCACTTCTTGATTTCATCATCCTCCAATATTAACATGTTTCTCATGTCATGATTTTATAATGAAGGCTAATCATGAGCCTCTTGCTCAAGCGTGGACCTTCCAAAATCTCGCGACATCTTGTCACAAGAAACACCATTAACCTTGAAAAACACTCATGCAAGAATATAACTGGATGACCTCTTCCTTTTTCTTCTTCAAAGAAACAAATGTCACATCATGTGAACATAGCCATGTACTCTTACATCTTGGTGTATAAACCATCGACTAAACACAAGTCGACAAAACATGCTTCTTCAAACAACTAAATTTCAAGTTAAGGAAAAGCATGTAGAACAACTTAACGATTTACAACAAGAATTCCACATTCTCATGAAACAATTTGTCACACATCCCTTTCATCTTTGGAGACAAAATCAACTCTTCCAAGTTGATATAACATACATGTAACAATAAATCATACACACAAGCTAACATTCATGCATGTGCAAATTATCAACATTCTCAAGTTGAAAACATACATGTTAACAAAGAAATCAATCAACACAAGTCAATCACTCATGCATATTCAAGTGCAATGAAACTATTAAAAATTACACTGTTCACACACACAAACTCTCATATATGTATAATGATTCTCAACTCTCTCACAAGTAAAATCACAAGTACAAGAATACCATTGGTATGTACGAGTACTTAAAGAGCTGAAATGACCAAATTTGATGCAATAAAGTGAGTCAACATACTCCACTTTCGAACACCTTCCTGGCTTAAACATGCAATTTCAACAATGCAACATGCATGCAAATTTGTAGTTGAAAATTTCCATCTTTGCTGAATCTAAGTGAGTCAACAAAACTCTATGTTTTCAACATCTTTCTTAATGCAATATGCAACATACTCTCAGGAAAAAATAAACGCATCCAAATAACAATGAAATGAATCAATAAGGAAAGATTTACATCAATTATCAAAAGAAATGCAAGGCCTTAATCGATTAAGAAATCTAACCATCTCTTTCCAAAAAAAATCAATGGTGCTTCTTTGAGATGCACTTAATCATGTGTATCATCCTAACCCACATCAATTATGGAATCCTCTTTTCCATTCTTGCCAAAATCTCTCTCCACCTTCTTCAAATGTCGTGGATGACTTGTTGGATGCAAAGTCCAACACTAGTCTACAAGATGACCCTGCTTATGGCAATGAGTGCAAAATAATTGCATTTTCTTTTCAACGTGCTTTCCTTTATCCAATGGACCTTTAACTTTCTACCTCTTTTGTTTTGAAAGTTTCCTGTATATGGCATATCCTCTTCCAACACCTTGAAATAGTATGGTTATTCAAACCACAAAAGGAACATGTAAATTTTCTCCAAATCTTATGTGAAGATTTACCATGTTTATCATAATAAAAAAAAAACTTGATTAAAGGCAGATTTATAACTTGCACATTCACCTTTGTCGCCTTCTTGAAGAGGTGAATTTTATGAGGTAGTCGATCTCTTCAGAATACCAATAATGGTTTCAATAACCTTAGAGCTTTTAACATCCTCTTGTTTTCCATTTCCACTAGTTGCATGCTTATGAGCATCTTCTTGCAAAGTGGGTATAAAACTTTGGCATTCCTCGTGAACACAAACTTCACAAGCTTGAGGTAATGAAAATGTAATGAAATTCCTTCTTGTAACACCTTCATGTGCCTCCTTGTCTTTGGAACATTCTCCATCATGTTGTCCATAACCAAGACCCAAATACCTAGGCCTTTCCTCAACAACAATTGGCTCAACTATACCTTGTGCATGTTTTCCTAACCCTTTATCTCCATACCCCATGTTCATCAATAATTTGGACCCTATTCCTCTAGTGTGTCTTTCAAAAGCACCAAAACATTCATTTTGAGAGGAAATTGAAGATAAACTTGAATTAAACAAAATGTGAGGAATTATGTGTCAAGTATTGAGTGTCTTTTATAAGCAATTTATGAGGTTAATTAGTTGTTTAAAACACATATACAACAGGTAAATTGTAGAAAAGTAAAACATAACAACTCATAACACAACGATGATAAAGGAATTCACCCCTCCTAGGCTACATCTCCTTGGACATGCTTCAATGGCTAGGCCCTCTTTGGAGTAATTGTCAATTATTTGATTACATCCACCTACAGTGCCCCAATGTCTTTGCAACCTACTCCATTGGATTGAAAAGACCCAAAAGCCCAAAAAATGACTATCTAAGCTCTGCAATTGGACTTCAGTTGATCTAGGCTTGACCTCATCTCCTGGTGGCCCTAGGCTTCCTTAAACTTCAAGGTAGCAAAATCACATACATAAGTGCCTTCTTTCCTCTGAAACACGTTGCTTTGTGTTCAGAGCATCCAAATCATCTAGGAATGACTCTTTTTGAGCCAAAATTTGTCGAATAATGAAGAAGTTATGGTCTCTTCAATTTTCCCTAGGAAAACTCCACAAAATCTAGAGAAACTCCAGTTAACCCTGCCAAAGTTGGAGCAATGTCGATTTGTTAGACCTGCCAAAACTTCTGCCAACTAAATCTATAATAAATTAGGGGATAAGCTTGGTTAATTAACATAATCCCACTTAGCGCGTTAATTAGCATGGTTAGCATTAGCACTGGCTCCTAGTTATGAATTTGGTCACATGCGGAGGGGCTAGGTCCCCGAGGCTAGCCCTCTCTTTCCCCAATTGCCACATTTAATCTCTTTAAATGAAAAGTGTGCCCACCATACATTAAGTTCAATGGTTGTGGAATAGTAGTGGAGTGTGGGACTTGTGCAGGTGAGTTCGCGGGTTCAACTTCATCGGCCTCCCAAATAGAATTTTACTCGACCATTGAGAGGGCACATCGCAACCTCTGAGCTTGCCAAGTGTGAACCTGTCATTGGTCCACCTAAATTCCCTTGACCAAATAATGTGCTGAAACTTGTCACCATTCGATTGAGTCAACTGTGGGAATATTCTAAGAATATTCCAAGGAATATTCCTTGGAGTATTCTTTTTGTTTACTCGGCGGTACAGACGCCTAGTTAGTATCTGAGTCAGCCTTGCACCCAAAATTTTTCCTGTTTAACAAAATGATTAGAACACAATATTTTTCTCATACGAGCTCCATTTTGAGTGAAAAAAGTTTCATTGGGATTGTATCATCGAGACGGGCACAGTCATCCAAGTTTTGAGTGATTTTGAGCACTTTTATTTTTGAGCAAATTTTTGCCCCTAATCCAGATTCTGATCAACTGGCAGTAAAGATTGTGCAATTTTCACTGGGAGGATGGGGACTGACTACCAAAACTATGTAAAGCACAATTCAGGTTGTCAGGAGGCCAACTCACTGCTAGATCTATGCAATTCATAGTCCAGTCTACCAACTGAGGGCTAAAATGGTGCAATGCACAATTTTAGTCAGCAAGGACATGCATACCCAGAGACTGCATTGTGCAATTTTCTGGGTTAGCAGGGCACTGCCTCCCAGAATTGTGTAATGAAAAACTGGAGGTCATTGCTGTCCAGGATTGCCTAATTTCTAGAGGGAAGGCAGAGGCTTCACTTCCAGAAATGTGCATTTCTATCTGGGTGAGGCAAGGTTCAACCCAAGGCTGCCTAGACCTGTCGACAAGCGACTAAAAACATGAAGAGGTTTGAATGCATGGCGAGTCTAAGTGTAAGCAAGAGTGAATGATCATGTTGCAAATAGTGAATGAAGGATTCAGAAAACAGGGATGCATGCATGTGTGTGAAATGAGTCGCCACAATGACGACCCCTACTGTAAAACAATTTCATGCACGCGACAATAGTGATATGCAAACAAAAACTGAAATGATGCTTCTACAAGCTAATATACATTAAAACGATAGTAGGCATTCAACAAAACCAAGAAAAAAGAATTCCTAGAAAGCAAAATAGTAAAAGCGATGGAAAAGCAGCAAATGACATGAAAAGCAGAATTACTCAGAAAAATCTAAGCCGAATGTGCTGAAGACTCCTAGATGTGATGTGGGATGTCAGAGCTCGAAGATTGATGTGAGGAATCAGCTCTACAATGACAAATGAATAAGTTTGAGGCTTATGACGTGCATGCCACAAATTTGGGAAAAAGTGAGACTTGGAGGGATGTTTCTAAAATTATCTTTGCATGTAACCTCCAACTACTAAAACTAGATCCCTAAAATTTAGGGATGCTTTTTTGCATGTTGTTTTTTCTATTTTAGGAAAAAGCAGCTCATGCATGCAAATCAGGATTGTTCAGTCTCAGAGGGAACCAATCAACCTAAAGGCACATGCAACAGTATGCAATCTTGGGAAAGGGATTTTCACAGTTTCTGGGTTGAGCAGGGATGGATGTCCCTCAGGTATTGCGCAATTTGTAGGGTCAGCAGGTCACTACCTCCTAGAATTACATAATTTCTGTGTTGAAGCCAAGTGACTGGTTGGATTGTGCAATTCTAGAGCTTAGCAGGAAGCCCAGTAGGATTGCACAATTTATGGAGGGAAGGTTGGTTCCCCTCCAGAATTGAGCAATTTTCTGAGTGAGCCTCTAAGCTAGAAAATAACTTAAGTCTGGAAAGGAAGCTTGTGATGGGAGACAAGCAAGTTGACATGCACAGGATGGCAAGCCTTTGAAACTCAGTTGAAGCCTATGTACTTGATAGTGCAAGACACATTGCTAAGGATGGTTAGTAGGGAGGCTCCAAAATGAAGCTAAGGAAAAAATTTGGAGGGTGGTTGTAGCCGCTACAACATATCATTAATGTCTTTATCAGTAGTTCTCTTGTTGTTACTTCTATTGAAGATTTAGGTGTAGAAGATACCATCAAATATTTGAATTTAGAGCATATGAAAACAACCTCTAATCTCAAAGGAAGCCCTGTTGAAATAGAGACAGGAAAAATCTTAAATATTAATCCTAACATGACTCCCAAATAGAACAAGATGCTGTTACAGCTATTACAAAAACACAAAACATAATTTGCATGTGATTACATAGACATGAAGGGAATTCACCCTAATCTATGCACCCACCACATCTACGTGAAATAATATTTCACTCCAGTTAGGTAGCCACAACAGCATATGAACCCAACACTCAATGAAGTAGTGAAATAAGAACTACAAAAACTTTTGAATGCTAACTTCATTTATCCCATCTCCGATAGCCAATAGGTACCTCCACTGGTTATTGTTCCTAGAACGAAAAGCAAGTGGAGGATCTGTGTGGAATACAGAGAGCTTAATTAAGCTACTCAAAAGGACTATTTCCCTTTACCATTCATAGACCAAGTCCTTGATACCCTACCTGGGAAGATATTCTTTTCATTACTAGACGGGTTTACTAATGATAATCATATTCAGATTACTCAAAAGGATAAGGATAAAACCACCTTTACTTACTCATGGGGAACTTTTGTGTATAGATTTCTTCATTTTGGACATTGGAATGTGCCAACAACCTTACAGAGGGTTGTATTAGGAATATTTATAGATTTCCTAAATGGTTGTTTGGAAGTGTTCATGGATGGCTTTACACCTTATGGTGATGATTTCGAACTAGCATTAGCCAGTCTTGAAAAAGTATTAGAATGATGTGAGAAAACTAACCTTTTGTTAAGAATTGAGAAATGTCACATGATGATGAATGAAGGAATTGTGCTTGGACATTATATCTATACTGAGGGGATAAAGGTAGATGCTGCTAAGATAGAAATAATTGTGAAAATTCTAGCTCCCAAAACACAAAAAGAGGTACGTATATTTTTGGGACATGCAGGGTATTATAGAAGATTTATAGAGAAATTTTTCAAAGATTGCATCCTCATTATTTTCGTTGCTTACTAAAGGTGTCGAATTTATCTGGACATGGAAATGTGAACAAGCCTTTACAGAACTCAAGTAGTGTGTATCAACAACTCATGTTTTTGCGAGGACCAAGTTGGGGGTTTCGATTTCATATAGAAATTGAAGCATATGATACTCCTGTTGGAGGTTTTCTAGGTCAACTTGAGGACTAAAATCCCTATGCCATTTACTACATCAGCAAGAACCCGACTCCAGCATAATTAAATTACACCGTTATAGAAAACAAGTTTCTTGCAGTAGTACATGCCATAAATAAATTTAGGCACTACATGACATGTTATCAAATATTTGTGCACACTAACCACTATGCCATTCATTTTTTAATGAATAAACCTCTCACTAATGGTAGGGTTACACGTTGGTTGTTACTGTTATAGGACTTTAATGTAACACATATAGATAATCCTGGGAAGGATAATGTAGTGGCTGATTTTCTTTCTATTTTGACTGTTGATGATGATTTCATATCCGTTGAGGATTCTTTTCCAGATGACTATCTTTTTTCTATTTCAACTCACTCATTGTGGTATGAAGACATAGTTAATTATATTGCTACAGGGAATTTTCCACAATATATGTCCTCAAGAGAATGGAAGAGAATTGTTGAGTGGAGCATAAGGTATTCCTGGGCAGAGGGATACCTTTACTACATAGGACCAGATTAACAGATCAGGTGGTGTGTGAGAGAAGATTAGATCTTCGATATCCTCAAGGCATGTCATGAGGAACCATGTGGTGGACACTTTGTTGACAAAAGGACATGGTATAAAGTTCTTTCAACAAAATTTTATTGGCCTACTATATTTTAGAATGCGAAGAAATTTATAAAAGGATGTGACAATTGTTAGAGTATGGGTTAACCACTCCGGTTTGATGAAATGCCATTACAACCTCAAGTATTTTTGGAACCATTTGAGAAGTGGGCTCTAGATTTTGTAGGATCAATTAATCCTTCATCTCAATAGAAGTCCTACATTCTAGTATGCATAGATTATGTCACAAAATGGGTTGAAGCAAGGGCACTGACCAGGGAAACTGAGCAGGTTGTTTCATACTTTTTTTTTGAATATATTTTTGTTTACTTTGGGGTGCCTCGGGAAATAGTGATAGACGGTGGAGCATAGCTCACATCCCACTTGATCCAGAAGATAGTTGAGAAATATAAGATCTATCATAGGATTACTTCGCCATATAATCCATAGGAAAATGGTCAAGTGGAAAGCACAAATAAAGCTATTGAAGGAATTCCCAGCAAAATTGTCACCAGCCACCGAAGAAAGGACTGACAAACTTCCTAGAATCATTAAGGGCATATAGAACTACATGGATAAATACTATTAGATTTTCACCATATGAATTGGTATTTAGTAAAAACCTATTATTTCCCATTGAGTTTAAAGTAAAAACACTCAAAATAGCATTGCAAGTGAACCTAGATTTAACTACAGCTTATAAACATCGGTTAAATCAACTAAATGAACTTAATGAGAAGAGGTTGGCTGCCATTCAGCAAACATATATCATCCAGAAATAGAGGGCTAAGTGGCATGACAAATTCATCAAAAAGAAGGTGTTTTGAAAAGGTGACTGGGCTTTATTGTATGATTCACGATTCAAAGATTTCAAAGGGACGCTCTGCACTAGGTGGCTAGCTCCATACGAGGTAGATACAATCTTTGACAATGGGACTGTAAAATTAGTTACCATAGACAATGCCAAGGTTCCATTGTTTGCCAATGGGCGTCGTCTTCGGTTGTATCATAAACCTACCTCGAAGGATTCATTTTTTAACATTTTCATGGGATCTAATCTCCATGTTTGGGAAGTAATGGAAAATTCTCTTGTGCTATCAAATTTTTAAAATTGAATAAGTGTAGCAGCTGAAAACCAATTTCTGTTAGCATCTAATACACTGCGCAATAAAAATAAATATAATAATAATAATAATAATAATAATATGCCTGTGAAAACCTCCTATAAGGCACAGGTAGATGATTGTAGCAGTTGAAAACCACTTTGTGGCAGTTGGTACATATTTTTGTTTTTAAATAAGTCTTGTAGCACCATGTTGTTACACAAATATATTCTATTGTTACAATGCTAGTTCTATTCATTTCATTGTATTATTTTTAGCAATCCCTTCGAGAGCATAATACTCTCCAAGGCATATTTTATTGTAATTAAAATTTATGTTGTGGATATTTAGCTATTACAAGAAGATATATTTCCTATTACATATGTAACAACCAATTGAGTTGGAGACAATTGCAATAGGAATCGGTTACAGCTTGTCACCTAAACATCCTGGTCATTAGTGGTCGCCTTCAGTCTGATTACATCACCCACTAGTAATTCATTGAAAAGTAATATTTATTTTTCTTTACTTAGCAATTATGGTGATTAATATGTCATTATATCTTGACGGTCGGGGACTGCCTTTTCATTTATGTCTAGGGGGGAGGTGAATCATTTGATGATATGTAATTTAATGTGAATTATTTGGTGATCTATAATTTAATATAATTTGAAGTAACAAACCTCGAAATGATTTTTACCTTTTTATGAGCAATCACTTCATTAAATGTAAATCGTTCCTAAGCCAGATCCCCATACCTTTGCATTAAATAATGAATCTATAACTCATATTGCATGATATCCTTATTTGACACCCATTTTTATGACAACCCTATCTACTACCCTGATATCAATCCACCCCAACGAGGCTTCGCTCTCGTATTGCTCGAATTTCACAAGGATTGTGACAGTGAGTAGAAAAGAAATGCGGACAGGATTAATTGTGATAGTGCAGGATGGGTGGAGAAGTAGTTAGGCATGTGTCGAACTCCATAGAGGCTTTAAATAATTTCCCTGAGGCTTGTCAAATTTTTAGAGAAGATGGTGGCTAGAGTTTTTCGAGCGACTAAAAGGGTCACAAGAAAGTGATGCACTAGAATTTTTTTAGAATATGGAAAGAAATCAAACAAACATTAGAGGTTTGAATCTGGAAGTTACAAAGGAAGTATTTTCCCGAGTGAAAACACTTCAAATGGAAGGCAAGTGATGGTTCAACCGAAAATTCAATGACCCATCCCTCAAGACTAAATTTTTGCAGGGAGAGGAGTAACTGGTTAAAAATGGAAGGGGAACTTATCCTCTTTTCCTTCAAAAGCCATGGGATGATGTCACTTTGTTCATCATAAACTACATTACATGTGAAGGGCATGTAAAGATATTTTTCAATTATCATTTTCCACTGCTGAATAATCTTCGACACATGCAATTGATCAATATTCCTTATTTCTTGCTGAAGAATTCGAAGCATATGGCAGCTGCGAAGAAGGTTGCCTCACACTCAAAAAGTTGTATCACTAATCATGGACTGATCAAGTTGATCATATTGGAGGCCCTGGAGCAGTAAGGGGGAATCTTAGAGGATTTCATGATCCAAAGGCCAAGAAATGCATGAAGAAAGCAAGCTCAAACCTCCATAGAAGCTCTAGGAAAAACTGATGCAGCTAAGAACCGAGATTAGTCCTCTCGAGTTAGAATTGGGAAGGAATTGCTGGAAAGACCTCTCGGTGGAAGAACATCAAAGAAAATGTTTAAGGTTAGCATTCAACCGAAAACCTTGTCATCATCTACAAAGAATCCCAACAAGCCTGAAGGCATGGAGGAATAGAAGAAAGAAGAACAGGCCAAGCCACGGGATACTCCCTTGCCAGGTATGAATGAAACCCAAGCCTTACTACTCAAAATTAAGGAGTTGGAAGCAGAAATTAGAGGATAGGGAAAGTGAAACAAGGGTTCTAGGTCTTGACACATTGGTGGAGGTTGCTGGTAAATTTGGAGTGAAAAGTACACAAGGGCTTGTCTATGCTGCATGTGCTAAAGAGATGGGAACAACAGTGTATCAAATTTGTGATGCAGACACCATCCTCAAAGAAACTCAAACTGATCCATGGGGGGATCCTACACAAGAACCCATTGGTGATGTTGTTATTACACAAGAACTAGCAGTCAAAACAGAGAACCCTATGGAATTCTACCTCGAAACTGAAACCAAAGAACCTGTTGACAGCATTGCTGTTACACAAAAACTAGCAGTCGAGGCATAAGTCTTTGAGGAAGAAAAAGGGAGCATCAAACCACAAGAACTTGTCGAAGAAACTGATGTTACATAAGAACCAGTAGTCAAGGTAGAGCAACTCCAATTTTTAGATGTTGTTACATTCCCCATTGCACTAGACCCTAAGGCAGATTGGCACTTAGAAAAACTTTTATTGGTTTATGAATTATAGAATTGGAAATAGCTGTCACTCTCCCTGAAGAAGGGAGTAATGTCTTTAGAAGAACATCAGAAAGTTATCCACACTCTGAAGGATCAATGGGCTAAGGAGTTGCTAACAGATGAACTCATATGATGGGAGACAAAGGAAGAAGAGAAGAAAAGGGAGAATAGAGTCAGCACTGCAACAAGAAATTAAGGACTTGACTAAAGATAAAAGGGAGTTGTACAATTTAGGCGTGAATCTCTTGGGTTGCAGAACACCATCTCCATCATACCCAGTTTTTCTGTGGGAAAAGTTCTATCTTTTCCAATTGAAGGCCACTTTTGAGAATAGACCCTATAAGGGTGTTTCTACTAGAACTCTTTTACATTTATTACGTTCATGTGATTTTTATGAAAAGAGTTTGTTGTGCAAACTCCTTTTTCATAATATATTTGTCGAACATGCCAGTTTACAAATGTTTATTAAATATTTCTCTTATGTTGGAGAATTACAATTTGGGCCTTCATATCCTTTATGAGGAAGCAAATCAATTGGCATCTTTCCAAAACGTTATTTGACAGGAATGAAGAAACAAAAATGCTCAAAATCATGTCACAGCCTGGTACGACTCTGATTCTGAGGTGAGAATTCAGAAGATTCCTTAGTGCTCCTAACATGGTAGATGAATCAACCCAGTACAAGAGAAGGATCATTGGGTTTTGTCTTAATAATCCTACACAGCTAAAGAGTATAGTGTTAGTGGGGAGCTTGAAACAATCAGAGGCCAGCAATAAAACCTTACATATGAGGGATTTGGCTTTCATAACTTTATGATAGTTGTTTCTCGAGTTCTCAAGTATGTACGAATTATTAAATCAATGGGGGATTTTTGGATAGGGCTTAATTTCAAATTTCCTTTGATTTGGCTTCTGCTTAATAGCTACCAACCTCGTTATCAGCTAAACAGGTATGATGAAGGATCTTGGACCACTCAGCTTATGGCTACTCAAGGGTATAGGCAAGAGAATGAAGACACTGCTGACATTTATGATCTCACAAAGTTGCATCAACAGTATGCCAGTGCGGAAGTAAAGGACAATTATGAACATTCAGAGGAATCTGCATGAGGGCATGCAGTGGCTTCAATTGGGGGGAGATGTTGGGTGCAGTATTTAGGGGTATTTCAGGCACCTTTTTCCCTACTTTTGGCTATTTATCCACAATGAATCCATCAATCCCTTGACACAATGACACTCTCCTTGGTAAAAAATAAACCTTTTTCTATGACATCTTATAATGCCATTCTTGTTGAGTATTGAAATAAATAGTGTCTTTTTGAAATGACTAACCAGGGCAATTGTAGAAGATGTCTTGTAGATGTTTTTCTTTCAGGGGATGGTGTAATTATCAAGGATTTTGGTCAGACATCTGATGTTGTTACATGTTGCTACATGCTATTACACCTCAAATATTTATGTTACACTGTGATGCTATTGCAAACTATCAAATACCGAGCCAGTTATTCTAGAGATATTTGTGAAGAACGTGCGTTGTAACTTTATATACAAATTTGAAAATATATAAACAATTATAGCTATGAAAAGTGGTGTAACTATAATGGATCCTTAATTGGGAACTGGTTATAACAATTTCTATTTTATTTAATTTCTGTTAAAATTATCAGCATCCAAATCATGAGATTCACATGATTGATTCATTCCATGATTTTAGAGCAATGTAAGACTTTATAAGGAGACCCAACCCTCTGAGAAGGGGATGATCATTTTTGAAACAACGTCAATATTTTGATCTTGTAACTTTTAGCCATTTTAATACACCAAATACTTGGTGATGATTTTACTATTATTGTGTTGAATTTTTAAGTAGCTTCATTCCATTCCTACACCCTGCTAGGGAGGAAGGGCCCTCCTCTTTAGTAGGGATCGCAATATTAGTAGTGTATATATTTTCTTAGATGTGTACGTCAATTTTATACTATCGTTGCATATATTATGGAACATAAACATTTCTATGTTTTGATTTATGGTATGCTATTTAAATTATTGTTATGATTCCATCAATAAATATATGGCGCACCTATTTCTTTTCAAGAACTTATGAAGTGTAAATTTATTCCTTGTTGAATGAATTTCAATTACGCATTGTGTTTTTCAATTTCTACAAGTGTGAATTTCAGTTTTGCAAGAGCGATTTTAGAATTGTACATATGTGTTCAACGACATATTTTTGTTACATGGTTGAACATATATTGACACAGATAGTGCTAACTCCTTAGAAATAAAAGACCTACCCTGGTTGACAATTAGTGTTTGTGATTCAGTGGTTTTTTTAGCATGATAAAATAGACCCAACACCAAGTAATCATGCTTATACATCCTTCGGCTTCTTCAAATATCCATCATAGGTAGGTGCCTTTATTTTCTTGAACTCATCAGGAAAATATCCCCTACCACCCCTCTTATAAGGATGATAACAATGACAATCATAGTGCCTGTTAGAACCAGAACTAGAATAGAACATGTGTCAATCACCTCTCCTATCGAGACTATTCAAGAGTTTGTCATCTCGGATCGTGTCATCCCTACCTGACGTGTGTCGACCATGAGATCTACTGCCATATGCCCCATTAGTTCTTTCCTCATGCCCATGGTTGATCCTAAGTGGTCCCTACCTCTTTAATTCTCACAAACTTTGAATAATTACTGCATTAACGTATGCTTGTTTCTCCTACACCTACATGGTTTTGCCATTATCCACTTTGCAACTTCTTATTTGTGCCTTCAAACTTCTCAATGTGTGTTATATCATAAGAGTGCCCAAAACCATGCTACTTATCTAATCCATAGGGAGAGTCTCATGAACTATAGTCTAACATCTTGCTAGTCATCTTTTATCTTCTTCCTGCAAGCATACGATGTCAACTTAAACCAAAAAATAACATTATCAACATACCTAGGTATAGTTCAAGGAAAGGAAAATTTTAAGGATGGAAATTTATTTGAAAGTTTAGAAACCTTAGCGAGTCTCACTAGTTCATAATATTCAATCTCTAAAATGTTTGGTGATATTTTTGTAAAAGTATTCAAATTTATAATAATTTTATATAGGCTCTATATAATTTTTTGTCGATTTTTTAGGTAAAATAATTTTATATTATAAAATTTGGGCGAATAAATTATAGGAGATAAGGAAATTAGCGAGTCTTTCTTTTGGAAAAAGCATGGAAAATTAGCCCACTTGTGAATATTAGCCCCTAAAATTTTCCCTGAGGGGAGGATATGTCATCTACAAGATCAACCAGATTAGGACAATACATGTATAATCATAATCATATCAATACATAAACATCATTTCAGCCATTAGTCAGTTACCATGCATGACCACACCAGCGACATACTATGATATCATGCATGACAATTATAACCATTTCAATATATTCATAACAACATATAACCGCTGACATGCATAAACAATGCATGACCAACATACACTCATGACAAACACATCCAACAACAACACCATCAAATTTCACATGGTGACACAAATGAAACCATGACCAACACCATGCATACACAACAAGAAAATAGAAAAAAAGCATGAAGAACATATATGTAACCCTTATGTTTGCATGTTCAACAGACACAACCCATCCAGTCCAACGGGTGAACCATGCTTTGATACCACTCTGTAACACCCTCCTCCCACATTTACCCAAGTTAATCGGTTTGTTGGGGTCAACATGCGACAAGAGGATACTATGATGTGGTTCAGATCCCCATGTAAAGTTAAGGAAGTGGAACAGACAAAACAAAACCATTCTAACCTTCCACACATCCTACAAAACCTTCGGGATGTAGGTTTTAACCCCATATAGAAATTACCTGCATACAAATTCTAAAAATAGAAAATAAACAATGGCGAGAGCATAACACATAAAGAAAATATACACAGATATTTCCCCTTGATCCCAAAACCGAGACTACCAGATTGATTTTTTTTATTATGTTCCTTTAAATGTTACAATAGATATATACATGCCGAAGCATCCATAAACCCCAATCTATTAACCCTGGATTATAACATAACCATAGTTCCCTTGACCGGATCTAAAATATACCATGGACCTAAAACCATCGCGCCCAAAACCATAGGTAGGTCTGCCCATCTAATATAGGGTCCAAAATATAACACAACCCAACATGGGAGCCAACCAACCTTTCTAGGTGACCAACCCATGAGAAAACCTGAAATTTCACTTATTTGGACCCTCAACCGTTCCCATGACAAGCCATGCATGCGACTGAGGCCTTCCGGTTGCTCCCATAGTAAGGCATGCCAATGACGGTGGAATTTTTCAGTCAATTCTGAGCTAGTGACCCCAGATTCTGTGCCCCATTTTTAGGGCAAGGTATTAGGCCACTGCTAAAAAATTCATGAAAATTTCAGAAATGATAAATAACAATGTAATAAGCCAACTAATGCAATAATTGGTACAAGTACTTTATCTGAGCCCTACTAGCCATGGCATGAATTTCATCAAACATGTCACAAATATGTAATCTACAAGTAATAACAACAGATATGAGCATAGGGGTCTCATACTTACCTGAGATTTGTAAAGAATCATTGTTACTCCATGACAATAGATGCATTATCATCTATTAGGTCATATATTCATTGTACATTCATTTTCAAATCAAAACATGATGAGAGCCATACATCAAGTCTCTCATAAAACATACTCATAACAAACATGTAACGAACAAAACTAACAAGGATATAATATCCATAAGAATCAAATATGAACTATTATATTTACACATGCAATACTAAGAAGATCTTGGGATGGGGTCCCTGGCGTCATTTTGGTCAAGTTTTGGGTCAATTTTGGATTGTATTTTTGTAACGAAAGTAAATTCTCCACGAAATGTGGAAGCGAAGCTAGTATGAGTCAAAGGGAATTTAGTCCCTTAGGTGGGTAGGTGATAGAGTGGTTTTGGCACCCTCCTATGGTTTGGAGACCATGGTATTGTAAAGAAATTACTATATATAGATGAGTCATAGTGAGTCTAGGAAGAAAAAGTTTCGAGAAGAATCATTGTAAGGGAAAGGTGCTAAGACAGGAAAGGTTTGTTTCTTGTACTTAAGCGAAAGGGGACAACTCTTGCAGCTGAGTGCATGGAGACCTTGGTAAGTCCACAAGCTGAGTACATGGGCCCTAGCAGCTGAGTGCATAGAGAAAAGAAGTATGTAATTGAACAATTATACTTAATAAATATTGCCTTGAGCTTAATCTAGTGCATCTATGTCTTATTATTTACTTCTGCAAAGTTTATGTATCTTCACTCTTTGTTATGGTTTACATGAATTAATTCTTGTTTACTACACAAAAGTAGTAGATCTATAATATTTATGCATGGTAAGTATAATTATGAACCTTTTCGAAGATCTAGAAACTATTTATATAGATTTGTAGTAGTTATCTGTTCGAAAGGGTTAAAGGTGCACAAAGGTAAATCTAAGTTATAAGGACTGGAGGAACACATCACACAGGCCTCTAGATGTAGAAGCATGGTTCTAGCATCCCCCAATATTGCTTTGGGTGAGAGCGCAGCTTGAGCTATGCAGGTTGTTTCCGAAAGGGCCAGTAGCTAGGGCTTTTGTTGGTTGGCATGGATAACACTGAACTTGGGTCAGGCCCCATCAAGCCAACAAATAGTTCTGTTGCTGGGACCGGGATCAGTCTGAGGAATGTATGATGTCGAATAAGTGGTTCCTTACTAAGGAAGAAATCAAGAAGTGGGTTGATCAGAAGTTGCACGCGTTTGGAGCTCAAGAGAATGTAAACCCACGATTATCCAAGGAATAGTGGTTGAATAGATATCGATACATACGAGAAACTAAAGCATTTTTATATTTCTTCCCTTGTGAATTTCACGAGTGGCTATCTAGATTAACAGACAATTAGGGCACGTGGAGGCTTAACAACCCTATTTTGTTGAATCCAAAGTTGGTGAAGAGGCTGGAAGCTTCAAAAAAATAATATCGTGCGGGTTGTTGATCATTGGATTGACTGTATCTTAGGAAGATTCGTCACTGAGATCATGATTGATACGACCATCAGCTATAACCAAGTAGAGCATAGGTAAGTATTTAAATCTCTGAAAACTTGGATTCAGATGTTGTTGTATGAAAAAAAGGTTATGCCATTACCTTGAATTAGGCTCAGAAGGAACGAAGAATTAGGCTCTTAATACACTCTGTTGTTAGGATCCTCTTCTAGTGATGACGAAAGAACTATTCAGGGTATCCTGAGGATACCTCACTCATCCATTCCACCTCCACCTCCACCTCTTCATCAACCATTCAACATGGCAAATGCATTGAATATGTTGATCTTCAAAGGGGTGGGAAGGAAAGACCCAAAATCGTTATGGTTTGTTGCAGATGTTGTATGGACAGCGCAACAGAATACAGATGATAATATGAAGAAAGTGCAGCTGGTCACAACGCTATAGGACAGAGCATTAACTTGGTACATCAAGTTCTATACGGATAGACCTAGAGCGATGATGGAAAAGACTCAACATGTGTTGAATAGTGAGTTTAAGAAGCCTAAGTCTCAGGCATAGTCTATAACCGAGTTTAAGGAAATACAACAGAGGGTAAATGAGTCCTCGTGGGACTTTGATTAGAGGCTAAAATGCCTAATCTGGTAGGCTAATATGAAGATCATGGATGATCAACATAGAGACTGGTACATTGCTTCATTGTTGCCTCATCTGAGATTTTCATTATCGTAGCATAAAATAATAACGCAAGAAGAGGTTGTGGAGATCGCGATGAGGTTGGAAGCCTCACCAGTATAGGCTAATAATGTTGGAGTACAATAGATTCAGTCACAACTAGCAATCCTGCACATGGAGTTGCAGAGCTTGAAGATGGAAAAGGAATCTCAGCCAAAGGTGCACACTGAGGTTTGGTGTATAAAATGCAAAGACAAGGGACATGATAAGGATCACTGCCTTGTTGATCAAAATTACTTGATTGGAGGAGGTCATGTACCACTGAAACCTGAGAATATTAAAAGACCAATCATAGGAGTACCCTTATGGTGCGCTATCTGCCAGATAGCTAGGAAGCACAAAACTGACTATTGTCACCTCTTGTAAAATTTTATGCAGACTCCACAACAATTGTTCTGTACCTTCTATAAGTTAGCTGGACATGATGAGTGAAATTACCGAAGCTATGAATTAATGATGGAGCAAACCCCTATGTATTGGATGGAGGAAGAAAATGGGCCTCAGGATCATGGCACGTGTACAACATGAGGAGGATTTCAAGGTTGTGGAAGATGAAGAGGAGGAGGGTCTAGAAGAGGTAGTGGAAAAATCATTTGTTATAACTATGGTGAAGCATGAAATTTTGTGCGTGACTATCATAACCCAAAGCATCCATCTTGACAATATTGCAGACAATTTGATCTTATGATAGATGATTGCCCAATGCTGATTGCGAAGATGTAGGAGAAAAATACATGACAACCTATGCAAAATATACAAATGATGAGGGCAAAGCCTCACAAAGAGAACCATAGCATCAATATCATAACATGAAGTGGTATGGACACAAGAGAAGATAAAGGAAAGCAACCAGAAACAGAAGGATGGATGTGTAAGGCTACCAAAAAGGAAGTTGGATTTGATCTCAACCAAGGTAGAGAAACTTTTATGGAGGCCAAGAAGAATTTTGATGAAGCTTCTATGTTAGGGAGTCAAGATAAATCGACTAAAATTAGTGAATTACAAGACGCGGATCCCTCGCTATTGGCTACTATTCTGAAAACTTGTATGAAGTTGTTGCATTATAAGAAGGTAGTAGAAGGGCTCCAGGAGCTAATTCATAATTGTATGGGTAAAATCCAGACTCCTACTAAACAGATTGTTGTAAGGAAACTAGGTAAACATAAGAAACAGACAAGGCACAAGGTGAGGCTAACCGTGCAGATTGGCGAGTATGAAATGGATAAAGTCATCTTTGATTTGGGATTTGATGCAAACATACTTCCTAAGCAGACATGGGAGAGGATGGGGAGGCATGTTCTATAATGGTCTCCTATATAGATACGCATGGCCAATCAATAGAAAATCATTCCTATGGGGCGCTTGTATGGGGTAACAGTCGATATTGTAGGAGCAAGTGCTCTAGCCTATTTTGAAGTAATTGAAATAGTGGATGTCAAAAATCCTTACCCTGCGTTACTAGGAATTGATTGGGCCTTTGACATGGATGCAGTAATTAATATAAGGAAGTGAAGGATGACATTTTATAAGAAGGTGCTTAAGGTTATCGTGCCACTGGACCTCACTGAAAGAGCACGCTACTCTGAACCAGTCCATGACTATGTTGAGCATTATGATCTAGATCAGATATATAAGATAATTGTGTGCAATGAAGATTGGATCAATCCTAGTGCAGATGGGAGAATCACATGGGATAGAGATAGCTCTTGTACCTTAGATTCAGATCAAGAACTCAAGCACTAACATAATAGGTTGCACGGAGTTTCTACGCTATGTTGCAATATGATGACAAAATTGTTACGATGTGTATATACGAAGGTAAGGAATCTCTTGCATTATGATGGATTAAATGATGTTAATTTATTTTTGGATGAGTTTGAAAGAGAGGTGCTAGAAGGACATCGATTCCAAGCACTTAATCTGGTGCTGTGCACTACGTCTCCTTTTTGGTGGGGTACACATAAAGATAGCTTCGCTAATTCGAAGGAATATAGGTGAATAATGAAGTTAAGGTTTTGATACGCTAATACCTGTATGACATAAAAATACAGTGAAAAGGATGATATGCATGAGTATTTTGTGTGATGGAC
Source organism: Pinus tabuliformis (assembly GCA_031772625.1). Lineage (NCBI taxonomy): Eukaryota > Viridiplantae > Streptophyta > Pinopsida > Pinales > Pinaceae > Pinus > Pinus tabuliformis. Next base: position 663,293,263 of record CM062818.1, on the reverse strand, counting down.
TAAATCTTGGGGAGAAGAGCCACAATCGAAATGGGTGCATATCTTTTATCACACCCTAGATACTATTCCAATGAATTTTTACTTGGAAACGAAGTTATGCCATGGGACAACCGAGTGGGATATCTTGAGGGAAAGTTTCTTGTTAACTTTCAACTTTGAGGATGGATTTGAGTGCATTGATGAAGTGCTCCAGGAAATTAAGGCTGCTATATTTAGAACACCTAAGGAGCTAGTAGAATGGGTTCAACTGGACTGGAATACACAATTGCGCCATGCGCTGGAATGCTATAATGCGACTGCAAAAGAAGAAGAAGAGGATCTACTGAATATTAACATTCTAGAGACCAAAGGTCAATACGAGGTTGAAGGACCCAAAGCCATGAACCCTGATATAACAAAACCTTTGAAAAACAGGAAACTAAACATCGGATCTGACATGCAGCCCAAGTTTGCAAGGATAGGTGATTATTGGGATGAAGATATGGTTGATAAAGTTATGAAGCTGCTTCTTGAATACCAAGACTTGTTTCCTACCAATTTCTTGGACCTAAAAGGAATAGTAGGGGATCTAGGAGTGATGAAGATCATCTTAAAACCCAGTGCCAGGCCCATGAAAAATAGACCTTACAGTCTGAATCCTAAGAATAATGAGAAGGTGTGCAAAGAGATGGAGAAGATTTTGGAAGCTAGAATCATTGAGCTGGTAGAAGACTTTGATTAGGTAAGTCCTATGGTTGTCCAGGAAAAGAAGAAGCAAGGTGAAATCAGGATATGCGTAGATCTGAGAAATCTTAACGATGCATGTGTTCATGACCCATTTCCAACCCCATTTACGGATGAAGTTTTGGAGAATGTTGGAGGGCAGGAAGCTTATTTATTTAGTGATGGGCTCTCAAGGTACCATCAGATTAAGATTGTGCCAAAGGATCATAGAAAGATGACCCTCACGACAGAGTGGGGATTCTTTTAGTATAAAATGATGCCATTAGGGCTGAAGAATGCGCCCGTGATATTCTCAAGGGTTGTAATTGCAGCGTTTAAAGAGTTCATCCATAGGTTCTTAGAAGTGTATTTTAATGACTGGACTGTGTTTGGATTGGTAAAGCACCATGATGCAAGTCTACACCTTATGTTGGATACTTTTCGCAGATACCGGGTTGCCCTGAATCTGAAGAAATGTATCTTTTGCGTGCCTTATAGGATATTGCTAAGCCATGTAGTCTGCAAGCAGGGATTAATGGTAGACCTTACGAAGATAGTTGTGATTTTCAATTTAGAAGCTTCGAAGAATGTAAAGCAGTTGTGCGCAATCCTGGGCCACACTGTCTACTATAGGAAGTTTATCAAATCTTATGCACAGATAACTATGCCAATGGAGAAGTTATTGAAGAAGGATGTGACTTTCTGCTGGGATGAGGAGTGACAAAATAGTCTGGATGTGTTAAAGGAAAAGATCATGACCACACCCATTTTGGTGTTTCTAGACAAGAGGAAATATTTTCATGTACATGTAGATTCCTCTTGTATTGCATTGGGTGCAGTATTAACCTAGCCAGGCGAAGCTGAAATTGATCATCCTATAGGCTTCGCAAGAAGAAAACTGTCAAAGGCTGAGAAGAACTATTCAACTACAAAGCGTGAAGGACTGGCGATGGTCTATGCATTGCAGAAATTCTGACATTAGTTGTTAGGCATGCATTTCAATATGTACATAGATCACTCCGCTCTCAAGTACTTGGTCAATGAGCCTGTGTTAGGGGAGAATATTTGTAGGTGGTTGTTGTTTTTTCAGGAATGTGATTTTGAGGTAATTGTGAAGCCTGGATGATTAAATGTGGGACAAGATAATCTATCCAGGATATAGACAGATGAAGAACCTATTCATCTAGAAGAAGGGTTGTTGGATGCTCAGCTCTTTGAAGAGCGTGTCACAGATGATCATTTTGCTTATATAATCTAGTTTTTTACTACTGGCATGGCCTCGAGGGATATTCGACTCAGCAGAAAAAGGAATTGGTGGTCCACGCTGCTGATTTTTTGGTGATTGCAGGACACTTGTATGAGATGGGCACTGATAAAATACTATGCTGATATGTTCCAGAGTTTGAACGAGATAACATCCTCACCTAAGCACATGGAGGAGTAGTGGGAGGACATTATCTAGGCAAAGCAACTACACAGTATTGTGGTGGCCAATGGTGCATAAGGATTCTAAGGCATATTGCAAGGCATGCAATGCTTGTCAGAGGACAACAAAGCCATTGTGGAGGGATGAATTTCCCTTGAACCCCTAGATCTCGTTACAGGTATTTGAAAAATGGGCAATTGATTTTGTGGGTTTGATACAACCACCAGGGAAGAAGATAGGCATGTAGTATATTATTACTACGACTGAATACTTCTGAAGATGGGCAAAAGCACAGCTGGTGAAAGACTGTAGCACTGCTACAGTTGTGAATTTCATGTTTTAATATGTATTGATAAGGTTTGGGTGTCCTAAGACATTGATGAATGATAGGGGTATGCATTTTGTAAATGAAAGTATTGTCATGATGCTCGAAGAATTTTAGGCCTATCATCAAAAGAGTTCCCTGTCATCCTTGGGAAAATGCTATGGTTGAAGCATTCAATAAAATCTTGGAGAATGCGTTAACCAAGGTCTACAATGCATAGAGGAATGATTGGGATATACGCATACCCGTGGTCCTATGCGAATATAGGATGAACTTGAGAGATCAAACTCCATTCAGATTGGTCTATGAGATAGAGGTTGTGATTCCCATGGAGTATATAATGTCGAGTCTTCAAATTGCAACACTGATTGATATGGCGGATCACGAGAATATGGAGGATCACCTTGCGCAGTTGTTGGAATTAGAAGAAGACCGATTTCTAGCAGGATTTCACCAATAGGTGCTAAAGAAGTGTGAGAAGGCCTGGCATGATCGACATATTAAGTTGCACACCTTCAAGGTACGATTTGGTGTTACTTTATGATAGAAAAATCACAAAATTTCTTGGGAATTTTCAAATGCATTAGATGGGATCCTACGTAGTCAACAAAATTACATATGGTGGTGGAGTTCAACTCATGAAGCTGAATGGGGAATTATTCTCGAGAAGAGTCAATGGAAGTCGATTGAAGTTGTATCAAGGGGATCCTTCCCATACACAATGACTATATGATGGTGGGATACTCTTAGTACTTTGGATAGCTCCAAGGAAGCACAGGACTATAAACTACACTATCCAAAAAGTGGAATATCAAAGTGAGGGGGCTCCACGATGGAAGCAAGAAGAGCACCAGGAGGAGCTGCGCCATGAAGGTTGGTGTTACGTAGCAGGGTCCAAAAATAGACATTGGATGTAATGTAGTTAATTAGATGGCCAAAATACCATTAGGAGGAGTGGGTAGGCAGAATTTATGATGCAAATCATCCATCATATCTTGATGTAGGTACAAGCAAGGTCGGGGAAAGTTCCTTCGTGCAAGCCACAACAGTGCAGAAGTAGAAGGAGTTTGATCAGACCACAACTCGAGAGAAAGCTGCGTAAAATAAGAAGGAAGATGCTGCCAAAGTAGCTGCCGCTAAGGCAACTGCTGAGAAAGACCAAGTGGCTAAGGAGACCACTATTGATCTTGAAGAGTCTGCCTCCAAGCACACTGAGGAAAAAGGGGATTCTGATGTTGAAAGAGGTGGGGGCAAGGAGTAGAGCACTCCCTTTGAACTATAGAAGGAGAAAAAGGAGACAATTTACAGACCTCGAAAGGAGAATATATCCGACAAGCACTCAAACATTGATCCAATAGTCCTCACGAAGGCTAACATGGATGAGATCAGTGATAAGGTCCACGATACAACAATTGAACTGTGGATGCAGTTCAAGAAACAGTACCAAAATTCATTATGGAACATGTAGAAGGATCTATGTGAGTTTTAGATTCAATCAGGATGGCTACAAGTGAGTGTGGGATAGGCAAGCGGGATTCAAGCGAGCACGTAGCAAGCGAGCGCCACTATTCTGGAGACAGATAGGACTTTGGAGCTCAGAATTATACCATTACCAAAGTGATCACTATGCACACAAGAAGAAGGGGAAAACACCCAACTCACACAAGTCAAGTATGTGGGCTTCAACCTAGTCGCGCTGCCTATTCAGACCCTCCATGAACTACATCAGGGGGTATCAGACGAGCTCAGGGTCAGGGAGAAGCGCGCGTTGTTAGTCATCAGCGAAGTAAATATGAACAATGAGAAAATATTTGCAGAGAAGGCACAAGCACTGAAGGAAAAGGAAGAATTAGCCACATACAGCCAAAACTTGGAGGCAGCCATTACACAAGCATGTAATGCGCTACTAAAACTTAATATTCGCGAAGATGCGACATCAGCGCCGAAGATTTGAAAATTGGTTGCCATAGTTAGAGAATCAAAGGAGGAAGTCAGTTGAGTCTGATTTATGTTACAAATGCAAAGCTTAGAGCTGCAGTTGAAGTTATAGCCAACCACTCTGCCATAAGTCTAGGAGAAGCACAGGGTAGCCATCAAAGAAGGATTGTCCATGTTAGATGCAATGGTCAAGGGCTTCACAAATTTCTTTGTGCAAGCAATGGAATTATGGATGACTCTGCATGAGGACCCCACTCTGCAGAAAATTGAAATAGATATCCAGAAGAAGCAACAACAATTTGATGAACTGAGGGAAATTATGCGCACTTAGGCGCGAGTCCAGTGCTTTGCTTGCTTGACAAAAGTGAAATGGTTGCAAACATAGATTGAGGAGCTTTAGAGAAAAGAGGCCATCTTGAAGGCGAGGACACAATCGTGGATAGAGGAAGGAAGCCAACTTACTTTGTCAGTACAAGAGAAGTTGAAGACAATCCAGCAAACACAACGAACAATGAGCCTCGTGGTGGAAGGCCCTACAATAGAGAAGTTGGTCAAGGAAGTGCAGCAGGCCGCAGTGTAGGGTACTTCTGACTTGGAAGTGTTGAAGGTGGAGTTCAGCGAACTCCAAGACAAGATTTCTGTGCCAACGGAGTGACTTGAGGGTGAGTCACCCAATTTGTGTTGGGGGTCTATTGGGATGGGGTCCCTGGGGTTATTTTGGTCAAATTCTGGGTCAATTTTGGAACATCTTTTTGTAACAAATGTAAAGTCTTCTCGAAATGTGGAACCAGAGTGCGAAGCTAGTACGAGTCAAATGGACTTTAGTCCCTTAGGTGGGTAGCTGATAGAGTGGTTTTGAGACCCGCCCATGGTCTGTGGACCATGGTATTGTAAAGAAAATGCTATATATAGATGAGTCATAGAAAGTCTAGGAAGAAAACTTTTTGAGAAGAATCATTGTAAGGGCAAGGTGTTAAGGCAGGAAATGTTTTTTCCTGTACTTAGTGAAAGGGGAAGGCTCTTGTAGCTGAGTGCACAGAGACCTTCGTAAGTCCGGAGGCTGAGTGTGCAGGTCCCTGCAGCTGAGTACATAGGGAAAAGAAGTTTGTAATCGAACAATTATACTTAATAAAGAGTGTTTTGAGCTGAATTTGGTGCATCTATGTCTTATTAATTACTTCTACAAATTTTATGTATCTTCATTTGATGTTATGATTTACATGAATTAATGCTTGTTTACTACACAAAAGTAGTAGATCTATAATCTTTATGCATGATAAGTATAATTAGGAACCTTCGTGAAGATCTGGAAGTTGTTTAGATAGATTTGCAGTAGTTATCTGTTTGGAAGGGTTAAAGGTGCGCGAAGGTAGATCTAAGCCATAAGGACTGGAGGAACACATCACACAGGCCTCTGGATGTAGAAACCTGGTTCTAGCATCCCCTAATACTACTTCGGGTGAGACTGCAGCCTGCGCTATGCGGGTTGTTGCCAAAAGGGCCAACAATTAGGGTTTTTATTGGTTGGCGTAGTTAACATTGAACCTAGGTCAGGCCCCATCAAGCCAACAGGAAAATGAGCTCTTATTAATGAATGCATAAGTTAACCAGGTATGGTACTTCCACGAACCACCTAACCATAGATTGGTTGAACCAAATATTTCTTTCAACCAATCACCCATATTCCAAGCATGAATGTGGGACTCACAACAAAACCAATCCATGCTTCCTCATGCTTTACCACAATCCCCGCTACATCACTAGGCTCTAAACAAGCATGGATGCCACTAGATTTCTCCACCTACACTGTGAGGAATTTGTTTGCATCCTAGTTTCTAGGCTTTACCATGTATCTCGTCATTCACTGGTCGAGGATTCCTAGGCCTAATCAGGACTCCACACTCCAGGATTTACCTTATATCCTGCTCTTCACCATTCGAGGATTCCTAGGCCCACCGAGGTACACAAAATTTGTCTTTACTGCAATCCCACCTTCTCCAGTCTAGGGATTCCTAGGCCTTGTCTTCTTCTTTATATACCACCTCACTCAGTTTTGAAGCCCTCTGACAATCCATCTTAACAAAATAAAAGAGAACCCATCGCACCATGGTTATCTAGAAATTGCAAGGAAACACTGAAAATCATTGTCATACCTGGAACAACCCATGTCAATGTGTTGTAGTTGCAACAACCCCCATTTTGGCTTGGTGTTTCTTTTACAATAAATGGGGACCCTTCTTCTTTTCATCAAATTTCTTCTCATTTTTCTTGCTTTTGGTCTTATTTTGCATTTGCATTAAGTGACGCTTTTTCCTTGACCCTTTTCTCACATGACGACACTTGGGTTATTTCACGTTATGATTCCTCATAGCGACGCTTACATCATTGGTCTCATTTTGCCATATCACCTCACGTTTAGCATTTGATTTCACTAATTGGCATTTCTTCTAGAAAAATTGGCATATCACGTCACATTTAAAGATTAGTCAGATTAGTTGTCGACTTTTTGTCACATTCTTCAACATACCTACATCGAAATAAGGGAAAAAATTTACAATATTGTAAATGGTTGTATTATCACATTTTCCAACTTTTCACTCTTTTTCTCCTCAATTTTCCTCGTTACCTAATTTCATGTTCATGAATTCTCTTTTCTCTAAAATGTCACATATCATTTTATTTGGATTATATATATATTCTTTGTAAACATGTAAATAAAATTTAAAATCATGAACTTACATTAGAATGGTATATAAACGAAAAAAAAAAATCATAGTAAGAATATAAATATCTTGTTTAATGTAAATTAATTAATTCTATTTTATATTAGATATAATAAGTATTAACACATATTGTAAATGGTTGTATTATCACATTTTCCAAATTTTCACTCTTTTTCTCCTCAATTTTCCTGGTTACCTAATTTCATGTTCATGAATTCTCTTTTCTCTAAAATGTCACATATTATTTTATTTGGATTATATATATATTCTTTGTAAACATGTAAATAAAATTTAAAATCATGAACTTACATTAGAATGGTATATAAACGAAACAAAAAAAATCATAATAAAAATATAAATATCTTGTTTAATGTAAATCAATTAATTCTATTTTATATTAGATATAATAAGTATTAACATTATAATGCATTGTAAATAATATAATACAATTATCATAAAAAAACACTAAACCAAAAAAAATTGTTGCACATGAAACGTTTTAGCGAAAGCTTGGCATATTTTCAATGAATGCAGCGGCTTAATAATCAAACCAAAAGCCCATCACATGGTTTTTCTCTCATTTAAATGACGGACCAATCAAAGCCCATTTGCATCGTTTTTTTTATGACTCTGGATATTATTTGATTTTTTTTTTAATTGACTTTGTTTTTTATGATTACAGAATTTCATCATAAGCAGAATTGTAACCCGAAGCAGTGGTAAATAAATACATTTTCAAATTATGTTTGTAGGAATATGCTAATAGAATTGATGGTGATTAAATCGATTCTTGGCACCAGTGAGAGAGGGATCCGTAGTAGTGAGCTTAACGCAACGTAAAAGGAAAAACGTGTTGGCTTAGGTTGGGCTGACCTAGGTTTAGAATTTTACTGCGCAACAAAACCCCTCAATCAATCGTCTTCTCGGCAATGACCGGTAAGCAAATCAGAGTCTTAGTTAAACTGATTAGGGAAGGTTGCAAAACCAGGTTTTTACAGCCTGAAGGATATTACATTGTGGCATTCTTGTATTTTCTTATGCTTTAACAATTACTTACTACTTCACATTCACAAAGTAATTCGCACTTATATTTTACTTCACAGAATTACATTTATTACTTAAACATATAATAAACATTCATAAATTTTACAGTACTAAAATAAAGTGCACATAATGAGGAAAACACATGAAAACATAGATTTTATCATGGTTCATCCCAATGTGGGAGTACGTCCACAATAACTATTACTTATAATATAGAATTTGTACAACAAATAGTTCTTGACCTACACACTTAGCTGCAGGGCGTTTGTGCACTCTGATGCAGACTTAAGCCTCTACGCACTCAGCTGCAGATCCTTTCCTTCGCCACAAAACTCAATCACAAATATTCAACCATTCAATACATGATATGATCCTAAGATGATCCTCTTCTTTATTATTGATCCCTATATATACTACTACATAAGGAATTACATTGCTACATTACCATGGACTTGATACCATGGTTTCCAAAATACAAGGGACTATGGTCAAAAACCATCAATTTTTACAATATTTTATGTTTTTTACAAAAAAGGAGGGGCTTCGCCGCAAACCCCATATGTTGCAGGGTGACTTTGCTACACAGTCTTCATTGTGCTCCGCTACTTTGCTGCGTGATCCACTTCACACTTTTTTGTACGCACTTAATCCCCAAAATTCAACTTCCCTGCCCAAAATCTGACCAAGTTGGGTTGCACCCAACAGGCCCCCAACACTCACCTGTGACTCATCCTTGGTCAATTAGCTATTATGCATCTGATATTTTTAGCAATGTTGTTATAGGCTTGGTTGAACTATTGGAGCACTTATTTCATCTGTTTGTCCTCGTTGCGTGCTTCCTCCAACAATGCTTATGTTACATTCTCTACATCCTTTTGTAGCAACGTTCCTCCTTCTGTTGAAGCTCCTGGATCTTCTCATCTACGGTTTGGGAGGGTTGAAGGGCATTGTCCTACCAAGGCTAAATTTTGTCTATGAATGTCTGCTCTTCCCTCTTTAGCTCTTCGATCATATTCTGTGGAACCTTTGCTTCATTTATCTTTGAGAGCTTCTATGATATAGGAAATGTCTTCACAGTTGCTTGACTTTCCTCTAATTGCTACTACTTTTGTTGCATCTCCTCCTACAGTTTCTGAACATTTGGATCTTCCTGCAGTGAAGTCCAAATCTACATACTCTCATCCAGTAGTTTGTTGTAGTCCACCAATGTTGTAGAGATGCTAACCATGACTAACTTTAGGTTAGCCTCCCTCTAGTCTCTTACATCCTACGGTGTAGCTGACTGCAACTTCAATTGCAGCTCACTAATTTGGACTTCGTATTTAAATTTTACCGCGGAAACTTTATCTTTCTGCTCCTTGATTGCAAGGCTGAGATTTATGACCTTTTCTTCTACTGATTCCTCTTCGCAGACCTCCATACTCAGAATTTCCTTACATGTTGTTTCTACTGTGTCTTTTAGCTATTGCTATTCTTTTGCTATACGATCTCTCTGTTGTATTGTCTGGTCAAGCTTTTGTGATAGCGCAACCCACTCCTTTTCCACCTGTATGTTGAGTTGTGATGTGCGCTCTTCCCTTAGCTTTAATTCCTATATAATATCTTCATGCATCTTATGTAACCTTGGTATTGACATTGTTGCGATGTTCATGTTTATATGTGTCCACTCCTTGGCCTGCTGCTGAATTTCTGCTGATTCAAACTGTAGAGCCCTTGCAGGTATTTGTGTCAGCCTCATTGCAAGGGTAGGCATGATCAACCTTCCTTCTATAATCCTTTCATGTATTTGTGTAGGTTGTCTAATTAATAATGCCAAAATCTTCAACTCCGTAATCCTCTCTTGCACACCTGTGATAAGCTCGTTGTAGTGATCTTCCACCCTATTCCAAAATTCAATTATGATCTCCTGAACCTTGTCTCCAATTTGGTCCAAGTCTCCCTCAGTGAGAACCATTGGTGTGATCTCCTTTGACTTATCTACCTTATGCTTCTTTCTGGCCTTGGTGGAAGCTTCACCTTGGCTCTTCCTTTTCTCTGTGGCAAATTTCTCTATTTTTGCCTTCTCTGCTTCCTTAGTTGTATCTTTGCCTCCTTGAGGCTCCTCCTCATGATGTTCTTCATCATGGTGTTCTTCTTTGTGATTTTCTTCTTCCTCTTTCTCTTTTTCTTCCTCTAATTCCTGCTCTTTATCCTTTCTAGTGTCTTCACCATGGTGTGAAGTGTCCAGTTCTTCTTCTATGGTGCTATCGTCTGCTTCCTCCAGTGGAGCCATCCATTTCACAAACCATTTATGTACTAATGTTGCAAGATTCTCCTGTTTGACCATGTATGGCAATGGATTTCATTTCTTCTTTGTGTCTCTGCGCACCTGAATTTGTACTATTTGTATAAACTTGGCGAGAGGCGCAGATACTGGTTTACGAGCATGTGCAGATCCATCTAGTATAATATGAAGAAGATTTTGTTTTCTCGGGCTCGTGATGGTTGAGTAGTATGCCACAATGAAGCATACCTTGTAGCCTCACAAACATTTGTAGGCACTGAAGGGAACTGTGTATCCTCCAACTCCCTCCATGTGAACGACGTGATAGTTAAAATCAACAAAGCATAGTGAAAATGGGTACCTTTTTCCTATATGTCACAACAGTCATCTAGGAATTCTTTTCATAAGTATGCAACCTTGTTATAATGGACTCCATTTGGGCACTGTGCGGCTAAACTCACCACTGGTAGAGGGACTTCATTTGCTCGACAGTTCCTCATAATATTTCTAGCCATAATATGTGCCCTGAAGCAAACTGCTTAGTCGTTGATAGAGTTTATGTCATAGCTCCTATTGCCTTTGACTAGCCGATACTTCTGGTTCATGATCTCTGCCAAGGCACGGTCTTAGTCCTTCCTAGTGAACTCCTCCACGGGGTTCTACCCTTGGTATGGTAGCTTTGTGATTCTCTAGATCATCATTTGGTCTATGGGGATTTTTTTCCCCATCCACAGGTGTCTGTCATGAATTAACACCAATAATTGGTGCACACATGTTGTGTTCACTGAACTCTTGCCGAAGTGTGGCACATTCAACATGTTGAGCAACCCTAACTGTGCCAATCCATTTTCCCATCGTTGTGGTTCCAACCTCGTCACCCTGATGTTTGGGTAGTGAACCTGATACAAGTAATGATCTGACATGAACTATGGGTACTTCATTCGGTCATTAAAATCGTTGTCTGTAAACTTTAGCTGCAAAATATTTCCTAAAATATCTCCTTCAAATGGCACATCCTCTGACAATAGTGGTGTGAATGTCCCATACTTCACATCTTTGGCATCCTTTATAGGCTTAGTGTTTAGCTTCCCTGGTAGGATATATGAGGGAAGAGGTAAGATGAACATTGTGCCACCTTGCTCTGACTAAATTTCCTCCACTTATTCTTCAATGTAGCCCTGTAGAGGTTTCTTCTGAGGCTTCATAGGTTTGACAGGCCTCTTTTCCTACTTGTTCTTGGTTCTTACTTCCTTGGCTTGCTTCTGCCTTGACGATGTCTGCGACTTCCATGGCGGCGGTGATGCCTCTAAGGGTGTTGTTGCTATAGGTGGTGCAATTGCTGATGTTGTGGGTGTATCAGATGTTTTTCAATGGCTTCTTCCATAACTCCTTATAAACCGTTCTAATTAAATATTTGCACAAATTCTTCAGTCGATAGGATATTCATGCAAGAAATATCTGCGACTGCTCCACAATATTACTCTCTCAAACTCTCGATTCAGCAAAGTTCTTAATTAGCACGGGGGTCAACTATTTATAGCAATTTTGGCCTTTCAACCTCATCATTAGATTTGATTTTGTCTTGATTTTATCCTGATTTTGTTTATATTTCATCATTAAATGCATATCTATCCATAAATTCTACCAATCTGTCATCTTAGACGTGACATGATATGTGTCTTTTCCCTTTTAACAATCATATTTCTACTTTTATGGCGGGATTTGACATCTTCCCTATTGTAGCACACCTTTTTCTTACATCATGCCTTCCTGCAAACATCGACATATTACTGATTGCAGTGAAGTACTTTCTTCGTCAAAGCTCTCTCTGCGGTGTAGTTTATAGTCCAGTGTCCACTTTCCACTGCGTGTGACACTAAGACTTTCCTTCTTTCTCCTATACAACTTCAATCTATTGTCATTCACTTTTCCTTGAATTAATTCTCCATTTCACTTTGCTAATTTTGTTGTGCCTCCATCACTAATACACTTAATAACATATGGACCTAACTAGTGTGTTTTGAATTTCCCAAGAAACTTCACAAACTTACTATCGTAGAGGAGAACAAGGTCCCCTACCTGAAACTTCTTTTGCTTTATGTCTATCATGCCAATCCTTTTCTCTTTCTTTTTTTACTTGTTGATGAAATCTTGCTAAAACTTGTCTTCTTCCAGAGCCAATAACAACGACATTCTTTCTTCCATTATGTTAGGGTTTGCCATATTTGTGAAAGCTACAATTCCTAGGCTAGGGACAATGTATTCCATGGGCATCACAACTTCTTGCCCATAAACCAACATAAAAGGTGTCTGCCCTGTAAATTGTTTTCATGTAGTCTTATAAGCCCATAATACTACTAGAATTCTAAGATTCGAGTCATACCTATTCACATTACATACCTTGGTCAGTGAATTCTCCAAAATTTTATTGAATTCCCTTACAATTCTATTTTCCTGAGGATGATAAGGAGTTCTCTCTTGGTGGTAAACTTAAAATTCTTCAATTAATGCTTCAATGGTCTTATTCAAGAAATGTGACCCTTGCTCACTCATCAATATCTTTGGGCACCCAAATCTGGATAGTATGTATTCAAAGATGAACTTCATAGCAGTTTTTGCGCTGCAATCCTTCACTGGCTGTGCTTCAACCCACCTTGTCAAATAATCAGTTGTAGTGATTATATATCTCACACCAGTCCCTTTCCCTAGTGGATTAAAGGGTCTAACAACATCAATATCCCATTATTCAAAATCCTGCAAAGTTACTTGTGGCACTAGTCGCATCTCATCTCTCCTTGAAGGTTTTCATATTCTTTAGTAGATATCACAATCTCAACAATATTCCTTTGCATATTTGTCTAGTGTAGGCCACAATAGTCCTTCTCTTAAAAATTTTTGCGCAAAAACTTTCCCTGCATAATGTCCACCAATTGTGCCACTATGAGCTTCTATTAAAATTATCTGTCTTTCGTGCTCAAGAACATACCTGCACAGTATTTCATTGGTCCCATTTTATATAGATGCCCTGTTATCAGTGAAAAATATGTTCCCTTAACCACCAATTGTTTCTACTGTTTCATTGATCCGAATTGGATCCAGGAAGATTATCAAAGTGCCATGACTGTATCAAATCAGGACAGACTTCAAAATTTATGCAAAGAGCGATTAGGAAGACCTCTGGATAGTGGCAGTTTGTAGCCAGCGAGGAACGATGAGGACCTCGGTCAAAGCGTGCCCATGGAGACCACGGAGGAGGTAAAACTGGTAGTGAGGAAGCTTGGATTGGGAAATGAAGGCCATTTCCATCGCTAGACAAAACCCCTCAAGAAGGAAAAGCCTCAAAGCACTCAGTCACATGGGAAGCCAAGAAACCATGGGGAAAGCGCTAAGGTGAAAGGCGGGTCCCGTGCTCCAAAAGCAGCAGTATATCGGAGGCATCCTCGGGCGGTAAGTGGATTTAGCAGAAAACGAGCAATTCCATTCAACGCACGACAGGTGTCTGGCAGATGAGAGAGAAAACCACCTCTCATCGCGCGCTAATGATCAAGCAATTCAACTGCGCGAAAATGAGCGAACACCATAGCATCTGGGGGCTCCAAATTTGACAGCAGAGATTGCGCCCGATGGAGGAACTAGCTTTGACAGGGGATTAAGCCATGACACATAAGAGTTTGATGTCTGATTTGACCACTGAGTCGGCAGATGAGTCATTCCACAGTGTAACTGAAAAACCGAACCATTAAGGAAGAGTTGGCGCAGCTCGAGAGAGGATAAGTGGCCACCTCCCTGTGAGACGTTGGCAATGACGCAGAGGCAGGGAACTCCAAGCAAACAACAGTAGGCGAACTAAAAGGGTAGAAGAGGAAGCGAACAGTCAAAGAAAAAATGGCTTTAAGCCATGAACAGACAGAGAATAAGTGAGGAGAGGAGAAGAGAAGAGAATGAAGACAGAGAGGGTGAAGAAAAGACAGTGAAGCAAGAAGCAAAAAATAGAGAGCGGATCTGACCTTAGGTAGCATCGAGCAGACAGAAAGCTTGAGAGGTTCAAGTAATCCTTGAGAGGATCTGTCTAGAATTGAGTACCACATTGGGCTCCTCCCATTAAAGACCAGAGAGGCCAAGACTTGGTAAGGAAAAGAGTCTGTGCACTCTAGTGGCTTGGGGGATCCAAGAACCACCCTACCAAACCTTATCTGTTTCAGTAGACTCAAATTGAGCTCCTCATTATAAATCTTTGCTTTAAAGACACAATAAAAGAAGGCCACCATTGAAAGATGGACCAAAGATGTAGCCCTGGAGAATAGGGTGAACTCCTTATTAATTGTTGTGTTCTTGCATTTGCTTACTGTGTTTTCCTTACTGTTTTCCATTTTCCAGTGTCTGTGTATTTTGCAATCTGATCGATCCATTGCCTAAAATAACATAGACACACACAAGCACGAGTTTGTAATACCTTTATTCATTAATTAATTAACTGAGGTCACTCATAAGTGATTTTCAGATCAAGTGGTATCAGAGCCCTAGGCTATTAAGGTTATACAAGCTTGTGTTGGTTTAACTACTGAATGCTAACTAGATCAAAGCTCAAATTAGGAGAAGGAGAGTTGGTCGAAACTAATCCTGAAATAGGGAGAGTCTATCCTCGGAATACAATGTCAGAAGAAGGTTCTATAGGACCAAACCCTCAATTCATAGATAGTTTCCTAGCCATAAGGTCCATGGTAGAAGAAATGTATAAGGACTTTAGAAAACACAAGGATGAAGATGCACCAGGCTTCAAACAAGACAAAGGAGAAGATGAGTCCTTCCTCCATGACCACTCAAAAGGAAAAGGGAAAGAAAAACACTTTCTCACACCTCTTAATAGCCCTAAACACAAAAAGAAAACATCTTTGATCAAACTAGATGTTAAATTTGATTTACCTATATATGATGGAGAGTTGAATGCAGAAAAGCTAGACAATTGGATTATAGAAATTGATGTTTATTGCAGAGTACAGAGTATTGATTCAGACAAGAGAAAGATTTAGCTGGCAAGCCTATGCATTGGAGGCACTGCCTTGGTTTGGTGGGAAGGCAAGACCCAAGCTGACATGAAGAGACATGGTAAGACTATCTTTGTCTAGAGTGAATTTGTTTCTGCAATCAAAAAGCAGTTCTATCCATTGGCCTACATCCATCAAGCCATGATGAGTTGGCAAACTATTCGACAGTTGAAAGGACAAAGTGTGCAAGGGTACACTCAAGAATTTAGAAAGAGAGCATTGATTCTAGGAATCTCATTAGAATCACCTGAGAGTCTATTGAAGTACATTGGTGGTCTACACAACTATATGAGGCACACTATCCTCATGCTTAATCCCACTAGTATAGATGAAGTATCTGTAGAAGCTACTCATCTAGAAGCTAGAGGAAAGAATGGAAGTCCAAAAGTTGGGGGATCATCCCAACCCACCGCAACCAAGAATAAGGAGAAAAGAAAGCAGAAATGGAAAGCAAGGAAGGCTAACACTACACAGAAAAGCAAGGCTTCATGCACTCACTATAAAAAGGATGGGCATGATGATGAGAACTGTTGGATTCTACATCCAGAGCTGAGACCTAAGAAGTTCGAGGGAAAGAAGAAGAAGACTGCTACAACTATTCATAAATATTTGGGGTCAGACTTAGGAGATGAAACAATTGTTGCAGCCACAGGTATAAAAGGTAAGAATTCTGAAGCATGTACTAGTAATTCTGCACAATCTATTATTGATGAAGAAAATGAGAGAAAAAGACATGAGCTTTTCCATATTCAATTTATTTCCAAACATCAAAAGATTGATACTTTGTTTGATAGTGGCTCACAAGTAAGTTTAATTTCTGAAGCAATTGTAAAGAAGTTGGGATTAGTAACTACACCTCACAAGAAACCATACCCATTAGGATGGTTGAATGACAAAGCACAATTACAAATGACTAGACAATGCAAACTCAAGTTTTCTTTTGGGTCAGCATTTGTAGATGAGGTTGAGTTAGACATAATTCCTTTGGAAATATTTGGAATTGTTTTAGGAAGTCCTTACTTGTATGACAGAAATGATATTTTCTATAGAGTTGAGAAAAGTATCTACTTTTTAAAGATGGAATCGAATACTTTGTAAGAGCTCACAAGCTTAAGAATAATTATACTCTCATAAACTCAGGGCAGATGAAACGAATGATAAATTCATGTAAACAATTCTTACTGATGGTTGTAAAGGAAAAGAAACCTGATAAAACCAATGTATTTGAACGTTGTAATGCTGAATAGCAAGCTGATTTAGAAAAGGTTGTTTCAGAGTATGATATCTTATTTGAAGAACCTAAAGATTTGCCACCCAAAAAGGAAATAGTACATGATATTATTTTGCAGCAAGATGCTCCATTGCCTTTAACATTGGAATGTATAGGTTGTCTGCTTTAGAGAATGTTGAAATCAAGAAGTAGGTGCAGGAGTTGCTCGAGAAAGGGTTCATCGGACCTAGCACATCACCATGTGGGTCACCAATCATTTTGGTGAGAAAGAAGATGGCTCGTGGAGAATGTGCATTGATTACCGAGCACTGAATAAGATAACAATCAAAAATCGTTATCTCCTTCCTTGCATAGATGATCTTTTAAATCAATTGAAAGATGCTATTTATTTTTCCAAGTTAGACTTGCATAGTGGATACCATTAGGTCAGAGTTGCAGAACAAGATGCATGGAAGACTACTTTCAAAACAAAGCAGGGATTGTATGAGTGGCTGGTTATGCCTTTTGGCTTAACTAATGCTCCTGCTACTTTCATGAGATTAATGAATGATGTACTCAGACCTTTTCTTGATGATTTTGTTATTGTGTATCTGGATTGCATTCTGATATTTAGAAAAACATGGGAAGAACACTTAAAGCATGTTAAGCAAACACTAGATGTTTTGAAAAGAGAAAAACTTTATGTTAAACTCTTAAAATGTGAATTTGGAAAAACTTCTTTGAATTATTTGGGTCATATAGTAGGGGCTGGTGAATTGAAGATAGATCCCTCTAAAGTGGCAGTCATTGTGAAGTGGCCTAAACCCAAATCTGCTACAGAAGTTAGAAGCTTCTTAGGGGCAGCACAATATTGGAGAAAGTTCATTTCTAACTTTTCCTTAATTGCAACTCCCTTACATGCTTTAATAAGATTGAACAAGGTGTTTCAGTGGGGAGGCAAATAGCAGAAGGCCTTTGACATGTTGAAAGAAAAGATTAGTACAACACCCATACTAGCATTGTCTAATATTCAAAGACCATTTGAGATCCAAACAGATGCCAGTGACTATGCCATGGGTGCAGTGTTGACACAACATGGTAAACCCATATGTTATCATTCCAAGACATTTAATTCTGCAGTAGTTAACTATCCTACATATGATAAAGAATTGTATGCGTTAGTACATAGTGTGAAAAAGTGCAAACATTAATTAATGGGCAAAGAGATAGTAATACACACTGATCATCAACCACTTCAATATCTACACTCCCAAACTATGTTGCAGCAATCAAGGCACTATAGATGGATGGGGTTTCTACAACAGTTTCATTTATTCATTAGATATGAAAAGGGCATACATAATAAAGTTGTAGTCATGTTATCTAGACCCATTATAAATGCGTCTACTATACTTAAGCATAATTTTGTGTTACATGAGATTTACACTGAACAATATGCTCAAGACATAAACTTTAAAGATGTATATGCAACTTTAAGTCAAGGCAAAAGAGTAGAATAATTGGACTATCGTGTAAAGGACCGACTCTTATACCATTGTGGGAAGTTATGCATTCGACAAACTAAAAGAGTAAAGATAATTCGAGAAGCACACACTTCTCTAATATCAAGTCACTTTGGGGTAAGTAAAACAGTTTCACAGCTGCAAAGATTTTGTTATTGGCCAAAAATGAATGAGACAATTTCTAGATATGTAAAAGGGTGTACTATGTGTGCTAAAAGTAAGCCCAGCAATAGAAAACTAGGCTTGTACACTCCATTACCAGTTCCTTCTCACCCTTGGGAAAGTGTTTCCATGGATTTTGTTGGAGGACTGTCTAATCTAGGAAAGGTCATGATTATCTGTATGTTGTTGTGGATAGGTTCAGAAAGAAGTGTATTTTGATACCTTGTAATAAACAGATTACAACTGAAAAAACTGCAAAATTGTTCTTTAAACATGTATGGGTTCATTTTGGATTACCCACTTCCATTGTATCTGATCGAGACACCCAATTTGTGGGGAAGTTTTGGTCAAGTCTATGGGAATTGATGGACACCAAACGGAAGAAAAACACAGCTTTTCATCCATAAACTGATGGTCAAACCGAAGTAATCAACAAGACAGTGATCCATTTTCTCAGGGGATATTGTAGAAAACATCCTAAGCTTTGAGATGAACACTTATGTTATGTGCAACATGCTTACAACAGAGCAAAAAATTCTTCTACACAAAGATCTTCTTTTGAGAACTGTTTTGGTTTCACACCAAGGTCTCCTCTGGATTTTGTCTTTGGTAAAGACACCAAAGTTGAGGGACACAGTGATGTGGATAAGGCAACCAGGTTCATTGAACAAATCCAAGAGATCCACCAAGAAGTACAGGAACAACTGGAAAAGAGCCAAGCCAAATATAAGGCAAGGCATGACAAGCATTGGATGGAGCATAGTTTCCAAGTTGGTGACCAAGTTTGGCTGTATATCAGCAAGGACATGATGCAAGGTGAAGGTAAAAAACTAAAGCCTATCAGGTATGGACCCTTCAAGATACTTGAGAAAATTGGTGAGAATGCTTTTCACCTTGATCTACCAGCTTACATGCACATCTACTCAGTCATGAATGCAGATTGCTTGAGATTATTTGAACCTTCACTAATTGAGGATCCCAAAGAGCATAGTCAATTGCCTTCTATTGATGACCTATTACTTGAATATCTTAATGAATTATAGGAAGACACAGTGCTATATAGGAAGGTGAGGACGACGTGCAGGGGAGATGTTGACTACCTTAGAGTTGGGCTCAAGGGTTCAAAGCCAAGCAGTGCAAAGTGGACAGAGATTGGACAAGTGAGACAATTGTACCCTCACTTAGTCGATGCTTGAAAACCAAATTTTAGTGGTCTAAAAGCTTTTTCAATGGCAAGTCCGTGATCCGAATTAGATCCAGGAAGATTATCAAAGTGCCATGACTGTATCAAATCAGGACAGACTTAAAAATTTATGTAAAGAGCGATTAGGAAGACCTATGGATAATGGCAATTTGTAGCTAGTGAGGAACAAGAAGGACCTTGGTTAAAGCGCGCTGACCGAGGCCCATGGAGACCACACAAGAGGCAAAACTGGCAGTTAGGAAGCTTGGATAAGGAAATGGAGGCCATTTCTCATGTGCGATTAGCACTAATCGTGCATTGCTGGGAAAAACCCCTCGAGAAGGAAAAGCCCTGAAGCGCTTGGTCGCATTGGAAGTCGGGAAACCATGGGGAAAGCGCTAAGGTGAAAGGTGGGTCCCGTGCTCCAAAACTAGCAGTATATCGGAGGCATCCTCGGGTGGTAAGCGGATTTGGCAGAAAACGAGCGATTCCATTCAGTGCACGATGCGTGTCCGGCGAGTGAGAGAGAAAACCACCTCTCATTCCTTGCTAATGGTCGATCAAGTCAACTGAGCGAAATGAGCAAACACCGTAGGATCTGGGGGCTCTAGATCTGATAGCGGAGATTGCGCCCAATGGAGGAACCGGATTTGATAGGAGATTAAGCCGTGACACATAAGAGTTTGACATTCGATTTGACTGCTGAGTCGGCAGATGAGTCATTCCACAGTGTAACTGAAAAACCGAACCATTAATGAAGAGATGGCACAGTTCGAGAGAGGAGATGTGGCCACCCCCCATGAGATGTTGGCGATGACGCAGAGGCAGGGAACTCCAAGCGAACTGAAAGGGCAGAAGAGGAAGCGAACAGTCAAAGAAAAATTAGCTTTAAGCCATGAACAGATAGA
Source organism: Pinus tabuliformis (assembly GCA_031772625.1). Classification (NCBI taxonomy): domain Eukaryota; kingdom Viridiplantae; phylum Streptophyta; class Pinopsida; order Pinales; family Pinaceae; genus Pinus; species Pinus tabuliformis. The sequence goes on along the minus strand of CM062818.1, from coordinate 663,272,811 downwards.
GAATAGGAGAAGAGAAGAGAACGAAGACAGAGAAGGCGAAGAAAAGACAGTGAAGCAAGAAGCAGAAAACAGAGAGCCGAGTTGAGCTTAGGTAGCATCGAGCAAATAGAAAGTTTGAGAGGTTCAAGCAATCCCTGAGAGGATCTGTCGGGAATTGAGTACCACATTGGGCCCCTCCCATTAAAGACCAGAGAGGTTAAGACTTGGTAAGGAAAAGAGTCTGTGCACTCTAGTGGCTTGGGGGATCCAAGAACCACCCTACCAAACCTTATCTGTTTCAGGAGACTCAAATTGAGTTCCTCATTGTAAATCTCTACTTTAAAGACATAATAAAAGAAGGCCACCACTGAAAGCTGGACCGGAGATGTAACCCTAGAGAATAGGGTGAACTCCTTATTAATTGTTGTGTTCTTGCATTTGCTTACTATGTTTTCCTTACTGTTTTCCATTTTCTAGTGTCTGTGCATTTTGCAATTTGATCGATCTGTTGCCTAAAATAACATAGACACACACCAGCACATGAGTCTGTAATACCTTTAGTCATTAATTAATTAATTGTGGTCACTCACGAGTGATTTTCAGATCATTCGTAGTGTATTCTGAAGGAGCCATCCCTATGGTTAAGAACTGAATAATATCAGTGAAGTGATCATTTGTTATCTTGATTGCAAACAATTGTGCATCAGGAATATTATCCTCTATATTTTTTGGTTTTTCTCTTGTTTCTAATCTTAACAAATGATCAGGTCCATCATTTAGTCTTCCTGGCTTAACAACAACTTCAAAATCATACTCCTAAAATAATAATAGCCATATGAAAAATTTTCCTCCTAAAACAGGCTTATTGACCAGGTACTTTAGTGCAGAGTGGTCTGTGAACATCTTAAAATGTGATCCCAACAAATAATGTCTGAATTTATGCAAAGCATATACCATAGCTAGTCCTTCTCTTTCTATAGTTGTATAGTTATTTTCTGCTTTAGACAATTTCCTACTTGCAAAATCTATAGGGTGATCGATTTCTCCTACACCAGGTTGTGCCAACACCACTCCTAAAGCTATGCATGAAGCATCCACATGAACATGAAATTCCTTATTCCAATATGGAAATACCAGTATAGGAGCAGTTACAATCTTTTCTTTTAGTGCATTGAGACTCTTTTAACATTCTTCGTTCCATAGAAAAGTAACATCCTTATTCAACAGGTTTTCCATAGGCACAGTAATCTGTGCATATCCTTTGATAAAAATTTTGTAATATCTTGTATGTCCCAAAGTGGTGTGAATATGTCTCACTATTTTTGGTAGAGGTAAATTCTTAGTAATAACAATCTTTATAGGATCCAACATCAATCCTTTCTTTCAAACAATATGTCCCAACAATATACTAAAAGGTACATACAATATGCACTTCTTAATATTAAGAGAAATCTGATATTTTCTTCATGTGTTAAGCATTAGTCTTAAGCTTGCAACATGTTTCTTTAGTAACCCAAACAATGTCCAATTATTGAAGTATACTTCTAATAACTTGTGAATATATTCTTTGAAAGCTGTAACCACCACTCTTGAAAATATGGCAGGGGAATTCTTTAGTCCGAATGGCATCACTCTATATTGATATGATCCCCATTCTGTAGCAAAGGTAGTCTTACGTCGATCTTCTGGTGCAATTCTCATCTTATGGCATCCTAAAAATCCATCTGTGAATGAGTAGGCCTCTTTTCCACCTACATCATCCAACACTTCATCTGTAAAGGGTGTAGGGAAGGGATAATGCAGACATGCCATCATTTAATTTCCTTAGATCCACACAAATCCTTATCTCTCATTTAGCCTTCTTTTTCTGGACCACCATGGGACTTACCCACTATGATTCCTCCCTAGGCTCAATTATCCTTGCTTCTATCATTTTATCTAACTCTTCTTTTACTTTCTCCTTATATTTGGGATTCAATTTGTAGGTTCTTTTCCTGACAGGCTTCACATCAGGATTTAAAAGAACCTTTATAACTCCCAAGTCTACTACTATGCCCTTCATATTTCAAAACTTAGTGAGGAATAACTCTTGGCATTCATGCAAAATATTTGTCACTTTGCCGACTGTTTCTTCAACCCAGTAATGTCCTATCATTGCAAACTTTGACTCATCTTCTGACCCTATGTTAACCTTGTCTTTAATAGATTTGTTATATCAAGAATTTCTAATTCAGGTCCATTTACCTCATGGTAGCCTTTAGATTCTTCTATGTCAATATTGTGAGGGTATTCATCTTCTTCTGGAGTGATGTTGTAGCATTCTAGTACATTATGTAGCTACGTAGTCCAATTAGTATGCCAAGAATTTCATTCTCAAAAATATTATTTTTAACTATCTGAAGGGATGAATCTATATATGGACAATCAATCTTGAATCTAAATATCAATATAAACCCATCAACCATCTCTGCCCAGTTCGCAGTAGCATGTTGAAGTTTTGTTTCCAAGTACGAGTTTTAAGGAATTGTCTCCAATGTATGGATGAACCCATGCACCCATTCTTCTTATGGAATCTCCTTCCATGTTGTCGTACAAAGTTGGATGTTCTCTCTAGGGTCATTTAACCATCATATTTATCTACCAATTCTATTTCTACCTGACCAAACCTTATCCATATCAATATTTGACATTCTTTCCAAGTTCCTATATTATTCTTATGTGTACCCCACCATCTAGCAGGAGTAGCTCTTAGTGCTAGATCCAGAGCTAAAAATATTTGACACTTTGATACTTGTTCTCCAAATTCTTCAAGGAAAGTATTTATATTACCTAAACCATCATAAAAAGGTAAGTCACATACCTTAGTTGTCATATAATGAATTTGTTTAGTAATTTTTTCACATCGCCTTGTAGACACTTCATGTAACTGTTTTGCCAATTTTCCAATTCTTCTTCTGAATCTGAAGTGCAGGAACTGTCTTGTTCCCAACCCAATTTTCCATCTGTAGTGGGATTAATCCATTCTTCTTCTTTGGTTGTTATCTGATAAATGTTGTCTATGTTTGTTGCATTGTACTCTTCTTTAACTGGTTCAATATACCTTGCTCCTTCTGATGGATCTAATGGAACAATGACTCTCATATTGTTGCTTTCAAATATCATTTGCCCCTTTTTTAATTTTATTATATCCATTTTAGAAAATTCCCAATCCAATCCAAGTAGTACATGATAGGGGTTATTGTCATCCACAATAAAATCACTTCAAAATCAGTAGTAGTGCACACCCCTTCAATGCCTAATGTAATGCTTGATAATCTTCCTAAAGGAACAATCTTTTGTTGGTTCGCCATTCTTAGATAAATAGGTGACCATTGCAACTTCGGTTTACCCATTAATTCCCATGTTTTCTTTGTCATGACATTATATTTAGATCATAGATCTAAAATAACTTGGTCGATGTCATATTCTCTTATTTGTGCACTGAGCCTCATTTCTTTTCCAGTTCTCCTTTATCTATGTAAATTGTTAACTTTGTGCATTTCACTCTGTCGTACTTCATTAGATGCATGAGAATTTAAAAATTCTTGAAGTCCTTCTACCACTCTTTGATCCCGTAAAAATTTCATACAAGTTTGAAGAAAAAATTTTAAAGTATTTCCCTGATATGCTGCATCTTGGTCCTTTATTTTCAGATCTTGGCCTTGTGTCGAAAATGATAGATCACATCTATTCTTATGATTTTGTTACGTGTTGGATGTCAAAGCTCCTACATAGATAAAGCTTCGCTTCACTTCTGTAAAGGCTTATTTTTCCCTTTGAATATCAAACACATGGACTTTTTCAGTAGTCTTTCTTACCCATGTAGCTTTGACTTCCTTCTTCCCATCCACTTTATCATCCCCAGTCACAGATCCACTTCTTGTTACAATATTTATGTGAGGTTCATCGGTCCTTGGTTCCGTAGTCATCATTTGGATGTTTTGTGTTGGCTGTTGGTTCCTCTTTTCTTGAATTTTTTCCATAAGTACCAGACACTCTTCAATTACATGATCAAAATATTTTCAATACTTACATGTCATGGTAGGATTCTAGAAGTTTCTCGCGAAGTGTCCTACGTGTCCATAGTTATAGTAGATAATTTTTCCTCGTCCTCAAATAGCTCCATAACCTTGACCAGTACCTTGACCTCGACCTTGATAACCACCTTGACCACTTTGATTTCCATGTTCCTCATGTCCATGTCCTTAGGCTTGCATCCTATATGCATCATAACTTTGATTCATCATTAGCTCATAAGCTAGACAATTGTTTTCACCATGTCCCACTAATTTGCAAAACTTGCAATACAGGTTCCTTGGAGTCTACACATACTTTTGCAATAGATAACAATCTTTAGCACGATGTTCACCCCTACTTTTACATATCTTGCAGCATAATATGGATCTAGGATTTAAGGGATCCGGTGCTCCACTAGCCATGTAGTTTTTAAAGATAGGATATTGTTCCTTAGAATGGCCTTCTCCTTTACACTTTATACACCATACTTCTTCTCAAACTTCTTTACTTTTCTTCATATCTTGTATCTGCAGAGTCAAATTTTCTAGTTGACTCTAGAACTATTGCACACCTACATTGGTATTCCCTATCGACAAACCTTCTAACTTCATCGCAAGTTCTAAGGCTTCATCTTTAGTTTCTATCTTCTATTGTGACAAAGGAAACATTATATGTGGAAGCAATATAGCTATAAACCATTCTTTATGTTGTTGGAGAGATATTTCGAAGCTTAGCTGATCTAATAGTATCTTTAATCTTTGATCAAATGACCAAACATACTAATTAGGATTTTGTTCTATTTATTTTAGCCCTGTGATGCATTACAACTCGGACTTTAGCTTCTTGGATTCTTTTACCAGCATTGTTTTAATGTCTACAAATGGTCTGTTATAATTTCTTGAATACTTCATATATCATGTTAGTGCTCTATCTCGAAATGTTGTAACAAGTTGCAATTTCTTCATATTTTCATTGTGGACCTACTTCATTGTCCATACTGCTTCCCATAAAAACTAGAATTGTTTTGTATCCTCTAATCCAATCCCTTCAGCAACAGGCAACATAATATCATCGGCCATATTTCTTTGGCGAACTTTCACGTTGGAAGGCTGAATACTGCAAGGTTACTTCAGGGTTCTCATAATGGTTTTCTTCACTTTAAGACTCACTTAACAGAGAGATATAGTCAACTTGTATAAATGTCTTTGGATATTGGTCATGAGATATATTTCTAGTGTCTATTCTATATATTTTTCCACTTCACATTGTCACAGTCTCTTCTTTGGGTCTTCTAAACATAAGTAACTAATAATATGACTGCATACGTAAAATTTCCTTTTCACACAAAGGAATCTTAATACAAAGGTTCAGAGATTTTAAGAACTTACCTCAAAGTCCTTTGAAAAAAAATTGTTTATGTTCGTTGTAGGTCACAATTAATTTTATTGTCAACTCAGTAATGAATCCTCTTAAGATGCTATCCAACCAGAAATCAACAGCTCTTGAGATCCTATTTTCAATGTTCTTGAGTCGTTGTATTAATTCAGGATTCCACTCCTTAGGCTCATCTCATTTATAGCAGTCTTCTCTCTCAGTCAAACTTGATATCCACTCTATAGCTCCACATGGAATGAGCTAAAGAATATTTCATATTGATCTTTGAAAATATACTTCTCCAACCACCTCCTAGTTGAGAGACGAGGGCTTATATTTCTTTGTTCTGCAAATTCTTGTTCCTTTTGTTCTATCCAATCTTGAATTTCTTTCTTTGATGAATGCCACATAAACATCCCTCAAATAGATCCCGGTCTTGGCAAAGCAACCATTTGTTGGCTTAGGCTGGGCTACCTAGGTTCAAACTTTCACTGCACACTAACAAAAACCTCAACCACTGGCCCTCTTCGAACCGACCTGCAAGCATATCACAGAGTCACTCGAAGTGATTATGGGAGGTTGTAGAACTTGCTTTCCGTAGCCTGAGGGATACTACGATGTGGCACTCTTGTATTTTGTTATAATTTAACAGTTACTTATTGTTTCGCATTCAAAAAATACTTCACACTTATACTTCACAAAATTCTATTTATCAATTAAACATATCATAAACATTCATAAACTTTACAATACTAAAATAAAGTGCAGATGATAAGAAAAACACATGAAGGCATGAATTTTACCATGGTTCATCCTAATGTGGGACTAAGTCCACAAGAGCTGTTGCTTATAATATAGAATTTGTACAACAAACAATTATTGACCTGCGCACTCAGCTGCAATTCGTCGACGCACTCAGTTGTAGACATAGGCCTTTGTGCACTCAACTAAAGAGCCTTTCCTTCACCACAAAACCCAATCACAAAGTTTCAACCATTCAATACATGATATGATCCTAAGATGATCCTCTTATTTATTATTAATCGTTACATATACTATTACATGAGGTATTACATCACTACATTACCATGGACCCGATACTATGGTTTCCAAAATATAAGGGACTTTGGTAAAAAACCATCAATTTTTACAATATTTTATGCTTTCTACAAAAAAGGAGGCACTTCTCTACAAAACACCTATGTTGTGTGGTGACTTTTTTGTGTGGTCTTCATTATGCTCCACTGCTCTGCTATACAGTCGACTTCCCACTTCTTCTGCGTGCTTTATCCCCAAAATTTATCTTCCTTGCCCAAAATCTAGCCAAGTTGGGTTGCACCCAAGAGAATGCAGCCTTGGAGAGGGGAAACGTTTGAAGGAAGATAAAACACATCCATAGAGGGTTTTGAATTCTTAGAAAAAGAGTTTGGCATACATCTATATTTCTGCACAATGATAATTTATATGAGTGGGGTATCATTTTCCTACGAATTTTTAATGTTGATCAACATTTTGTCTATATAACAAGAATTACATTATCGCTACTTTATAGTTTTGATATATATTTCACATTCATGCCATGTTATTTTTTGTATTTTAACATATTATGTTTGCAATAAATTTATAATAAATATATAATATATAATGTATATTGACTATGTAACACCCTCCTCCCACATCTACCCAGGTAACTATCAAACCAAGGTAAACATGAGACGAGAGGACACTATGATTAGATTCGACCTCCTATGTGACCTTAAGGAAGTGGAATCAATGGAAACATCACACAGCCATCCAACATCAGCTTCAAAATAGTCAAGAGGCATGTCATCCACATAGACATCTTGTCCCTCAGCCCCACTTATGTTCTGGACATCTTACGCCTCAATATCTCTCATGCTATAAGCAAGGGAGTGACCAAAAACTCGAAGTCGCTCTCACGGGCTTGCCTACCATTGACCAGAGACCAAAATTGCCAGTTATGTGCCAGCAAGTCCAGGATTTAAGCCACTTTTTCAAACACAGAGCCCAGGTCACTACCCATAATGGAGTGATAGCTGAAAATCAGTAAAAGTATAGGGAAACAATGATGCAGAAGAAATAAGTTGAACAAGACCTTAACTAGACCCCTACTAGTCGTGACAACCATTTCGTAAAAAATATCATCAACATGTAACCTATAGGTGTAAACAACATAACTAAGTGTAGGGATCTCATACTTATCTAAGAATTGCTGCGAAACCTTGTTCCCCCATGTCATTTGTTTAAATATCATCTATTAGGTCATAGACACATTATCCATTCATAGACAAGTAAAAACATGTTGAAAGCCACACTTAGCTTGTAGTTTTTAACCCCGTACAAAAATTACCTGCATACAAATTCTAAAAATAGAAAATAAATAATGGTGAGAGCATAAAACATAAAATAGATATACACAGATATTTCCCTTGGATCCAAAAACCGAGACTACGAGATTGATTTTTAATTATGTTCCTTTCAATGTGACAATACATATATATACATGCCAAAGCATCCATAAACCCCAATCCATTAATCCTGGAATAAAATATAATCATAGTTCCCTTGATCGGATCTACAAAATAGCATGGATAGAGAACCCTCGTGCCAAAAACCATGTGTGAAATCCATGCACAAAACCATAGGTAGGTCTACCCACCTAATATAGGGTCCAAAAAAAATTCCCGGGGAGCTGCCCCAGACCCTCTGTAAGGGGGCTACCACTGATCTGATAATGAGATCTTAGACAATTATTAAGGTATTACAGACTCATGTGCATGGATTTGCCTATGTTACTTTGTGCAATGGATCGATAAGACTGTGAAATACATAGACAATGAAGAAGTTAACGAAAATAATAGACAAACACACATAAACATAGCAAGTTTAATACAAAGTTCACCCAAAACTCCTAGGCCACATCTCCTGGTCTAGCCTTCAGTGGTGAACTCTCCATTATGTCTTCAGAAGAATTTTTTTTACAAAAGTGAGCTCAAATTGAGTCTCACACAATAGATACAAAACAACAAGGCTTTACTTGGATCCCCCAAGTCTTTGTAAGTACACAGAGTCTCCTCACTAACTCTCTATCTTAACACTGCTTGCTCTGTTTTCTGTCAATCTATGGCTTTAAAGCCAATCGGCATTTGTCTGTTCGTTTCTCCTTCTCGGGCTCTCTGGCTTCCCGCCCTTTGTCCGCTCAGACCCCCCCTCTGAGCATTAGCAATCATTGCTAAATTCTTCCAGGGATGGTGGCCACCTGTTCTATAACAGAATGGGTCATCGGGCCTTTAAAATCCCTAGAAACAATGTTCTCTATGTTCACAGAGAAATACACTAAAAACACAGGAAACTCACCAAACTATCGTTTATCGAATTTGAAATACTATAGATTCCACTTTATAACTCCTATCGAGTCCACCTGTATGTTGCTTATCACATCCCCACCATTGATCTAGGAGATCTGGATCCAACAGCTGAGGTTCATTTTGGGCGGCTCATTCGTATGGGGGTTAACCACTCGAGAAGGGTGGTTTTCTCTCTCCAGGGCCTGGCCATGTGGCAGCCAATGTATGGGCTCGTGCGGAGCCCAACCAAAACCACTTACTGCCTACGGCTGCCTGAAATCCCGCTTGTTTCCTTTGTATTAAAAAAATACATTAAACACTCAAAAATCCCATAAAATGGCTTTAGATAGACTTGAAATATTATGCATATGCATTCATAAACCCTTTCGGGTCCGATTTCATCGCATTGGTGCTTTTCCTTCATATTTTGTTTATTTAATGAAAAACGCAAATACAAAGGAAAATGTTGTTTTACAGAACTCAAAATATATATGTTTTTATTTATAATCTTGTCGGGTCTGGCTATCACAGTCGTATGAATCAGCCCCGCTCCTCTGTGTTACTCCGACGCGATATTGTGATATCGCAATCACATATCGCACATACCCCCGGGCCATTTGTAAGCGCTCCTCTGTAATCGTCGATTGCGATATCGTGATTCAACTTGGGCCGTCGATCTGCGTGCTTGATCGACAGTCCTCATTGACCCTACCGATTGCTGTCACATATACCATGTGGTCTCCATCAATAGCCTCCACTTGCCACCACCGATTGTGATTTGCTGATCGGATCTGGACCGTTGATCGGCTAGATCTGATGACTCCCATGCAAAGTAGTTTTAAGCTGCCGATACTCTGTTTTTCAATGTTTTCTCTATTTTTTTGCGTCTCGATAGTGTAATCTAACTTTTTAAAAGGCTCTTCTTTTGTGATAGTCTTGAATGTTTAGAAGACTTTGAATACTTATAGGGTTTTCTAAGATCAATTTGGATCACACCTTCCCACTGAGAAAGCTTTTGGACCACCAAAAGTTGGTTTTTTAAGCATCACTCAAGTGAGGATACAACTTCCTCACTTGTCCAATCTCTATCCATCTGGTACTGCTTGGTTTTGAACCCTTGAGTCTGATTCTTAGGTACTCAACATCCCCTCTGCGCATAGTTCTAACCTTACTGTCTAGAGCTGTATCTTCCTGCAACTCATTGAGATATTCAAGCAACAGATCATTAATAGAAGGCAACTGAATTTGCTCTTCGGGATCTTCAATCAATGAAGGTTCATATAGTCTCAAGTTCTCTGCATTAATGACTGAATAGATATGCATATAAGCTAGCAAATCAAGGCAAAAAGCATTCTTACCAATTTTCTCAAGTATCTTGAAAGGCCCATACTTTATTGGCTTCAGCTTCTTACCTTCACCTTGCATTCTATCTTTGTTGATGTACAGCCAGAGTTGATCACCAACTTGGAAGCTATGTGCTATGGGGTAAAACGCACGGTGTATGGAGAATGAAAACTACCCTCAAAGGCCTTCTCGGGACCTTCCACAGACTATAATATTATCTGTAGAAGCTACCAAGTTATACACATGTTCATTTATCAAATATAAGTTAAAAAAGTACGGAAAGAGGATTACCTCAAATCTCCTTCTATATTTGTTTGGAGATCGCTATGTAGCCAAGAAGAACTCCCTCAAAGCTAGCTCCAAGTCAATTCCTACACAAAGGAAAGGCAAACACAATCACAACATACAATCTTGAAAACTAATATAAGAATGCATAATGAACATATATTTGCATACAACTAAACCACTTATCTAAACAAGTATTGAAATGAACAAATCAATGAACAATGTTACCAACACTATGGAGTAGGGAACACAACTGCAGTTCTATGTTAATAATGGAAAAGTGATTACAACCATCCGTTGTATCAATCTTCCCTTGCCCCTTCTTCTTCTTTCTCTCTCTCTCTTGTAGCTCACTTCTTCAAGTGTATGACAGTTCACAACAACTTAGTGGGCTATCCTTTCAAATGCTCTGACCCTTTTCACAATAACCCTCACTTTGCTTATATAGCAATCGAGTTAGGGTTGCCAAGCTCCTCCTAGAGTTCACTAGGGAAAAAGCAATGAACTTGCTCCGCTTTTTAGCTCTTTCCCATTTGTGTTCTTTTCTTAGATTAAAAATCCACCAAATATCTTGATTTTGGATGTTTCCTTGCTTTTCTTGAGCAAATTTAGGGATCAATATCTAGATATTTGTGAGTCAATTCATTGGCCTGACCCATTGGACTTCCCTTAGTTTCACTAACGCTTCCTCTTCACTAGTAACATGAGTTATTGGGGTCACTGATGCTCCCTTAGGCTTGGTAACAAGCTTTATAAAGTAGGTTTTCAGTGTGCAACTAGCATTAGTGTGGAATCAAGGCCTGCAATTGTGGTCTTTGTTCCAGTCATCATGTCTTTCACCTCTGAGTTGATGAGGAGGTCATTTTGTTGTATAACAGATGCCCCCTAAAGTATGAGATAAAAGGTAGAGACGATGGCCAAAATAATTTACTAAAATTGTAATTTTTCTTGTCAAAATTTGCAGAGAGAGAGAAGCTTCAGACAGTAAGGAAAACCTGATACAACACATATATATAAAACTACTAAAATCATGTCCTGAGTCAGGCATTCCCATGCTCAGTAGCTATGTCAGAGTAATTTTCTCCAAAGAGATATAATAAGGTTGGCTACCGATAAGCACAATCCGGATCCAGTTTCATAATAGAATCATCCTGAAACAGCTGTATCCAAAAAACAATATCCACAACTTGGGAGAGGAAACAAGGTTGAATGATGCAAGCCTCTACCCAAGGTCTTGATTTCCACTTCACCGAACAACATAGATCGATACATGTAAAAAATATGTTTTGATGTCGAACATGCATGAAATCATCTGATTACCAGTCAATAATGGAGACCATTAACAAATGCGAGGAATGCCACCGATAATGGTGATGGTCTCCAAGATGCACAGTACAAACTAGCGAGTGTGAAATATTTCTTTATCATCGAACACCCATAGAATTGCTTAGTTAGGAGCCAATAATGAGAACCCCTGATCAAACACAAGGCAACCTGCCACTAATGTCTGTAGGTACCAAGGCATTGAATGTGTTTCTGGGTTATCTTGCTAGATAGAGTGTTGAAGTTGATAGGAAGAAACCTATCGAAAGGTAGGCAATGATGTGTCCTACATCAATCAACATGAAACAGGAGAAGAATGATTTTTTTTTGAGGAATATTTTGAGCATTTGGGTCTAAACAATGGAGGGCATGATGAAAGGATATGTTTGATCGGTTGATGGAGGAAACAAATGGGTAACCCTTCAACAATAGAAGGCATGACAACTGTTTTAACCAGATAGCATTAGACTCATGAACACTACAAAGTGTTAGGATACAAAGACGCAATTACATCGGGGTATATAGGCTAAAACTCATAGAATGGTAGGGTTCATATTGAGAGGCCATCAAAAGGAAGGTTTATCTAAGGGAGTGCCATGTTCAAGGGAACAGCTGCTGCCAAACCACACTTTCTAATATGAAATGCAGTTGTATTGTCCACTTTCCCCGTCTGATTAATTTAATGAGTCCAGATGGGTAAACTCATTGATCTTTTCATGTTTAAAGAGTCTAAAAAGGATCACAAAAATAATGACTCTTTGCCCTATCTGATTAGTTTAATGAATCCAGACAAGAAAAATCATCGATTTTTTCATGTTTTAAGAGTCTGAAAAGTATCGTAAAAAGAACGACTCTATATCTTGTCTGTGTAATTTAAAGAGTCCAGACTAGACAACTCAGTGGTCTTTTCATATTTAAAGAGTTTGGAAAGATCATAAAGAGAGACTCCATGGTGGTCCCTTTGTCATAGTTGTTAATCGAGTGCGACAAAAGGTTAATAGTATACCCGGATCGGTTACTTTTCTGTAAGTTAATCTATTGAACCCGGATAAAGAGAAACCTATTTTCAATAGATGTCAACCTCATTTTGTTATGAGTACGAAGCGATGAACTAAATTCGTTTTTCATCGTGAATTTTAATGAGTCATGCGACGACAAACTCAATACCTTCATCAAAATTTTTAATGAGTCAAATGAAGAAAAATTAGGGTATATTTTTCAGTTTAGCGAGCAAGAAAAAGAGGGAAAAGAACGACTCATCCCTTCTTCATAGTTTTACGAGCTCGAAGGAGGGGAAAAACTCGGGGAATTTTCAATTTGAGAGTGAGAAACGGTCCCAAAAAAGAAACTTCTCTGGTTGTTGCCGTATATTTTTAACGATCCCAGTAACAAAAACTCAGGATTTTTCGGTTTTAACAAGCAAGAAAAGTACCTAAAAGAATGTTTGGGTCATCTTCATCAAGTTTAATGAGCAGAAAGACTAAGCTCAGGATTTTTTCAGTTTAAAGAGTGAGAAAAAAGCACCTAAAAAGAATGCTCTTTTGGTCTTTTTTAGTTTATGAGATGGAAATAGATCAAAAAAAGAGTTGCTCAGAGCATTGTTGTATGGATTTAAGGAGCACAATGATGAAAACTTGGAGATGTTTCTATTTTTTAAAGAGCAATAAAATATCACAAAATGTGCTCTAACCATCGTCGCATAGGTTTAACGAGCTCAACGATGAAAACTCGTAGATGTTTATATTTTTTAAAGAGCAATAAAATATCACGAAAAGTGCTCTAACCATCATCGCATAGATTTAATGAGCTCAATGATGAAAACTTGGAGATGTTTATATTTTCTAAAGAGAAATAAAATATCTCTAAAAGTGCTCTATCTATTCTTCATTGTAGTAGTTTGACGAGCCCAGAGAAGGAGACTCAAGGTTTTTTGGATTAACGAGCAAGAAAAATACCATAAAAAGAACGCTCGATCTTCCTTGATCTCATGCTTGACAATAGAAGGGTCTATTCCATGCATTTCCTCATAAGACCAAGGAAAAACATCGCAAAAGTCCCGAAAAGGATAGGTGAAGCTCACAATTTCCTCAAGATTGCGATTGGCTCCAATTTGTATGTTTTCCACGATGCCTGTCATGATAGAAATATCGACGAGCAATGTTTTTGAAATATTTCCCCTGTTTCCTTCTGAGTCCAAAGGTTTGATAGTCGTATACGGTGAGGAAACGATTTAATGTGCATTAGATGGCAAGTTTTGAAGAGGCATCATGTCTGGATTAGATATCGAAACATGTTGGTGCGAATCCTCCCAAGGTCGCTCTTCTAAACTTGTGATCTCTCTAATAGCTTCGTCCATATGTAGGACTTGATTGAGTGGATTGAAAGAAGGAGCGGTTATGGGAGGGGTAGTGGTATCGTTGGCTGAAACCAAAGTGACCGGAGATTCGGATGTAATTTGAATGGCTTCGCAGGCCAATTTAGTTGGTGACACTAGCATTTGTTCTTTGTAAGTGTCAATGTCTGAAGGAGCCGGTAGGATCCATGGATCGGTCTATTCATGAGGAATAGATGAAATCATATTGACCATCTATGAAACCTTCGACAGCTGTAGAGGAAGACAACCCCTAAGGGAAGAAGCCCTCAGTAGACCAGTACCTAAACTGACATAAGAGTCAGTTTCACCTCCTACTAGGGGTACGGAGCCACTTGGTAATGGTGAATAATTAGGGGTGCATAAAGACAACTGATCTACTTTAACTTCCTTTCCATCCAATGGGAATTGGATGATGCGAAAGATAGTAGATACGATGGCCATCATGGCATATTTCCAACTGTGACCTAGCAAGGGATTATAGTTGAGTTTTCTGTCTACGACTTCTATGTCCACCATTACGGTTTTCCTAGACAAAGTGATGGGGAAACTGGCTAGCTATCCTTTTGGGATAAAGGTGTGGCCATAGAAAGCTTTTAGGGAGTTCGATGGCAGGCTTAGGGTTGGAGAACCCAGGGCGAGCTAACATGAAGCTGACATGGCGCAAGTCAAAGCACCTTCATCGATGACAGTTCTATGTATACCTTTACCTTTCGGAGTTATATGTACCTGGAATGCAAGTTGGTGAGAAAGGGGAGGTTTACACTTTTCCATGTCGAAAATAGCAAGTGTGGAATCCATTGGGTCAATACCTCCAATAGCCGAAAGAAAATCTTTCCATTGTGTTGGGCATGTTTGTAATACTTCGAGCGCCGACATAGCCGACAACACTTGCGCCAAATCCTCTACAATGTTGTAGTGTTGGGAGGCACGTGCAAATGTATTGTGTGTTGTGTGTCGAAGTGCCCCTTTTGGGGGTCAAATTACAAAGTCCTCAACCGGCCTTTCGATAAGCAAATCATTGGGCAGCTGTGGTTCTTGACTTGAGGATGGTTCTGCTACAGGAGTGATAGGAGCTCCATATGATTTGGCTCTTGTGGTGAGATCTACCATTTCAAATGTGTAAACGGTAGAAGATCCTTCACCAGCTGAAGGATGTTGTGAACCATCATTGCCCCCTAGCATGGGTTGTTGTTGGTTTGCAATAAGATTTTTCTATTGCTGAGTGGGAAAAGGATCCCTAAGGATAATGGGGGTCTTACCAGTATCCCTTTTAGCAAGGTAATCTATGCATTCCTAAAGCTGCGAACAACGCTATATTGTGTGGTCTTCAGCACAAAATTTGCAAGGAAACCTGGCAAGTGTATCCTTTTCATCAGCAGTAGGTGCAGTTTCCTTTTGTTTTGGGTTGGGTTTCTTTATTGACTACTCCTCAGAAGGAGCAGTCTTTTTCTCTTCTTTCTCTTACCACTGTGATTTTGTGTAGACTACACAAAGTTTATAGCAGTGGCAGAAAGAGCAGTCATATTGGTAGAGGGGTCCACTACCATCTTGGCAATGGAACCACTGAGTTGTTTTACAGCGGCCCCAGAGGTTGCGTCGACAATCTTGTCGGCATGCACTCCGGGGTGCTGAGTGGTGGAAGCATTGGGGTTACCAGGAGCATTGGGGATTATGTCGTAAAGAGTGCCAAACTGTGAATATATCAAATCTAAGTGCTGGGCACGACGTATGGATTGGTCTTTTGTGACCACACCACCTAGAGCGACATCTCTAGCGATTTGAGGAAGTAAGGACCTGCAGAACCAGTCCATTAAGAGAAAGTCTAGGAGGGGAGCTTTGACTAACCTCCACCTACGTCTCCATTCATGTGTATGATCATAGATGTCGGTGGTGGTATCCTAATGAAATGAAGTGAAGAGCTCTATCCCAGTCTCATAGTGGATAGGTAACTAGAAGTGCTTTAGGAATTCCATTGCTAAATTGTCAAAGGTGTTTACTGACACACGTGGTAACTCAATATACCATTTAACTGCATTGCCAATGAGGGTGTGGGGAAAAAGATGTAACTGGACACTATCATCCACCATAGAGTTTGAAACACACTAGAGATGGTAGGTGGTGATGTGGGTGCCCGCATCCTCCCCTTGTTTTCTATTGAACTTTGGGATGTCCGTTGGTATTTTATGCAGGATCGGTGGCCATTGTAAGTTGTGATAGATGGGGTCATTTGTCAACTTGTATAAGTCAGGTATATCCAATGTTGCCAAGAAAGGCAGAGAGTTAGGTGCCCCTGACTCAGACCATGGTGATGATGGATGACTTGAGGAGCTTTGCGCTCCTCCCATCGTTTGGTTCCCCATAGTGTACATGGGTTGCATGGTGTAGCAGTTGCTTTGTGGTATGGTGTTGTAGAGTGGATTTCCATGAGGATTTTGATACTAGGGTATGAAATTTCCCCTAGTATAAGCGGTGCCCCCTTGACTCATTTGATTATGTGAGTAGGGTGCCCCCATGGACTGGTTGGGAACCCCTTGTGGATTCCCACCCAACACAGAACTGACCATTTGGCCTTGATTGATAGAGGGGACACTCATGTCAATTAGCGACTGACCATGCATGCCTGAGAATGAAGGGGGAACTGTTACATTCCCTACCGACATGTGCATATTGGGAACCCCCCAGGTATATGAGTCTGGGGGTTTGAACTGTACATTGGTGGCCAACCATATTGTTGGTAAACGAGAACCATGCCCATAGTGCCGCATTGAGTGTTATAAGGAGCACTATATGTGGCACTTGTCGAAGGTATATAGTGTGGAACCATAGGGGTGGAACCTGGCATCTAATGGGTTCCACTCATAGAGGGTGTTGTGTGAGTGGTTGTACCTGGGAGAAATGGGATAGCGGGATTTTCCATTACCGTTGTTGTGGAGACTATCGACTGGGGGAGTGGTGAAGGACCAAAAGTGTCCCTAAAGTTCCACAACCTGTTAGTTGTCAACTGGATAGATGGAAATGTTCCAACTACTGAAGCAGGAAGTACTGGTGCCACTGGAATCAAGAGTGGGTCCAACTGACTTGTGAGCGGAGGGTTAAAATGAGGAAGAAATCCTTTTGTGAAGAAATCCTCTGGCAAACTTGAATCGTCAGTTGTCCAAACAGATCCTGTGTGAGATCTGGGAGACTGATTCCCCGAAGATGGGGAATCTGGTTCACTGGAGCTCGACGGATCATTTAGAGTGAGGATGAGGGTTGGATGTGGCCATGGTGACTGTTAATTTTATCAATAAATTTTATCTTGATGTTCGTTAAAGTCTCAAAATGATAGGACTCGGGTACCTAATATAAAAAATACACTAAGTCTATCAATCAGAAAACAAAGGGAAAATACCTCGTTTGATAAGCACCGATCACTGGAGATGA
Source organism: Pinus tabuliformis (assembly GCA_031772625.1). Lineage (NCBI taxonomy): Eukaryota > Viridiplantae > Streptophyta > Pinopsida > Pinales > Pinaceae > Pinus > Pinus tabuliformis. Next base: position 663,255,285 of record CM062818.1, on the reverse strand, counting down.
AACCTGGTATCTCAATGAGTAATAGAGAAGGATGGCCAGATGTACAGTTACGGTTACTTTAGAGCTTCACCCAAATCTCAAATTCAGGGGCCAAGTACTCTCGTGAAGATGACCACCCTCCCAAAAACTAAGGACAAAGTAGGTCTGTCTATGTTAGGTACCAGGATAGCCCGTCCCAGTCACCTTGTGTAAGTCCCTATAAGTTTAGCCACTAGAGATACCTCAGATCACAGAAATTACCGGGGAGGACATAGTCATAGACAACACGCTATGCGGGCAGGATACCTAAGTCCTTGACTCAGTTCTGAAATCCCCAAAGGGACCCCCAGTACGCAGAGTGCCCAAAGGATTTGTAAGAGAAGGTGGGCTACCTTCAATTACGGTCCGATTTTATCTTGTATTTTGCTCTATTGTTAGTGGAGTGGTCCTAGTAATATGAGTGTAGAAGGAATTTTTCGCTCGTTAATGACACTAGTTTTGGTTTTCAACCTTGGGTAGTTCACTCACATGCTTATCCCAAGATCCTAGCCTAGCTAATGTTGGTTTGCTCAAAAGATTATCTGATTTGATTTTAATGTAAATTTTATGTGCACTTGATTATTTGTCTTCTGTAAGGCTGTTGACATATGAAATATGGTGAGACTCTTAACTCAATAAATCATGCAGAAACAATGCTTTGAAAAAAAAATTCAATTTGATGCAAACAAGCTTTATTCTACATATTCATATTTTTCACATATTCATAGTTTCGTCTGTGCATCTATAGTCTTTCAACACATGCATAACCAAAAGATTCTTTTCCAATATTTCCTAACAACTACTGAAAACCAAAATGAAGCAACTCACAACTATTTAAAACAGAAGGATGAATACAAAATATCAGTCTTTCTTTCAAGAAAAATGTTTTTTAAGAGAGAAAAACCAAAACTTTTTCCTAAAAATAAATTTCTAGGACACCAATTTTGCTGACATAATATAGTTACAGATCTTATTTCAGCCCATGAGAAGATTTTCCATCCCTTTTGGTCCACAAATACTACTAGAAATGAAGGCAAAGGGAGACTAACGCTCTGTAATAGTGGTTACAGAGAGTTAGTAGGGTCACTAACGCTCCCTGTACATAGGCACAGTGCTTTATAAAGCTTTGTGTAGCCTGGTAACCTGCGTTAGTGTGGGAAATCTTTCACAACAAGGGTTTCCAAGATCAGTTTCTGAGATGAATGTATACTAGTAGGATGTAGAAAGATATTTGGTGGATCAGAAAAGGATTGCTAAAGAATAGGGAGCTCTTAGAAGGAAGAGAGAACAGAGAAGAGTCTAGGTAAACTGGGAACTAGATGTATACTCCCCAGCAGAGTCGCCAATTCTGCTATGGGGTAAAATTCACGGTGTATTGAGAATGAAAAATACCCTCAAAGGCCTTCCTGGGACCTTCGACAAAGTGTAAGATTATCTACAGAAGCTACCAAGTTATACACATGTTCATCTATCAAATATAAGTTAACAATGTATGGAAAGAGGATTACCTCAAGTCTCCTTCTAGATTTGTTTGGAGATCGTTATGTAGCCAAGAAGAAATCCCTCGAAGCTAGCTCCAAATCAATTCCTACACAAAGGAAAGGCAAACACAATCACAACATACAATCTTGAAAACTAATATAAGAATGCATAATGAACATCTATTTGCATACAACTAAACCACTCATCTAAACAAGTATCGAAATGAACAACTCAATGAACAATGTTACCAACACTATGGAGTAGGGAACACAATTGTAGCTCTGTATTAATAATGGAAGAGTGATTACAACCATCTATTGTATCAGTCTTCCCTTTCCCCTTCTTCTTCTCTCTCTCTCTCTCTTTCAGCTCACTCTTCAAGTGTATGATAGTTCACAATAGCTTAGTGGGCTATCCTTTCAAATGCTCTGACCCTTCTAACAATAACCCTCACTTTGCTTATATATCAATTGAGATAGGGTTGCCAAGCTCCTCCTAGATTTCATTAGGGAAAAAGCAATGGACTTGCTCCTCTTTTCAGTTCTTTCCCATTTTCCTTCTTTTCTTAGATTAGAAATGCTCCAAATATCTTGATTTTGGATGTTTCCTTTCTTTTCTTGAGCAAATTTAGGGATAAATATCTAGATATTTGTGAGTCAATTCATTGGCTTGACCCATTGAACTTCCCTTAGTTTCACTAACGCTGCCCCTTCACTAGTAACATGAGTTAGTGGGGTCACTAACACTCCCTTAGGCTTGGTAACAAGCTTTATAAAGCAGGTTTTCAGTGTGCAACCAGTGTTAGTGTGGAATCAAGGCCTGCAATTGTGGTCTTTGCTTCAGTCATCATGTCTTTCACCTCTGAGTTGATGAGGAGGTCATTTTGTTGTATAACACTATGCTCAATTTGATGCTTATCATGCCTTGCCTTGTACTTGGCCTGGCTTCTTTCCAGCTATTCCTGCACTGCCTGGTGAATTTCTTGGATCTGTTCAATGAACTTGGTTGCTTTGTCCACATCACTATGTCCATCAACTGCTATGTCTTTACTAAAGACAAAATCCAAGGGAGACCTTGGTATAAAACCAAAACAAGTCTCAAAAGGAGATCTCTGTGTAGAAGAGTGTTTAGCACGGTCGTAAGCATGTTGCACATAAAATAAATGTTCATCCCAAAGCTTGGGGTGCTTGCTGCAATAGCCTCTGAGCAACTGGATCACTGTCTTGTTGACCACCTCTATTTGGCCATCTGTTTGTGGATGAAATGTTGTGCTCTTCTTCAATCTGGTGTCCATTAACTCCCATAGACTTGACCAAAACTTCCCAACAAATCGGGAATCTCGATCAAAGACAATAGAAGTGGGTAACCCAAAATGAACTAGAAACTGTGGATAATCCGGATCATGACACTACAAAAAACTTCCATAGAAGCTTAAAATATAATATAACCCATACATGCTAAAAGAACAAATTTGCTATTTGTTCAACTATAATCTGCTTGTTACAAGGTATTAAAATACACATTTTGTTGAACCTATCCACAATAACATATAAGTAATCACAACCTTTTCTATATTTTGGCAATCCTCCAACAAATTCCATGGAAACACTTTCCCAAGGATGAGAAGGAACTAGAAGTGGAGTGTACAAGCCTAGTTTTCTATTGCTAGGCTTGCTTTTAGCACACATGGTACACCCTCTAATATATCTAGAAACTATTTCATGCATTCTAGGCTAATAACAGAATCTTTGTAGTTGTGCAACTGTTTTACTTCACCAAAATGACCTGATATTAGAGAAGTATCTGCATTTGAGATTATGTTAACTCTTTCAGTTTGAGGAATGCATAACTTTCCCAAATGATATAATAGTTGATATAAACTAATCGCTAAGTCAAATTTGCATGCCTTGGACATTAATCTCGTTGCTGCTATGTCTGAGGAAGATGAAGAGAGTTCACCTACTCAGGTATTAGAAAATTTTCTTCTTTCTCCTTGGTATTCAGACATTGTTTATGTACTCCAAAATTTGTCACCACCACCTGGAATGGCTAAGAATAAAAGTAGAACACTGAAATTTAAGGTTTCCAAGTTTTGTATCATGAAAAATGCACTTTATTGGAAATATCCCAGTGGTGTCTTGCTCAATTGTTTGGTTGAAGAAGAGGCAAAACAGGTTATGGAGGACTTTCACAAGGGGGATTGTGGAGGCCATCTTTTCTGGAAGACAACAACCAATAAAATTTTGAGAGTGGGATATTATTGGCCAACTCTTTTTGCTGATGTGTACAAAACTGTAGCAAGCTGCCACGAATGTCAGATTTTTCAAGGTGGGAGGAAATTGCAGCCTTTAGCACTCAAGCCCATTGAAGTAAGTGCTCCATTTCAGCAGTGGGGTTTAGACTTCATCGGTGAGATCCATCCTACTTCTTCAGCACAACATAAATGGATCCTCACAGCGACAGATTATTTCACCAAATGGATTGAGGCAATTCCTACAAGGCAGGCCACTGATTCAGTAATTATTTCATTTCTTGAAAACAATATTTTGTCTCATTTTGGCTGTCCAAATAAGTTGATCACTGATAATGCAGCAGCCTTCAAATCTAAAAGAATGATGGACTTTTGTAATAAATATCAAATCACTTTGGGTCACTCAACTGCATATTACCCGCAAGGTAATGGATTGGCGGAATCCTCAAATAAATCTTTGTTCAATATTATCAAAAAGTTGTTGGAAATGAACAAGAAAAGTTGGCACAAAAATCTTGCTATTGCACTTTGGGCAGATAGAGTAAGTCAAAATAAATCTATAGGCATGTCCCCTTTCAAGCTTGTGTATGGTGTGGACACAATATTCCCGACCTCTCTCGTAGTTTCGGTGGTTAAACTTCTGCAGGAAGCTGGCAGCGAAGACGATCATTTGTAGTGGAGAATCAATCAAATGATCCATTTACAACAGACTAGAGAGGAGGTTTTTCAGAACACTTTCAAGCTGCAAGAGAGAATCAAGAAGATATATGATCGAAAGGCAAAGGCGGCCAAGTTTCAAATAGAAGATGTGGTGCTGAAATGGGATGCAAGAAACAAAGGTAAAGGTAATCATGGCAAGTTTGAGAACCTTTGGAAAGGACCTTTCAGAATAGTTGCATATCGAGGCCAAAATGCTTTCCTTCTTAAAGAAATGAATGGAGAAGACTATCCAGGTGGGTTGGTCAAAGGTCGATTGCTCAAACGATACTATTTTTGAAGTGTTTTCTGTTGTAATATGTATCACTGTACATATCAACTTGTTTAAATTTCATTGCAAGTGTCTACTATATCATTATTTTAGTTTGGGGCCTGAGGTGAAGGCTATAAAAATAATGTTTGATTTCAGTTTTGGTTTGGTTTTTTTGAGTCAGGTCTTTCGTTTGATTTCAATCCTGAAATTGAGTCAGTTTTGAGTCAGATTTCAGTCCTAAAATTGAGTCAAAAGTTTAGTTTTGGTTTGTTGAAGTTATTGACTCCATAGCCCAATGGGCGAAGGAACTGTCTGCTCTCCCAAAGATTTGCTGCTCTTGGCACCTCCAAGCAGCTACCATCCCCAGTGGAGCCAATGTTAGTGTCGATATCTTCATCCCTCCGTTAGTGATCAAATTCTCTTGTTGCATTGCATATTAGGTGTCTCACTCAGTCAACTGCATTCCATTAGGATCATGGATCATTTGATGGTAGTGGCTCATTGTACATTTTCCCTCATGTCCTTTACTTGCTGGCCTATTTCTGCTCATCTAGATCATCTGCAATCATTTTTTGTCTTTAAATTTGCAAAAGTCATTTCTAGAGTTTTTAGTCCCATTAGGTCTAGGGTTTCATAAAAAAGGTCTTCAAAGGGTTCAATAACGGTTAGCAGGCGCGTGAGGAGGTTGAATAAAGTTCCAGTACCAATAAATTCCATCATCATATGCCCAGAAATGAATTTTTCATGTATATAATTTGGTGTAATCCCAATTTTTCATATGTAACAGTTTCAGTGGAAACCCTGGTCACCTTGCCAAGCTTTAGCAACTCCATCCACTACAAGGCAAACAAAAAATCAAGTCATTCAGTTAATCAGAGGCAAAATAAAGAAAAACTGCCTAAAACAGAGTTTGAAAAGAAAGTGTCAAATGTAAACATTACAAAAGTGGGTTTTATGAAGTGAAAAATTAAAGTCTTTTGTATATAAGTTATTTCTTGTGTTTAAAAGACTCATTTGCATCCAAAAGAGCAAGAGAGATTTAGAGCAAGCTCGTGGTAACAAAATCGCAACAAAAAGTTTCAGTTTTAGGGGCGCGGCGCAACGCATAGAGCTGGCGCAGCACATTGGGCCACCTTCCACAGTATAAAAACTATATTGGCGCGGCACATATAGGAGGCGTGGCACGTTGGGTTTGTGGTGCGGCGCATAGAGATGCAGGCCATTTTCACCACAAATTCATCCAAATTCTCAATTTGTTTGGTTTGCTCCGGTCCAAAGTAAGTCAACAACTCTTCAAATGCCAATGAAAGTGTGTCTTAAGATGTTTATGATGATTTAGTAAAAAAAATTTCAAACCCTACTTCCTTGCAATTTTTTCTCAAAACATGATTGCTTAGGGTTTGTAAATTTTTTTTTGTTGCCATCACTCCCTCACCTTTTTATTCCCTCACTTATTTTCTAGTTTCATTAACCCATTTTACTATCCCCCATATCCCTAAATTCATTCACCCCTATCCCCAATTCCCATTATCCCAAACCCTAGCTACAAAATTCCCAAACCCTAATTGCTATCCCAAAAGCCTAAAAACTGTCCCTAAAACCCTTCAATTCCCCAAATTCTAGTCAGCAACATTCCCAAAATCCCTCTTACCCTCTCTCTTAATAGTCCCTCATACATTTTCATACACTTTGCAGCAAAAGATCAAAGACACCTAAGATCTCTACATACTCATCTAAGACAACACAAACATTTGGCAAACATGGAGTCTGATCCTTCCTATGACTGAGATGAAGAGACACACAGTGACTCTCCTACTGAAATGCATGCACCAAGGAGACCTCACAAGGGTGGTAAACATATAAGAGAGGAGCCTACTTCACTTGCCGAGCTGCAGGCCTACCCTCTTGCTGTCACATGCTTTCAACACCAATCTTGTTATCAATTCTGTGAGATGGTTGCAAGAGTCCAGTACCATCATGAGTTGGCCAAGTTGTTTGTGCTTCATCTACATAATGCCCAGTCACTCTAGCAAGTGTGACATTCACCTTGACATCGAAGTCTATTTCTCTAGCAACTAGCATTCCCAATGTCGATGAGCAGTGGAATAAAAGGCAATAGATTGAGAGAGAACAGTATGAGCCTTACATCAAGGCCAGTTATCAGAGACATCTCAGCAGAGTTTTTCCTTTCCGGTATCTAAATGACTCATATGCTCCCTTGATGAAACTCATAATTAAGTATTTCAGCTGTGAGGGTTGGTTTTCTCGCCTATATGCCTATCACATCAGATTGTTGATGTACTTTACCAGGGTGAGAATGATGAATCTCCCCTACTTCATTTGCCAGAACATTGAGAAGATGAGCACCCTAGTGCAAAAGAAGACTCCTCAACAATAGTACAACAATATATATCATTTTGCACTCATCAAAATTGTGGTCATGCATCAGCTTGGTTTACAGAACATCTCATGGGAGGATTTCATTTTTCATGAGGTCTTCACAGCTCCTCAAGTACCTCTAGAAGTAGGTGGACCTTCACATTAGCATGAGAGTCATGAGACACAGACCGCTAGTGTGCCGGTGTTTGTCACCTATCAAAAGGGCACTAGAAGGTTGTTTGAAGCAACAAAGAGAGTATTATCTCCACCCAGGGTGGAAGGGGTCTTACTTCCTCCATCAGTAGAGAAGGTCTAGGACAAGGGCAAGCATCCATTGCATCATGAGGGGCCTTTAGGTGAGTAGGAGACAGATTTCATTCTCATTCAAGATGATGACACTGATTTGGGCTCACAAAGCTCAAAGCTTAGAGAGATCATTTAGGAGTAGCAAGAGGACATCCATGGTTTGTCTCTCAACCTGGAAGGAGCCAAATGGATAATCAACTATCTGGAGCAAAGAAAAAAGCAGCTAGAGGATCAACAAACCATTATGGAGTTGCAAAACATATGAGAAAACCAGCAAGATGCCAAGAGGAGGAAAATCAAGTTGACATCACTTGAACAAGAAATTGAAGCTGATCTGAATCTTGGCTCGAAAGGATAAACATACATTTGGAAAAGATGTTGGAGAAGGCCAACAAAGAGAAAAACATGTTGAGGCACATGGCCTACCACTACTTGGCGAGAAACAAGGTGTGCAAAGCAAGAATCAGGAACTTGAAGGCCAAGTTGAAGAAGGCATCAAGGAGGCGAAAAGAGCATGATAGACTTCAAATCTTGGCTGAGGCTTCCTTGGCTAAACATAGTACTTAATGGAGGACACTCAGCCCAAATTTCAAAAAAATTGGGACACTTTTTGCAATTTTGAATTTTTTGGGCCAAAAAACAAGTTTTCCTGCCCAATGTGCTGCACCACCTGGTGCTCGCTTTTGATGGAGACATCCTTTTGAGGAAAACTCAGCATATTTAGATTTTTCATAAAAAAAAATATGCATGCCTACCAATGGTCAAGAAATTTTGACATGTTTTGAGCCCCCAAAAAGCTCAAAAACACCCCAAAATTGACCTTTCTGCCCCTTTTTTGACACACAGGAAGCAGTGTTGGGAGAACTCAATTTTGGAGGGGCAAATAGAGGTGAAACTAAAAAGTTCCACTTGTTATGGAAAGTAGAGAGGCAGTCCTTTCTAAAAAGTACACGTGGAGCAAATTTGGACACCGGGAACACCTCCAAAAGTAGCTGCAAAAAGGCGCGATGCATAGGGAAATCAGCGCAGCGCAATGGAAGAATTTTGCTCAGTTTGACCAAGAATACTCTATTTTCACCTAGCCTCTTGACAGTTTGACTTTTCTCCTTCTTAACGTCAAAATCATGATGTAATTTGATATAATTTGATGGATCTTGATGTAATTATGTTGAATTTTCACTCATAGAGGTAGATTCATCCATGAAAACGTAGTTTGCAACTGAATGAATTAGTTCCATAGTTTGTAGAGGCAAGCTATTCCACTTCCTACTTTATAGTTCTCAATTTAGAATTTGTTGGAATAGCTCCTAAACTCATGAGATCAAACCATAGAGGCTAGCATGAGTTGTTTTTTTCCTATATCTTATGTTTTTTCAGTGATTAGCATGGTTGGACTTTTGGGAAATCTTGGAGCTTCATTGTATACATTTTTCCGCAGTTTGGCTAAGGAATAGACCAGCTATTTGCAACACTTTATGGGATTCATGTGGCATCCTGCTTTGGTATTGTGTTTTCTTCTGTAATTGTAAGTCTATATGTGTTTTATGTATACCATTATCTCTCTTTATTCCATCTTAACTAAATCAAACAAGGAAAAAGGTAGAATACATTGAAAGTGCAGTGCTCTACCTAGGGCTTGTTTAGTTATCTATGTTTTTAGCTGTTTGAAAAGGATCCTTGACTTTTCCATGCCATTTTCAACCCCTCACCTATCTAAAAGCTCTCCATCTTACTCAATTTGAAGTACCAAATCACTTGCTTACCTTGCCCCATAGAGATCTCTGTAAAACTGAGCGTCATTCCCCACACCCAAATCTGCCTTTCACATTTAAGCCAACAAAACATCATCAAATTTAATCAAACTCTTTTGCACACATACCTAGCCTAAAATTAGTCATCACATCAGTCATCTCAAGCGTCATTGATCATATTTTGTTGAGATTGACAAGGAGAGAGCCCCCTCCCAACCTGGTAGGGCTAGCTACCAGGTTAAGCGTGGTTTGATGTTATCCTAGATCTTACCTTTCTTAGCCTGAGGTAAATTTAGGCACGAATAGGATAATTAACTACTATAGAATTAAATGTCTCAGAGTGATAACATATGGGTTTACCATGTTGCATCAACACTGCTCCCATGGCATAGTCATTGGCATATGTTTCAATCTCGAATGGTATTTGAAGATCTGGCAATGCTAGTACTGGTGTTATACTAATTTTTTCTTTCAAGGTGTTGAAGGCTTTCCGTTGTTTTGCCTCCCCACTAAAACACCTTGTTCAATCTTGTTAAAGCATGTAAGGGAGCTAAAATCAAGGAGAAGTTAGCAATAAACCTTCTCCAATATTGTGTTGCTCCTAGGAAGCTTCTAACTTCTGTAGCAGATTTAGGTTTAAGCCAGTTCACAATGACTTCATCCTTAGAGGGATCTATCTTCAATTCACCACCCCCTATAATATGACCCAAATAATTTAAATATGTTTTTCCAAATTCACATTTTGATAACTTCACATAAATATTTCCTTTTTTCAAAACATCTAGAGTCTACTTTACATGCTTCAGATGTTCTTCCCATGTTTTACTAAAAACAAGAATGTCATCTAAATATACAATTACAAAATCATGAATAAAAGGTCTGAGTACATCATTCATAACTCTCATGAAAGTGGCAAGAGCATTAGTTAAGCCAAAAGGCATAACTATCCATTCATACAGCCCTTGCTTTGTTTTGAAAGCAGTGTTCCATGCATCTTGTTCTACTACTCTAACCTGATGATAGCCACTACGCAAGTCCAACATGGAAAAGTAAACAGCTTCTTTGAGCTTATCTAATAGATCATCAATGCGAGGAAGAGGATAACGATTCTTGATTGTTATTTTATTCAGTGCTCTATAATCAATGCACATCCTCCATGAACCATCTTTCTTTCTCACTGACACAATTGGAGATCTACATGGTGATGTGCTTGGTCTTATGAATCCTTTATCGAGCAGCTCCTGTACCTACTTCTTGATCTCTGAATTCTCTAAAGCGGATAACTTGTACATTCTGATGTTAGGCAATGGAGCAACTTGCTTCAAATGAATATCATGTACTATTTCCCTTTTGGGTGGCAGACTTTTAGGTTCTTGAAATAGGATATCATATTCCGAAACAAATTTTTCTAAATCAGCTTTCTGTTTAGCACCACAACCTTCAAATGCATTGGTTTTATCAGGGTTATTTTCCTTTACAACCATTAGTAAAAATTGCTTGCATGAATTTACAATTCTTTTCATCTACCGTGAGTTTATGAGAGTGTAGTTATTTTTGAGTTGATGAGCTCTTACAATATATTCTATTCCATCTTTTGTGAGTTGATACTTATCTTTAGTTCTATATAAAATGCCTTTTCTATCATACAAGTAAGGACTTCCTAAAACAATACTACATATATCCAAGGGAACTATATCTAACTCAAACTCATCTACAAAAGTTAAGCCAAAAGCAAACCTGAGTTTACATTGTCTAATCACTTGTAGCTTTGCTTTATCACATACCCAACCCAATGGATATGGATTCTTGTGAGGTTTGGTTAGTAGTCCCAGCTTCTTTACAATTGCTTCAGAAATCAAGTTTACTTGTGATCCACTCTCAAATAAAGTCTCAATATTTTGATGCTTGGAAATAACTCTAATATGAAAAAGCTCATGTCTTTTCCTCTCATTGTCTTCATTATCAATAGATTGTGCAAAATTACTAGTAGATGCTTTAGAATTTTTACCTTTTATACCTGTGGTTGTGACTATTGTTTCATCACCTAAGTCTCACCCCAAATCTTTCTGAATAGCAGCAATAGTCTTCTTCTTCTTGCCATTGAACTTCTTGGGTTTCAGCTCCGGATGCAAAGACCAGTAGTGAGTGCATGAAGGTTTGTCTTTCTGTACAGCATTTGCCTTCCTCTATTTCCATTTCTTCTTCCTCTTTTCCTTGTTCTTGCTTGCAGTGGGTTTTGATGATCCCCCAATCTCTAGGTTCACATTCTTGCCTCTAGCCTCTAGATGTGTAGCCTGGACTGATACCTCATCTATGCTAGTAGGGTTAAACTTGAGAATGGTGTGCCTCAAATAGCTATACAAACCACCTATATACTTCAGCAAAGTTCTAGGTGAGTCTAGATAAATGCCTAGAATTAAAGCTCTTTTTCTAAATTCCTAGGTATAGCTTTGTACACTTGGCCCCTTTAATTGGGGAAGAGTTTGCCAACTCATCATTACTTACTACATATAAGCTAGTGGATAGAATTGATTTTTAATGGCAGAAACAAATTCACTCCAGGTAGAAAGAATTTTACCATGCTTCTTCAAATTAGCTTATGTCTTTCCTTCCCACCACACTAGGGCAGTTCCTCCAAGGCGAAGGCTGGCCAGCTGAATCTTTCTCCTTTCTGAATTGATGTTTCGCACCCTGCAATATACATCAATCTATCTAATCCAGTTATCTAGCTTTTCTGCATTTAATTCTCAATCATATATTGGCAAATCAAATTTTACATCTAATTTAATCAAAGATGTTTTCTTCTTTTTATTTTCAGGGCTAGAAGGAGGTGTTGATGGAGGAGGCTCTTCCCTTTTTCCTTTTCCTTCTGAATGGCTATCTAGAAGACGTTACTCTATTCCTTTGTCTTGTTTGGAGGTTGAAGTACTTTCGTCTCAAACTTTATTAAATTCTATATACATCTCATGGTCATGAAATTGTCCATGAACTGAGAGTCTGATTCCAAGGGAATTTCCTCTGCCATTTTTCTCCTAGGATGGACTCTTCCAATTTCTGGGTTAGCCTCAACCAATTCTCCTTCTCCTAATTTGAGCTTTGACCTATTTAGCATTCAACAATCCAACACAAGCTTGTCTAACCTTAGCAAACCTAAAGCTCTGATACCACTTTATCTAATTATGAGATCTTAGACAATTATTAAGGTATTACAGACTCATGTGCATGGATTTTCCTATGTTACTTTGTGCAATGGATTGATAAGATTGTGAAATACATAGACAACAAAGCAGTTAAAGAACATAATAGACAAACACACATAAACAAAACAAGTTTAATATGGAGTTCACGCAAAACTCTTGGGCTACATGTCCAAGTCTAGCCTTCAGTGGTGACCTCTCTATTATGTCTTCAAAAATAGAGTTTTTACAAAAGTGAGCTCAAATTGAGTCTCACACAACAAATACAAAACAACAAGGCTTTACTTGGATCCTCCAAGTCTTTCTTAGTACACAAACTCTCCTCACTAACTCTCCATCTCTGTTTTCTCTCTATCTCAACACTGCTTGCTCTACTTTCTACCAATCTTTGGCTTTAAAGCCAATCGGCATTGTCTGTTCATTTCTTCTTCTCAGGCTCTCTGGCTTCCCAGTCTTTGTCCACTCTAATCCCCCCTCTGAGCGTTAGCAATCATTGCTAAATGCTTTTAGGGACGGTGGCCACCTGTTCTGTAACAAAATGGGTCATCAGACCTTTGAAATCCCTAGAAACAACATTCTTTATGCTCACAGAGAAACACACTAAAAACACAGGAAATTTGCCAAACTATCCTTTATCATATTTGAAATACTATAGATTTTGCCTTATAACTCCTATCGGGTCCGCCTTTATGTCGCTTATCGCATCCCCACCGTTTATCTAGGAGATCTAGATCCAATGGCTGAGGTTCATTTCGGGTGGCTCATTCATACAAGGGTTAACGCTCGAGAAGGGTGGTTTTCTCTCTCCAGGGCCTGGCCATGTGGCAGCCAGTGTATGGGCTCTGGCAGAGCCTGGCCAAAACCACTTACCGTCTACGACCGCCTGAAATCCCACTTGTTTCCTTTCTATTAAAAAATACATTAAACACTGAAAAATCTTGTAAAATGGATTTAGACGGACATGAAATATTATGCATATGCATTCATAAACCCTTTCGTGTCTGATTTCATCGCATCGATGCTTTCCCTTCGTATTTCATTTATTTAATGAAAAATGCAAATACAAAGGAAAATATTGTTTTACAAAACTCAATATATATATATATATATATATATATATATATATATATATATATATATATATATATATATATATATATATATATATATATATATATATATATATATTTATAATCCCGTTGGGTCTGGCTATCATAGTTGCATGAATCGGCCCCACTCCTCTGTGTTGCTCTGATGCGATATTGCGATATCGCAATCGCATATCGCACATACCCCTGGGTAGTTTTTAAGTGCTCATCTGTAATCGCCAATTCTGATATCGCAATTCAAGTTGGGCTGTTGATCTGCGCGCTTGATCGATGGTCCTCGTTGACCCCGCTGATTGCTGTTGCATATACCATGTGGTCTCTGCTAATAGCCTCTGCTTGCCACCGTTGATTACGATTTGCCAATCAGATCTAGACCGTTGATCGGCCAGATTTGACGACTCCCATGCAAATTAGTTTTAACCCACCGATACTCTATTTTTCAATGTTTTCTCTATGTTTTTGCCTCCCAATAGTGTAATCTGACTTTTTAAAAGGCTCTTCTTTTGTGATAGTCTTGAATGTTTAGAAGAATTTGAAGACTTATAGGGATTTCTAGGATCCATTTGGATCAACCACCCACCTACATACCCCCCAACATGGGGGGAGGCTGCCCCCCCTATGACCCTCCCGGAGCGCCTGGTGCAATGTACAGGGGCAACTAGTCATGGAAAGAATATAACACAACCCGACATAGTTGCTATCATAAAACACACACATAACTAGCATAATAGAAATAGAGATATCATAAACATATAAGACATTAAATCCATAAATACATCAGTACATCTACACATGAAAATCAAGGGAATGAATTTCTCATTAATGAATGCAATAAACCAACTAGAGATGGGACTACCACGTTCAACCTAACCTTAGATTGGATAAGCCAAGTCCCTCTTCATCCAATCACCCTTGTTCCATATTCCAATCATGAATGTAGGACTCATAGAACTCACCAAAAACACCAAGAAGCATGGATTCCACCAAAGTTCTCATCCTAGACTGAGAGGAATTTGAGTGCCTCCTAGTCTCTTGGGATTTATCACAATCCACAGTCAGATTCAAGGATCACTAGGCCCTACACCAATACACACTCTCCAGGCTTTTCCATACATCCCATCCCGGGACTACTAGGCCCAACGAAGATAAAATCCACCTCTTGTCTTTACCATATATCACACCATTCACCGACAAGGATTCCTAGGCCCATTGAGGCACACAAGTTGGTTTTACAACAACCCATGGTCCAGTTCAAGGGTTACTAGGCCAATGGCTTTACCATGATCCATAGTCTAGTTCAGGGACCACTAGGCCATGTGTTTTTCAGTTCAAATATCCACCACACTCAGGTTTGAATCCAATGTGCCCATCCCACATTAACCGAATGTGAGAAACCATCTCATCAAAGCTATTAGGAAATGGAAAGGCTAGGCCGAAGAACATTGTCACACCTAAAAAAACCCATGCCATGATAGAAAATAACCACATTAAATCCCATGCATGCCAAATATAGCAAGGAAAAAACACATGCAAGTTGATACCTACAATGAAGCATATTGTAGTTGCTTGATCTTGCCTCTCCCTGCTTGATCTTTGCTTCCTCTTGCCTTGTTTTCCTTTCTTTCTCTAATCCCAAAGTGCTCCAAGAAACTCTAAGTGTCCAAGAGTGAGAGAATAATGAGAGAGCTCCAAAACTCAACTAAAAAATTGTTACGAACTGATCTTCAAAGCCTTTTTATGAATGAGGCCTCTATTTTCTTCATTTTCCATTATTTTCCTTCAATTTCCTCCTCACATGCAACCTCTAACCTTTCACCTCCCTTTTCTCCTAATTTCCATTATTTTCATAAATAAATCTGCCAAAAATGTCTTTCTTCCTTTCCAAAGCCTTAGCCATTGCCTTTGCCAATTTCCTTAGCCATAATAAGCCAAATTAACACCCCCTAGGGTGTCTTGCCCAACATTCAACTTGGAATAAGTGTCCCATCAACCATGGTTATTGTTTTTAACTTTTATTACGTGGAATTTTCATTAGGGTTGTTACAGAACCATCCCCCTTGGGGGACATTGTCCTCAGTGTTCAATCACACATATACCTCAGCAACCTGCTAAAAGAAGACATAGTGCTCATGGAGCTTTATAAAATAGCTCGATGCAGTGTTTACAATGAAAGACCTGCACAAAAGAAAAACATCATGACAACATACCATTTACTAGAGCTTTATAACATAGCTCATTACAGTATTTACAATAATCATCCTGCTAAGTGCCAACCCACATGAGATCATAATATCATGATAACATAACCACATTATAGCATAGTAACATGACAACATAATCATAATGTCATGGCACCCATACCGCATAGTGGAGCTTTATAAAATAGCTCATGGTGGTATTTACCTGCATATACATATGTACATATAGCAATATGGCCAAAAATATATAACAAAAACATATACCAAATCATATACCAAAACATATATTAAAAAATATACCAAACACCATATCTAAGCATATACCAAACACCATATCAAAGCATGTACCAAACCACCATATCAAAGCATATACCAAACCACAATATCAAATCATATACCAAACCACCATATCGAAGTATATACCAAACCGCCATATCAAAGTTGTTTTGCCTCATCCGAGAAACAAGGAAGGACAAATAGCTTGCATTTGATCCGTCATTTCCCATGTAGATTCATTAGGCCCATAGTGCTTCCATTTCACTTTAACTTGCTTGATTCCTCTGTTTCGGAGCATGAGCACCTTTTTCTGCAATATACATTGAGGCTCTAGCTAGAATTCTCCATCTGGTTCCACCTACAATACAGACTAGTCAATCACATGATCAACATCCTTAACATGCTTCTTAAGCAAATATGCATGGAAAACATCATGAACTTTCATTTTCGGAGGCAGTCTAAGTCGATAGGCTACTGGCCCAATACTCTCAATGATACTGAAGGGTCCATAAAACAGTGGTGCCATCATGCCACATGATCCAATACACAAGGAGCTCTACTTCGGTTTTATGCACAAATGCACTTGTTCCCCAACCTGGAACTCCTTGAACAACATGTTCCTATTTTCATAACTCATCTGTCTATCTTGTGTTGGCTTTATATTATTCTTGATCACCTACATTTCTTGTTTCATGTCTACCAACATATCTATTCCACTCAATAACCTACTAATTGGATCACTCCAACTGATAGGAGTGTTAAAACTCTACCCATACAATGCCTCAAAAGGACTCATCCTCAATTACTCCTGATAATCGTTGTTGTATGCGAACTCTACCAATGGGATATACTCTTCCCACTTCCACTTCTAATGCATCACATACATCCTCAACTTGTACTCCAATATCTTGTTGACCCACTCTGTCTGTCCATCGTTTTGTGGATGATAAGTTGTGTTGAAGGCCAACTTTGTGCCTAAACCTACAAATAACTCCTTCCAACACTTGCAAGTGAACTTCGCATTCCTGTATCACACAATATTCCTTGGAATACCATGCAATATAACCACATCTTTGATGAACACCTATTCCACATCGCTAGCTGAGAATGTAGACTTCATAGGAATGAAGTGTGCAACCTTTTTTAACCTGTCCACAATCACCATGATGGAATCATGCTGCTTCATCATCTTAGGCAACACTGTGATGAAATCCATGGAAATAACCTCCCATTTCCATTCTAGAATCACAATTGGATGTAGTAGTTGACCTAGATGGTTACACTCTTCTTTCGCTCGTTGAAAGTCGAAACACCTCGTCACAATATTTTCTACATCCCTCTTCATATTTTTCCAATAGTAGAATCTCTTCACCACTATCAGTGTGTTCTGATAACCTAGGTCACTTGAATAAGGTTTCTCATGAAGCTCCCCCAATAACACCTTCTTGAGCTCACAGTTATCTAGTTCATATATCCTATCTTGGAATATAACCAATCCATCTGTTGTAAGACAATAATACATAGCTTATGCACCTGCACCTGTACCTGTACATGTGCATGTACCTGTACTTCCACCTATACATGTACCAACACCTTGCTACAACCTATGCATAATCTCCATATACCTAACATCTTGCTGACATGCCTGCAAGATCCTATCCTATAAGTTTATCCCATATGAGCTCATAGTTGCCAAGAGAATTAGCTGTACCCATCTGCTGAGAGCATATGCCACTCTGTTCTCTTTACCTTTGATGTACCTGATCTTGAAATCAAACTCACTGATTGTGGCAAACCATCTAGCTTGCCTAGCATTCCGATTCAGCTGGGAAAACAAATACCTCAACCTAATGTGATGAATCATAAGTACAAAACTCTTGCTAAGAAGATAGTGTCTCCACATCTTTAATGTATGTATGATCATTGCTAACTCAAGATCACGTGTCGAGTAGTTATACTCATTCTCGCTTAGTTTTCAGGACTCATAGAATACCACTTGTCCATCTTTGTTATGGACTCCACCAAGCCCTCTCTTGCAAGCATCTATGCATACCACAAAATCTTTGTCTAGAACTACAATCTGTAGCATTGGTGCATGTGTCAACAACTTCTTAAGCTACTCAAAGTTAGCCTCACACTCATCTGCCTATTCAAACTTCTTACCTTTCCTTTGCAATGATGTTATAGGATAAGAAATATCCAAGAAGTTCCTGATGAACCTCCTATAATAGCCTGAAAAACCCATGAAAGATATCACCTCATCCACACTCTTAGGAGCTACCCATACCATGATGGCCCTTATCTTCTCTGGATCTATTGTGATGACCTCCTTGGAGAAATTATGTCCCAAGTAATGTTCCTTTGTCTAAAAGAAACTACACTTATTGAGCTTAGCATACAATTGATGCTCTTTCAACAACCTCAACACCCCTATTAAATGCTCGGCATGCTCCTCCTCATTTTAGAATATACCAATATATCATTAATGAACACAATAACAAACTTATCCAAATATGGATGCAACACACTATTCATCAAGCACATGAATGTAGTTGGAGTATTAGTTAAGCCAAATGGAACAACAAAAAACTCATAATTCCCATACCTGGTCCTAAACACAGTCTTGTAAATGTCCTCCTCTTTGTTATAGACATTTTTGTGCCTTACAGCATTGAGCATGAAATGTCCATAATCCAAGGGATCCAAAGTCCCTAAATGAGTTGTTCCTACCCCTAAAGGAACAAGGTCAACAAAAGACAGCTTCTCCCAGAAGTTCTCCACCAAAAACAACTCAGAAATGGTCAAATCAGGATCAATTCAGTAGCTCCACTAGCTGTCTGCGCTGAAATGCAAAGTCTGCACTGGCTACTTGCACTGCAACGTAGGTAGAAGCACTACCAGGGTGCGCTGAGTGGGAATTGACAAATGGCAAGTTCATTCAACGAGGTGGAAAGACCCTGGAAGCTTCCAGAATCTTCCTCAATGACACTTGCCTCAATGAATTCGACCAAGTGATGAGTAAGAGGTTCTCAACCTCCAAGTGGAAACAAGAACTGACAGTGAGAAGCCACAAGTCAAAACGTGAGCTGACTCATCCTCTCTGCTCACATCTATATATGGATCTCTCAACCAGAGGTTTAGGAGGCTGGAATTTTGTACTTTGCAGAGAATTGCTGTTGGTTTGAGATTGAGATTAGTGCATTGGGTGATTTATGCTTTGTTGGAGGAGAGGAAGGGATTCTTTTGCTGGGAGGTAGATGCTGGATCGGGCCTCACTTGGTTGTATCTCCTCTTGGACTTTATTACTCTATCAATAAACTATTTGAGTTTCCCCTACATGTTGTGTACCAATGATGTTTTGTTATGCTTACATGTTTAGCTTAATCTGATCTTGAGCTTTTTATGAATGTATATCTGTATCTTCTTGTAGTTTCTCTCTCTTGTGATCTTGCAGGAATTCGGTGAAGCTGGGCCGGTGAGGGAGCTGGGAGTTAGGAGCTACAGAAGAGAGGAGCAATTGGATCAACAAACTAGTGAAAGACACAGGTTAGTTAGATCCTTTCTCCTCATTTACATTTCATAAAGAAGAATACTCAATTAGTTTACCTTGTTTGTTGCTAAGGCACTATCACCTCTTAGAGTGGGATAGGGGCATTCCGAATTGGATACTTTTCCCAACAACACTCTTTGATGCGTACCTAATGGTATCCAGATCTCAAGTCAATCTTTGATAATGTTGATGCTCCCTTTATCTGATCAAACAAGTCATCAATTGTCGACAAAGGGTACCTGTTCTTGATAGTCACCTTGTTGAATTATTTGTAGTTAATACATAGTCTGAGAGTACCATCTTTCCTCTTCGCAAAAAATATAGGTGCACCCAAGGTGATACATTTGGCCTAATGTATCCCTTGTCCAACACTTCCTTCAACTGCAACTTTAACTCAACCAACTTAGGTGTGCTCATCATGTAAGGTGTTTTTGATGTTGTAGCTACCCCTCATACTAACTCAATAGAAAAGTCTACCTCCTTGTGAGGTGGAAACTCTGTAATGTCCTCAGGAAATACATTCTGAAACTACTACAAAAGTGGGTATCTATTCAATACATATGCATTCTCAACCTCCTTACCCTTATCACTAGAAATGTCAACTACAAATAACACACACCCTTTCCTGTGGCTATGATTTTCTTGCATAGCTGTCACCATCCTAACTGATGTGGCTTTCTTCTTACGTTGTAAGACTATTGGTTCCCCATTGTCATCAACACACTCAATAGATTTTTCATAACAGTCTACCCCAGTTCTATGAAGATACAACCAGTCCATGTCCAACAACATATCGTATGATCCTGATGGTAATACATTTAAATGTGTTGCGGTAGGCATACCATTCAAATCAAATGCACAAGCTCTTACCCAATGATGAACTCACTTATTTCTACTTGTAGCCAACCATACTAACCAAGATTCTGCATGAAATTCCTTACTGAAACCACACTTATCCACAAATTAAGGACTAACGTAGCTATAATTAGATCCAGGGTCAATCAAAATAGAAATAACTTGATGTTATCGGGAAATCTAGTGTCTATGCAGAGCTGCTAGTCCCACTAAGACTGGTAGCTATCTTAGGAACAAACAAACTAAAACTACTTTCGTTTTCCTTTATGAGAAGTAGATAAGAGGGGAACAAAGGAGACCAACCTCTGTCTTGCGCTTGGTTCCTTGCTTGATTCCTCTCCCTTCAGATAGATCTTTTCCACTCGCTTCCTCGTCTACCTAGCTTATAAGAGCACCCGTGGAATCAAAGCAGCATAACACTATCCAAGAACAGAGATCTACTCTCATAAACAATATAGGACCAGATATATATTGACCACACAAATGCATATTGCATCAATCATACAAGAATGTGGAGGAAAACTTGAATAGCTTTATTAATATCAAGAATAGCAAAGAGGATTACAACCAATTGTTCTAACCCAGTGTCATCCTCTCAGCAAGAAATCCCTTCTTCACCTCATGAAAAGTTTAGATCACCCAACACTATGATGTTACACCAAGAAACCAGCAACACTTCCTTACAAGATACAAAATTCCAGCCTCTAGATCTCTGGGATGAGGGATCCATATATAGATGATTTTAAGGATGTGAGTCAGCTTCTGAGATTTGATTAGTGTCCTCTCTCTGATAGCTCTTGATTCCACTTGGAGATTGATGATCTCTTACTCATCCCTGGGAGAATGCAGAGAAGCAAGTGTCACAGGAGAAGTTTCTAGAAGATTCCATGATCATCCACCTCGCAAATTGACTCTGCCATTTGTCCACTCTCGCCCAT
Organism: Pinus tabuliformis; assembly: GCA_031772625.1. Lineage (NCBI taxonomy): Eukaryota > Viridiplantae > Streptophyta > Pinopsida > Pinales > Pinaceae > Pinus > Pinus tabuliformis. The sequence goes on along the minus strand of CM062818.1, from coordinate 663,234,005 downwards.
CATACCCCATAGAAGGGCTTTTCAGTATGCATCGCACCTCCCGTGTGCATTTAGGTGGGATGCAGCGCACTTTGACCATGGAGTAGGTTAGATGGTCCAGTTTTGACCAGTTCTGAGTAGTTTTTCATGAAGAACTTTTGGGAGATGATGTAATCAGTTGACCTTGTTCTTTTAGGGGATGGAACAACACTTTTAGGGACTTAGGAGTCCTTGGTTTATGGACATGTTTGATTGGGGTTGCAGTGCCCAAAAATGTCTATAACAGTTGCCCCCTAAAGCATGAGGTCGTTAATCTTTTGATGTCGGGTGAAATGCTTTATCATGAGGATCTGAAGTTTTTTCGAGCTAGAAGGCAGCCTGTAATAAGATACAATACAATTCATTATCTTCATCATATTTTCATGATCTAGCTAAGGTGGGCATTCCCATGCTCAGCTTTATAAATTCATTTTCATGTACATAAGACAGACAATCGTCTGAGTGCAGACTGATGATTCTGGTAGAGCCATCATCCCTTAGATTGGATGATTATTTGTGCAGCAATGATGTACATTTGATGTCTTTATTTTCCTGAATATATATCGCAGCCCGGATGGATGAGACTAGATCTGGGGTCTTCAATCTCGTTCGATCTTCACTCAAAGTACAAGTCGATCCATGTGAGAGATGTTCTGGAGTTGAACATGGAAAGACATCGCCTGATTACCAGCCAATGATGCAAGCTGTTAATAGGCGCGAGAGGAATCACCAATAATGATGATGACCCTCAAGGTACTATAGTACAATTCACATGGTGTGAATAAGGGACTTGGCATCGAACACCACACAAAATATTTTGGTCGAAGGCCATTGATGTAAACCTGTCGCCGGAAGTGAGAAACTTGCCATTGAGGCATGCAAGCTTCAAAGTACTGAAACGGTTGTCCCTAAGTCGACTTATTGGATAATGAGATGATGTTGACAAGAAGCGACCCACCGTAGGAGGACCTTAATGAATCCCACATCTATGGCATGGAACTAAGTAAATGGTTTTGGAGGTGAAAACAATCTGATGATATAAGGTTCAGGGTGGTGGTCATGAAAGACTGGAGCGTAAATGTGTTGCAGTGGATGAGACACAGGTGAATTCTCTGAGCGAATTCTCTTGAACATACCGGTGACACTAACATGATGGATTGGTAGCGTTAACCCCAAATATGGATGGTCTGATGGACCAATGGTGATATGACCAGTGAATGGAACAACCCAACCCGGCTCGGATGCGGAGTGAAAGTGTCATGTTCAAGAGCGACTTGCTACCAATAAAGTTTCGTCAAGTTTTCTTCCCAAGTTTTCCCTAGTCATTGCTGACCAATACCTCTTTATTTTTGTCAAGCTTGAGGAGGATAACATATGCTTGTTCTATAATTTTCCCTTCGGGCAAACCCATCGCTATGTTTTAACGAGCCTAGTGATAGTGAAACTCGTTCTTGTCTGTATGGACAAGTTTGTTGCTATTCGGTTTTAACGAGTTTAATGACAAAGATAACTCAGTCCTTTTCAATTTTAGAAAGTCTGAAAGGGACGTAAAGAAAACTCCAATAATCCTTTTTCGTCTTATAATCCCTTAAGTCCGAAAAGGTATAAAATAATACAAAAGGGATGAATTTTCGGTAATTTTAACGAGCCAAACAAAAAAAGTGCTCGATCTTTTTGTGTAATAATCCCTCAGGTCCAAAAAGATTAAAATCTAAAGGAGGGATAGTACTTCCAGTCACTTTAACGAGCTGGAGAGGCCAATTACTCATCAATCTTTTCATGTTTTATGATTCAAATGAAAAGAGCTTAAAGGAGACTCATTTTTCGAGGAACGAGTGATAAATTCGGATAGCAACTAATTCCAGGTAAGGTTTGGAATTTTCCAATCACGGCAGTGTCACAAAGATGGCTAACAGGATCACTCTTCGCAGCTATTCCTCAAAAAAGGTAAACAATCAAATGGAGGTGAATGATCGGCCAATACAAAGTGGAGGTGATGATGAGAACACGACCAAGGCTTCAAAGGTTGATGATAATGTGTTCACGATGGTTATTTACTGGAAATTGGTTCATTTTTTAATGAATGAGCTTAAACTCTGGGGGAAACATTTTCTCATTGCTTATGTTTAATTTTTAATGAGCTTGAACTCCACATAAAAATTGCTCGAGGTGGGTTTATTTTTTAACGAGCTTGAACCCTGTGGTAACACTGCTCGTGATAAGTTTGCATGGCCCCAGCATAATAACGCAAATCGAGGTGCACGCCCCCCAAGCTTCATTACATTCAACACGATGGTTGGAATGAAGGTTTACCTTCAAGATCTTTGAAAGACTCGACCTGGATTTCATGAGATTGTAATCAAAGACTCGATTTGGAAAGGGAGTTGTTTCATTTTTTAATGAGGTTGACATAGTAAAAGAACTATCCTCATGACTCCTTGTTTCATTTTTTAACGAGGTTGACGTGAGATAAGAACCGTCCTCGGAATCCTTTGTATTTACAGTATTTGATAGAAAATAAAAAACTGAAGGATGATTAAGGTCACTGGAACTATCTTCCTTACAATTCGGAAGATGGGAATGATGGTGGTAATCTTCCCATGGTGCCCTGTCAATCATCATTGACTGAACAATTCCTTCATCTATAGAATGTACTTGCGACCAAGGATCTGAAGGGGTGCCATATTCCTTAGACCTATCTATCCAAACGCCTGATGAGCGTTGATTTGGGTTTGCCCCCCAGGCCAAGAAAATTGATTGCTACAATATTTCTAAAATGGCGATGATCCATGTTGTCAAAATGTTCAGGAATCTTCTGAATCTAGAAGACATCATATTGCAGGTTCCCACCATGGCCACTTCCGCCAGATTGTTTGGAGGTGGTAGGGAAAAAGTCCCCATTAATGTAGGGTCTTTTAGTAGGCCTACTCCAACATTTTGAAGTGATTGAGAGCTTCCATGGATCATTGGAATGCTTCCCGTAACTTGTGAACTATTGGGGAGGAAGTTTTGTTGGTCGATGATCATAATCCCTCCTTGGAAGGGAAATGCAATCTTTCTGAAGTATGTCGACACAACTGCAGCCATAGCATAAATCCAGGGCCTTCCCAGTAGGATGTTGTAATTGAGGTTTCCATCGATAACCTCAACTTCAATTTCTACTGTTTTGCCCCCCAGTTCAACTTGCAAGTTACTTAAAATCCCGTATGGAGTGAACGATCGTCCATCAAATGCTTTTAACGTCGTTGATGATCGCAACAAGGGTGGTGAGCTTAAATTTTTCCAGCAACTCATCGACATAATACATGTAGATGCCCCCTCATCAATAATTGTTCGATGAACAGTTTTTTTGAGGGATTTCACTTGAATAAGGAAAGCTAGTTGAGCTGGTAACTAAGGGTCATATACTTTGTGATTAAAGGACACAAGATTGGAATCCGTTGGGTCAATCCCATCTATTGCTGATAATAGAGCCTGCTTTTGGGAGGGCCAATTTTGCAGTACCCCAAGTGTCGACATAGCGGATGGCGATCGGGCCAGGTCCTCTACTATATTATGATTCTGTGTTGCTTTGGCATGAGGATTAAATGTCGATTTGTGTATTACTCCCTTTGGCAGCTTTATCGTTAGCTCAAGAATGATGGGTGGCACAACTTCGATTGAATTTGTTGTCGAACTACTCGGTTGATCAGTAGCCTAGTTGTTCGACCACTGTGGATTCCCCTTATCTTTATTCCTTGTCGATATCAAAGCATCATTTTGTTGTTTTGAAATGGACAACATAAGCACTTGGGATTGGGAAGCATTTTGATTAGTAACCAGTTTGGTTCCCGGGTTTGGAAACGGATCAGTCAATATCGCTGAGGTTTTTGAACTCTTAAAGAGTTTCTTAACTTCAGCTTTATGTGGACAATCTCTCGTCCTATGATCCTCATCGCATATCTGACACCCCGCAGGGGGTTTCCTTTGCCCATAAGGGTTTGCAGAAGGTTTTTCAGGTGATGACTCATCCTACTTCTTTTTTCTCCCTTTGTTTTTCTTCTTTCCTCTTGGTTGCTTGGTTTCTTTGCCTTTGTCTGTTGAAATGACATTTACTTCCGAGGCGAGAAGTTCTTCTTTTCATTTTGACTAGAAATCTTACGGGCCTTTTTAGATGTAGCCTTTGTTGATTTTGTGTCTATTGTACCAATCACGACATCACTAGCATGAGAGTCATTGTTTAATTTAGGAGGAGGAATGGAAAATTCCGGTCTGGGAGTGTCACGGATTTTATCATAGAGCGTGCCAGGCTGAGTATAAATCAAGTCCAAATATTGTGCACGAGAAATAACTTGCTCTTTGGTGACGACTCCTCCCTTTGCCACATCTTTTTTAATGGAAGGTAATAATGACTTAATAAACCATTCAGCTAAAAGCTGATTAAGAACGTACATTTTTACCATTCTACGACGACGTCGCCACTCATGAATATGATCGGATATGTGAGTGGCCGTCATTTGCTTGAAATTGGTAAAAATTTCTGTTCCCATTTTGTATCTTATGGGTAACTGAAAATGGGTTAAAAAGGTTGTGGCTAGGGTACTGAAGTTATCAAACGAAGCTCTAGGTAATTCGATATACCATTTTGCTGCCGGACCAGTTAATGTTCTCTAAAAAAGGCGAAGCCTAATCAAATCATCATTTAGGGTGTTTGATGAGCACCACAGATGAAAGGTCATCACATGATTCGATGGGTCTTCACCTGAATTTCCATTAAATTTAGGAATATCTGACGGAAGTTTATGCGGAATCGCTGGCCACCAAGGGGCATAAGCAATTGGATCATTCGTTATCCGATTTAGATGAGGTAACTCTAAAGTCGCCACGAAGGGTAACTGTTGATTCAGGTTCAGCAAAGCATACCCAGGATAAGATGGAATTGCCTGAGCAGTTGGTCTTTGCATACCAGCATAATGCATTTGATGCTGGTAACTTTGGTAAGGTTGATGGGCATAACCATTATAGAATGGTTGATTTTGACCATTTTGAAGATACGACTGCCCATTATTTGCAAAGATTTGTTGCTCAGATCCTTGGTAAACTTGTCGGAATTGCGGTTGTTGACATTGCAGCAGCCATGGTTGTGAAGCCATGCGCTGTTGTCCAATACTGGCTGTTTGACCAAGATGAGGGGTAATTGTACCCGTTTGGGCCTGTGTCATTCCACTAGTTGGCGATTGTGGTTGAGTCGCATGGATAAGAGGTTGTTGCATTATGACCTGAGAAACCTGAGGTTGACATACAACAGGCAACGCTTGTACTTGTGACACCATCACAATAGTCGGCGTAGTTGGTATATTTGACATAGGTAAACATTGTTGCATCGAGTATACAACTCTTGGTTGTTGAGGTAGTAGTGGCACCCAACCGCTAGACGTAATTCCAGCATAACCTGAATTTTGTTGTGAACTCTTGTATGGTTGTTCTCCCGGAGGAGACAATGAAAGGGTATATTGCCCCCCATACGGCGGTAATCCGGTACTCAAAGGAATGATTTTCCCTTGAGGATCGGACTGCCCAAATTGACACTGTGAAGGATCAAATTACTGAGACTCAACATAAGAGCTCCAGGATATTATTCCGGATGAACAAACGGGAACAGACCATACTGTCGAAATAGCCCCTGAGTGGGCCCCATCTAGTGATTGAGAGCTAGTTGTGACAGATGGTACGCCGGTGAACATCGTTGGAGTGACAACAGGAAGTTCTGCTGTCGCTGTGCCAGATGACTCAATCCTAGATGTCAACGGTTGTTCAGACATTTCTAGTATATCCAAAAGATTTCCTAGCGATTCTATAGGAGCTTCCGATAACGGTAGACTAATTTTTGATGAAGAAGGATATAGGGTGATCCCGACTCCAAATTGCGAAGGAGTACTAGATGGAGTATCCTCCACAATCTCTTCTATAGAAATCAGACCAGGTGGAAGAGGTAGACCGTCAGGTCCGTAAAATATTTCCGGTGTCGAAGAAGGTATAGATTCTACAGCGACAGATGTTTGGGGAATAACACCTTCCGAATCAGCTGTAGATGGAGTTGGTTTAGTAATACAAGTGTTTACCTTCACACTAGGATCAACTCTATTGTCCTTTGGTGGTTGCGGAACTTCTTCTATAGAGGTAGGGATACTAGAAATGTTTGGAGTAACCGGAGTCTCCGATGGTGTCGGAACGGTTGTTCCAACTTTACCAGGGGATTTCAAACTGGTTAAACGAGTTCGCTTCATCCGTAACAGTTTTGATTCTGGAGACAAAGACGGTTGACTCGTAAGCCTCCACGAATGACAGGGTTTCAATTGACTTTCTTCCACGATTGCGGATTAGTCGATCAACTAAGAATCAAAGGGGAAATATGTTTCCGAATTAAGTGAATTTTAGATGCTTTGACACAACTTGTTTTTTCAATTTTTAAGAGTCGAGAAAAAACAAAAGATGACTCTAGTCGCCTTCGACTTTTAATGAGCCTGAAGTGACAAGTGCTCAGATGGACCTTTTCCTTTAAGGAGTCTAAAAAGGAACAAAAGAGACTACTTTTGAAATCTAGACAGAGGGATTACCAAACCAATCGCAAAACTGCAGAATACTTTTTATGGTACGGCAGTCAATCTTCCCGAATGCTGTGTTCAGTGCATTGCGATCGATAGGGCGGCAGACATAGCTTCCTATGGATAAAGGATATAGCCTATTGTGGTCTCCCAATATATACTCGATGGTACATGGGAGCACAAGTCCGTACTGGCACTTGTCGTCTCAAAGTGGAGGAATCAGCCAACCAGTAATGAAAACAACAGTTACTAGGCTTTACGATGCAATTATAAACAATTGTTTAATATTCTTTTTGCAATGAAAATCCTAGCTACTAAAGAAAGAGAGATGATATTCTTTCAACATAGAGCAGAGAGCACACACTGTATGCACTGTCCCAAATCAAACCAACAAACAGTCTAAATGCAAATGCACATGCATGTATTTGTTTTTAGCCTTCTTAATGTGTGAATGATAAAAAGAAAGCTAAGCGCAAATCTGAATTATTTTCCAAAGCGAGATTACTAACAAGATTCTTTTCAAGACAAAATGAAGACAATGGCGACACTTTGTGATTTGGAATTGAAAACTTGCTTTCGACACTTGAAAAACTACTAATTCAAATCAAATACAAGAGTAAGAGTGTAATCGACTATCAAGAACAATCGGATTCTCTTCTATGACTGAAAACGACACTTGCAACACTTCCAAACACTTCCAAATCAAGAAACGACAGTTCAATTACGCTACTTCTTTGTAAAAGAGAACTGAAAATGGATCACAATACATAAAAACATTTACAGTTCTTTGCACAATGGAGGTGGAATAATGGCAAGGAAGGGGTTTTCCACAGAGGTATACTGAGTACAGACAGCAAAACTCCTGAATAGAGCTGAAAAGAGTGAAAAAAACCAAAGTCTGGAGGCAAAATTAGCCTTCTCTGACCATCGCACCTGTTACACAGGGATTCCAGTATGCATCCCACCTACTACACATGGGAAGTGCAATGCATACTGATATCCTTGAAGAGAGGGTACGATGGTGCAGTTCGAGACTTTTGATCCAATTCTTGATCACAGTTTGCAGCACAGTTCAGGGATTTAGGCCAAGCAAGTGATAATCAGTAAATAAATCATAGGGGTAGATCTAAGGAGGTTACTAGAGCCACCACAGGGGCAATTAGGATGTTTGCAAATCGATTGTTTAGTTTATAAACAAAACCCAGAGATAGACTGAAGCAGCATTGATCTACTTTGCACTTGCATAGCAAATGCAGTTCGAAGGCTAGCTGGCTTGACTTCAGGCTTCGTCTGTAAGTTTATAAAACAAACAAGTATAGAAAAGAAAAAAGCTATTTTCTCCCTAGTGGAGTTGCCATTTTGTTATCAGGAAATCTAGTGTCTATGCAGAGCTGCTAGTCCCACTAAGACTAGTAGCTATCTTAGAAACAAACAAACTAAAACTACTTTCATTTTCCTTTATGAGAAGTAGATAAGAGGGGAACAATGGAGACCAATCTCTGTCTTGCGCTTGGTTCCTTGCTTGATTCCTCTCCCTTCTGATAGATCTTTGCCACTCGCTTCCTCATCTACCCAGCTTCAAAGAGCACTTGTGGAATCAAAGCAGCATAACGCTATCCAAGAACAGAGATCTACTATCATAAACAATATAGGACTAGATATATATTGACCACATAAATGCATATATCATCAATCATACAAGAATGTGGAGGAAAAATTGAATAGCTTTATTAATATCAAGAATAGAAAAGAGGATTACAACCAATTGTTCTGACCCAGCGTCATCCTCTCAGCAAGAAATCCCTTCTTCACCTCATGAAAAGCTTAGATCACCCAACACTATGATGTTACACCATGAAACCAGTAGCACTTCCTTACAAGATACAAAATTCCAGCCTCTGGATCTCTAGGATGAGGGATCCACATATAGATGATTGTAGGGAGGTGAGTCAGATTCTGAGATTTGATTAGTGTCCTCTATCTGATAGTTCTTGATTCCACTTGGAGATTGATGATCTCTTACTCATCCCTGGGTGAATGCAGATAGGCAAGTGTCACAGGAGAAGTTTCTGGAAGATTCCATGATCATCCACCTCGCAAATTGACTCTGCCATTTGTCCACTCTCACCCATCGCACCCCATAGAAGGGCTTTTTAGTATGCATCACACCTCCCGTGTGCATTTAGGTCGGATGCAGCACACTTTGACCATGGAGCAGGTGAGATGGTCCAGTTTTGACCAGTTCTGAGTAGTTTTTCATGGAGAACTTCTGGGAGATGATGTAATCAGCTGACCTTGTTCTTTTAGGGGATGGAACAACACTTTTAGGGACTTAGGAGTCCTTGGTTTATGGACATGTTTGATTGGGGTTGCAGTGCCCAAAAATGTCTATAACACGATCACAAAGCTTATTATCCATCTCAATGCTAGATGCCTAGTGTTATGCCTGCCTATTGTCCACGACCGCATAAATACGAGGAATAATCTGGAAAACATCCCGAATAGCTTTTGCCTCCTGTGCACTATATATCTTTGGCCTACCACCCTGATTTTGCCGATAATATATCCTAATTTTCACCTCACCACGTGTCCAAAACTCCAACTGACCAATTCCCTCAATTCTATGCTACTATTGTTGTGACCCATGTCCCTGTCTAGCTGCATTCAACTTCTTTTGTGGTGCCATAATTTCCTTCCCATCTTCATTATGAGGCCTTTTTCTCTTAGGCTTCCATTTACCTCTACCTTTTCCTTTTCCCTTCCATCCATGATGAGATTGAATCTTACATTTTGACTTTTCATAGAAATGCTTCAATTTCCCAATAACTTCCTTAAGTGACCGAGGATCATCATACTCAATCCAATCTCTAAATGATAATGGAAAACCATTGAAAAATCTCTTAACTTTAGCCTTATCATCACCAAGATATGGTACATACCTCAATAGCTCCAGAAACTTTGTCATGTAGTCTTCATCTCTCATTGATCCCATCTTTAGATCATAGAATTCTTTAGCCTTACTATCATAGTACCTCTCTGACAAGTACTTCTTCTTAAAAACCCTCTTAAACTCCTACCAAATCAAGTCATCTGTCTTGATGTCTCTAACCTTCTTAACATCTTCCCACCATATTCCTTCTTTACCTTTCAAAATGAAGATAGCCTTCCTAGCCTTCATTTTATCTGTGTACTCATGAAATTGAAAGAATTTGTTCATCCCAAGTATCCAAGCCTCTATATCTTCCATCTTCTTCACATGTCCATCAAAATTAGGTGGTTTTTCTTTCTTGAATTCATCTGGAAGGTATCCCCTATAATTCCTCCTATAAGGATGATAGCGATGATGATAATGATGTCTATCAAAACGAGAACTAGAATAGTACCTGTACCCATCGCCCCTCCTATTCGAAATGTCCATCAACCTGCCATATCTCACTATTTCATATCTATATGACCTATGTGTAACAAGATACCTACTACCATACGCCCCATTAGTTCCATCCTCATGTCCATGGCTGATCTAAAGCAGCCATTGTCATTGTAAGTTTGACAAACTCTGAAGAAGTATAGAATTAACCTATGCTTACTTCTGTTGTGCTTGTATGTTCCATTCATTATTTGCCTCACAAATATTTATCTCTTCCTTCAAGATTCTCAAAGTATCATCCAAATCGGAAGTATACCCCACACATCACGCTGCTCATCTGATGTATAGGGAGATTCTATGTAGTCTACCACCTTACTACCCATTTGATCTCTTTCCTGTAATGCATAATATGTCAGATAAACCAAATCACAATAAATCAACGTACCTTAGTATAGCTCAGGGATGATACCTTGTTTTTGAGATCACCAAATCAGTGTGATACATATATAACATAAACATAACAACATATATACATTCACAAATAAAATTTGTATCAACAAATAAACATCACTTTGGTTAGGATCCAGTCATCAATGCAAGGCCATATCAACAATGCATGCTATGAACTCATGCATGAAAACAATCGTTACTCCATTGTACACATCACCACATGCAACCAGAAACATGCAAAAGTAATGTCTACCCAACTACACCTATGCATAAAAGCGTGTAGTCTAGCATAAGTGATCAATTCTTGTAATCAACCTACAAGATTGATACATGTAATCAAAATATTCAAGGATGTAACCTAACATACACAAATTTAATTAGGTGACATAAAATTAACATGTAAGCGACATGTAAGAATATGTAACCAATCATATACTCATGACTAATTCATTCCACAAAATCAACATCAAGTTTCTCATGACAACCTTACTACAACTATAATCAATCATCAAGAAAATGCAACAAGCACATGGAATGCATGTGTAAGAGACACACATGCAACTGAAATGCATGCATGACTAACACACACTACCCATCCATTTCGAGGGTTGAACCATTCTTTGATACCACTTTGTAACACCCTCCTCCCACATCTACCCAAGTAACTAGCCAACCGGGGTAAACATGAGATGAGAGGCCACTATGATTAGATTGGACCCCCTATGTGACCTTAAGGAAGTGGAATCAAGTGACACATCACACATAGTCATCTAACATTAGCTTTAGAATCCTCAAGAGACATTTCATCCACTTAGACATCCTATCCCTGGGTCCCATTGATGTTCTAGACATATTAGGCCTTAGTTTCTCTCATGTTATAGGGAAGGAAGCAACCAGAAACCCAAAGTCGCTCTCATAGGCTTGCCTTTCAGTGACCAGAGACCAAAATTTCCAATTATGTGCCAACGACCCCGGGATTTAAGCCACTTTTTCAGGCTATAGCCTAGTTCACTACCCAAAATGGAGTGATAGCTTAAAATCAGTAAAAGTATAGGAAAACAATGATGCAAAAGAAATAACTTAAACAAGACCTTAACCATACCCCTACTAGCCATGACAAGCATTTCGTCAAACATATCATCAAAATGTAACCTACATGTGTAAACAACATAATTAAGTGTAGGAATCTCATACTTATCTAAGAATCACTATGAACCATTTTTCCCTCATGTCATTTGCTGCAATATCATCTATTAGGCCATAAACACATTAACCATTCATATACAAGTTAAAACATGTTGAGAGCCACACATATCTTGTCATAAAACATACATATAACCAACATAATAGGAATAGAGATATCATAAACATATCAACCATAAAATCCACATATACATCAGTACATTTACACATGAAAATCAAGGGAATGGATTTCTCATTAATGAATGCAATAAACCAACCGGAGATGGGACTACCACGTTCCACTTAGCCATAGATTGGTTGAGCCAAGTCTCTCTTCAGCCAATAACCCCCGTGCCATATTCCAAGCATGAATGTGGGACTCATAGAACAGACAAAAAACACCAACAAGCATGGATTCCACTGGAGTTCTCATCCTACATCATGATGAATTTGAGTGCCTCCCAATCTCTCAGGATTTATTGCAATCCATAGTCTGATCCAGGGATCACTGGGCCCTACACCGAGACACACTCTCCATTCTTTACCGTACATCCCATCCAACGACTACTAGGCCCAATGGAGAGAAAATACACCTCTTGTCTTTACGTATATCCATCCATTCACCATCAAGGATTCCTAGGCCCACTGAGGCACACAATCTGGCTTTACCCAACCTACAGTTTAGTTCAGGGGTTACTAGTCTAGTGGCTTTACTGTGATTCACAGTCTAGCTCAGGGACCACTAAGACATGTTCTTTTAGTTCAGAGATCCACCCCACTCAACTTTTAATCCAATCTGACCATCTCACATTAACTAAATGTGAGAACCCATCTCATCAAAGCTATCAGGAAATGGAAAGGCTAAGCTAAAGGACATTGTCACACTTGGAAAAACCCATGCCATGATAGAAAAGAACCACATGCAATCCCATGCATGTCAAATCTAGCAAGGAAAACACACATAGAAGTTGATACTCGCAATGAAGCATGTTGTAGCTACTTTATTCTGACTTTCCCTACTTGATCTTTGCTTCCTCTTTCCTTCTTTGCCTTTCTTTCTCCAATACCAAAGTGCTCCAAGAAACTCTTAGTGTCCAAGAGTGAGAGAGCGTAATGAGAGAATATTGAGAGAGCTTCAAAACTCATCTGACAAAAGGTACCAACTAATCCTCAAAAGCCTTTTTATGAATAAGGCCTATATTTTCTTCATTTTCCATTATTTTCCTTCAATTTCCTCCTCACATGCAACCTGTGACCTTTCACCTCCCTTTTCTCCTAATTTCCATTATTTTCATAAGTAAATGTGCCAAAAATGTCATTTTACCTTTTCCAAAGCCTTAGCCATTCCCTTTGCCAATTTCCTTAGCCATAATAAACCAAATGAACACTCTCTAGGATGTCTTGCCCAACATTCAACTTGGAATAAGTGTCCCATCAACCATGGTTATTGTTTTTAACTTTTATTACATGTAATGTTTACCAAGGTTGTTATAGAATATATATATTGTATTATTCTCATATATATGTTATATGATTTGTTTTACATTGAACCATTATACGTTGCATTTAATGTTGTTTCTTTTTGAAAAATGACTTTTTTTTATAAGACAAGACACTAACATAAACGTTAATATAGTCTTGTTACTTGTTTTCATAAAAAATGAGTTAAAAGGGGATTTTTTTATTACTATATTCATGTAATAGACCTTGTCAATTTTTAGAATTTAAGCTAATTTCTTAACTAGATTTTATGAATTTGCAGGGTTGGAAATGAGTTCATGGGAATTTGATTATAAATATCAATAATTGTTTATTTATATTTACCAATTCTTCTTATGTCATCTTGCATCAAGTTGAGAAGATCATTCTCTTTGCTTATGTAAAAATTATAATGAACTCATTTTATAACTCATCTTAGGTATGTGAATAGGGTTATCTTGATAGTTTTCTAGCAGGATCACTTTATTCACATTTGTACTAAAAAAAATTTGTAGATCCTCAAATTACTTTGGGATTGGTGAGTAAATATTCATCCTAAGACCAAACATAGTTCTTCTCCCTTCCTATTAGAATACTTTAACTCTTGACTAGGAACAAGGTTATCATATGCTTAGTCAAGATAGATTTCCTTTTATGTTTGTTTGCATCATAAAACTAGTTTCATTTGTTTCTTTTATTTTTAAAGACTCCTTGCAAAGGAGGAAGCATCATAGATGCTTATCTAAACCTTGGTTTTAGTAAAAATCATTAAGGAGAATATGGCTTAAACATTATCATACAGATGAATCATTTTCCCTTTGGTCTGCTACTCTTGAATAATCATCACTCATAAGTAGACTAAAGGTCATTCTTGTGCATATTGTACATACTTGTTTAGGTAGCATAGACTAGGTTAACTTAGGCTAGTTCTAGAACTCGGGTAACTAGAAACCCATTTGAACCAGTTAGGATTTCTATCACAATGGAAAAGAGTCTAATTGGGACTCTGGCCGAGAAATTTCTCACGTGTTTAGCAACGACATTTCCAGGCATTAATACAATGACAACAAGAGAACCAAATACACACATGCATGTTCCATGCATGCCAAATCTATCAAGGTAATCACACATTCAAATTGATACCTACAAGTAATCCCACTACAACTACTTGATCCTACTCTCCATTTCTTGATCTTTTCTTCTCTTTGCCCTCCTTTTCCTTTCTTTGCTTTCATTGAGCCAATGCTTGAGTGCTCCAAGAATGATCTAAGTGTCCAAGAGTGAGAGATAGAGCTCCAAAACTAGACTAAATAAAAGGTACCAACTGATCCTCAGAATCATTTTTATTAATGAGGCCTCTATTTTCTTCAATTTTCCTTTATTTTCCTTCATTTTCCTCCTCACATGCAAATTGTGACCTTTCACTTTCCTTTTGTCCTAATTTCCATTATTTTCATAAATAAATTTCCAAAAATGTCATTTTTCCTCTCCAAAGCCTTTGCCAATTTCCTTAGCTATAATAAACCTAACAAACACCCACACTAGGATTTTTTTCCCAACATTAAATTTTCCATATGTGTCCCATGACCTTGGTTATTATTCTTCCTTTATTAACTTTATGACATGTATTTTGACCAAGGTTGTTATAGTATCATCAAAGAATTGTTCATTTATGTGATGAAAAGGAGGTTTCCCCCTCAAAGAGCTTTGGGATTCTAATTAGGGGAATTTTGAGGTCTAAAATGGGCCTCCTAAGGAAATTATAAAATAATAATGTAAATAATAAAATAATATTAGATTACATCATCAAATTATAGAGGGAAAACACTATAATTTCCTATTATATCCATATGGGTTTACTCAAATTTCTAGAGGTAACACTCATTGGATTTTGATTCCTCATCCAAGGATTACCCATGTTGCATATTTTCAATGGACCCAACTACATGAAAAACATGATTACAATCACAATTTTTCATGTATTTCTCTTTTTTTTTTGTAGCAAGGTCTATTAAAAGTATGAAACATGGGTACTCCTTGGATGAGGAATCATTCTTTTCATCCAATGAGTACTTTGGCTCGAAATTTGAGTAAAATCTTAGGGAGATAAGTTAAAAATACGAGTTGAAAAAGTAGTTTTATTGTTTTATTATTTTTACTTTTTTACTCCAAAAATGGTGAATCATCCCCCATGGTTGACATCATCATCTTGAATCCTATTGGTTCTTATAAATTTTATTTTATTTGTACATTTTTCTTACGAGTCCCATTTTAGACCTCAAAATTCCCCTAATGAGGGTTTTGCTACTTCAAATAGGTCATCTTGGAATTTTCACTATAACTATTTTTTTACAAGGTATTAGAAGCTGAAATTTTGACCACATGGAGTTGAAATCATGGTGAACGTCATGTTAAAATTTCATATCTTGGGTAGATACATTTTTTGACATATGATCCAAAGAAGTTAGGGTTCTGTCAGGCTCAATAATAGGGAAAATTTTAAGAACCCCCCCTAAATTTATATGTATAATAAATGGGCGAATCTCCATGGTATATAGGAAAAATGGAAGGCGATTTTATCAATAATATAATATGTATATATAATTTTTTGGCGAATCTCTCACCAAGCATGGCGAATATTTTACTCAATTATAAAATCTTGTAAGATCTTGGTTTTACCATGGGTTATCATAAACCTGGAGCTTAAAAATTACTATTAGTAATTTATAAAAATTAATAAAATTAATATTTTATTTTTATTTTATTTTTTATTTTAACCAAGCTAAAATTTTTAACATACATTCCAGGTAAATACCATGGGTCAATACCATGTGCCATTTTTATTTTTATTAATACTAATATTAGGGTTAATAATGTTTTTTTGCGTGGTATTAATAACAATCTAGTCCATGGTATTTGTCCCATAGTATTTTTCCCATAGGTTTCACCTAAATATAACGCGTTCATAAATATAAGGTGACTTATGGAGTAAATATAAAATGTTTTATTTGTTTACCATACCTCTCGTTTATTTATATTTTTATTAATTTACCATACCTCTTTTACAAATATGGTATTTGGCCCATAGGATTCACTTAAATAAAACCTCTTTCTTGAGCTTTCATAAATAGAATGAGGGTTATGGACTAAATATAAAAATAGGTTTTATTTATTTACCATATGTCTAGTTTGTTTATATTTTTATTTATTTACCATACCTTTTGAGTAGGTATAAAAAGACATTTTACTTATTTACCATACCTCCACTTTACATATATTTTTATTTGTTTACACCCTTGCATGTATATAAGGTGACTTATGGAGTAAATATAAAAAATGTTTTATTTATTTACCATACCTCTCATTTATTTATATTTTTTTTAATTTACCATACCTCTTTTATCAATATGGTATTTGGCCCATAGGATTCACTTAAATAAAACCTATTCTTGAAAATGGGCGAATGGATTCACTTAAATAAAATCTATTCTTGAAAATGGGCGAATGGAAGGTTGTAACTCCTAATTTCAAGGGCTAAATTTACCTTTTTTACCCTCTCCCTTAAAATAAGGTGGGCTATTTGAGGTGATTTGTAAAAATGTACTATGATACAAAATATTCGCCCACTAAAAATTTAAAACCCCTTAATTTCGCCAAAGGGCGAACATTCGCCCCTAAAATTTTCTATGCTCCATAATGCAATCTCAAATAGGAGATCTAGGGAAAATTGTCATAGATTTCTATTCGAGCATCATATTTGAATTTAGTTAAAAGTGACTAAAAATGCATAAACTTTTGTTTTTCATGTATCATTTTTAGGGATGAAGGTCGAAACAATGACATGTATCATTTCGTACAAGTTCTCTATACTGAACTAGCCTATAATCATGTCATTATAGGAGATTGGTTATAACTCTTTCCTGAAGAATCCAATCTAAGTCTGACCTGTGGGGTTATACATTAGACTCATATGGATACCACAAAATGAGATTTCAAACCTCGAAGATCCAAAATTACAAATATACAATATTTTAAATATCCAGCTCCTAAAAAACAAGAAAAACATGTGTATGTTTTTAAATTTTGCATACCTTTGCTTGAAAAATTAGTTTGAAGTGATTCAAAGGGCATAATGAAGCATACATATCATGTTTGATTCCAAAATGCCTTGACACAAAAAAAAATGGACACACCTAATAAGAAACCAAAAAGACCTACTATGGCGCATGAAGAAGAGGAAGAAATACAACATGATATATCAAAATTACGAGACCAAGTGCAACAAATTTCTCTCTCGCAAAGAGTAACCAAAATAAATTGGAAATGATGATGAATGTTAAGATGGATGTTTTATAAGTAAAAATAAAAAGGTACATGGATGGTTTAAAAGATGTGGAAACAATGAAGAATGTCAAGATGGAAGGCTTGAAGGAAGGGTTGACAAAGTTCTTGCAAGAAAGGTTTCCCAGTGGTGACAATGTAATCCATGAAAAATAGGATGAGGAGAAAAGGAATATGAATTATGATTTTAGAGACTCCACTTTTTGGTTTAATATCCACCACATTCCAAATATTTCTATGAGGAAGTTTGATGGAAAGGATCTAGTAACATTGATACTACAAATGGAGAAATATTTTTATCTCCATGATGTGCAACACACACAAAAGATATGCATTGCATATTTATAATTAGAACCCAATCAATTTGTATGGTATTTATGGTTTCATTATCATAAACCACTTGTATCTTGGTCAATTTTTACGGAGGAAATGATAGAACATTATGAGGATACAAAGAGTAACACCTTCTTTAGCCAATTGATAAATTTCAAACAAAAGGGTTCACTAGTAGAGCACATTGAGAACTTCCAAAAATTGAATATCAAAGTAACTGATATTCTAGAGGAGAATAGGATTTATGAATTCATAAGGACTTTAAAGGATAACATGAAGCATGAGGTTCACCTTTGGGAAACTAATTCATTGGAGAAGGCATTCAAGGAGGCCAGAAAAGTTGAAAGCAAAATTATGGAAACAAGGAAATCTACCACTCACAAGTATAAAGACGGGAGTGTTGTTGCTCCTATCATTCCACAAACCATCAGGTTGGCACCACAAAAATTGGAGGAAAAAAGAGAAAACTGGCTTTGTTACATTTTTAATAGAAAATACACTAAAGGTCATAAGTGTGGTAAGAAGAAATTATTTTACATATATTATGAAGAGGAGAAGGAAAAGGAACAAGAAACATCAAAATAGGAGGATATACACTAGGAACCAACCCCAAAGAAAGAAGAAATGAATCTAATCATACCTTGTAATGCCTTGGAAGGAGTTACCACTCATTAAACTCTCAAGATATAAGGTTATATCAAGAAGAAAAAGTTAATAGTGTTGATTGATTTGGGTAGTACCCATAATTTTATTCAATGTAAGATGGCCAAGGAAATAGATTTCTTTCTATATCCACCACCAAAACTTCAAGTGATGGTTGTAAATGGAGGAACTATAAAATTTTATAGAAATCTCCATAACACAAATCTAATCATAGAGGAATGTGTATTGAATAATCCAATGCTTTCCATTCCAATGGGTGGAGTTGATGTTGTACTAGGAGTCCAATGGTTACAATCTTTGGGGACGATAGATTTTAATTTTCAAGAAATTTTCTTGAAATTCTCTTGGGAAGGAAATAAAGTTGAATTAAGGAATATCACAGAGAAACCAAGGAAGATAATTACCTCTAATGGTGTGAAAAATCTTCTGAATAAAGAAAAATGAGGTGTAATTGCACAATTATTCTCACTAGAGGTCCAAACATTGAAATCATCTATTCGTCGAGATCTCGAAAAAGACTTGGACAATCATTGCAAAGTATCTGAGACTCCCAAGGGCCTCCCACCTATATGTTATCACGATCATCTTCTTCATTTGATTCCAAGAAGTGTTCCTATAAACATCAAGGCTTACATATATCCCTATGCCCAAATGAGTGAAATTGAATGTATGCTTGTATAAATGCTAGAGGTCGGTATAATTCAACCTAGTCAAAGTTCTTTCTCTACTCTAGTAGTATTGGTGCACAAGAAGGATGGATCATGGAATATGTTCACATATTATAGGGAGATCAACAAGCTCACTATTAAAGATAAATTTCCCATTCGTGTCATTTATGAATTGTTGGATGAATTACATGGAGCAATTTATTTCACCAAGATGGATCTCCATTCAAGATATCATCAAATTAAAATGAAGACTGAAGACATTCCAAAAACAACATTCATAACTCATGATGGTCATTATTATGTTTTGTTCATGCCTTTTGGCCTTACACACCTTCTACATTTCAAGGTTTGATGAATTCCATTTTCAAAACCTTCCTTAGAAAATTTGTGTTAGTTTTTTTTGATGATATATGAATCTATAGCATGTATTGGAAAGATCATGTTCAACATGTTGATAGGGTGATCAAACTATTGGAGGAGAAACAATTATATGCAAAAGTCTCGAAATATTTCTTTCAAGTATAAGAGGTGGAATATTTGGGTCATATTGTGTCTCATGAGGGTGTTCAGGTAAACCCTAACAAAATTAAAGCCATTAAGGAATGGAAAATCCCCACAACCCTAAAGCATCTTTGAGGATTTTTTGGGTTGAAAGGGTATTATCACATGTTTGCTAATAATTATGGTTGAATAGCAGCTCCTCTAACAACATTACTGAACAAAATATGAATTTTTTTGGACGCCAGAAGAAACTAAGGCCCTTGAACATCTTAAATATGCAATGTGCAATGTGATGCCTCAGGAAGTGGAATTGGTGTTTTTCTAATGCAAGAAGGAAGACCCATTTCTTTTGAAAGTCATCCGATGAAGGGAAAGTATTTACACAAACCTAGTTATTAGAAGGAAATGTTGGAAATACTACATGCACGAAGGCAATAGTGACCTTACATTATGGGAAGACACGTCAAGGTAAAAACAAAACATGATAGCCTTAAATACTTTTTGGAACAAATATTATCTTCGTAGGAGCAACAAAAATTGGTCACAAAGATATTGGGTTATGACTTTGAAATCATCTACAAAAAAGGGAAGAAAAATGTTCTTGTAGACTCACTCTCAAGAATGGATGAGGATGTGGAAGAATTGCTTTGTTCCATTTCTATTATCCAACCTGATTCAATAACTAAAGCAAGGGTTGAATGGAAGAATGAATAAGAGGTGTGGAAACTCATTCAAAAGTTACAGAATGATACAAGTACATATGATACATTTATCTGGAAAAATGATTCATTATGGTACAAATATTTCTTATATCTTTGTAAGAATTCCCAACACAAACAAAATATTCTTTTGGAATTTCACACCTCCCCCTTAGGAGGGAACTCGTGATTTTTTAAAACTTACCACTAGGTAAAGAAGGAATTTTTTTTGGGATGGTCTTAAATATGATATTCAGATGTTTGTGGCAGAATTTTTGGTTTTCCAAGAAAATAAAGTTGAGACAATTAAGAACCCCAGGTGTGTTACAAACTTTAGCCATTCCAAGTAAGTGTTGGGAGTAGGTCTCAATGGATTTTATTATAGGTTTTCCCAAATATAAAGGAAAGAGTTTCATCATGGGGGTAGTTGATAGGCTTACAAAGTATGCACACTTTTGTGTATTATCTCATCCTTTTAAAACTAGTACAATTGCTACTACATTTATGGAAACAATTCAAAAGCTACATGGAAACCCAAAGATTATTGTAAATGAAGGAGATCCCATTTTCACTATAAATTTTTGGACGGAATTATTTTCTTGTCTTGGTACTCAACTATCTCATAGCTCATCTTATCATCCTCAATCTAACAGGCAAACTGAGATACTAAACAAATGTTTGGAAGAATATCTTTGTTGCTTTGTATCTGATAGATAAACACAATGGGTCATGTGGTTACCTATGGTTGAATGGTAGTGTAACGCTTCCTTCCATATTGTAGAAAAAATTACCTTTTTTATGGCAATTTATGGATATAATCAACCATTTATCATATCATCTTTAATAGAACATTATAAGGTTTGAGTAGTGGAATTTCACATCGAGCATCAACAACAAGTTCTCCAACTTTTAAAGGATAACCTCACTCTAGCACAGAATTGAATAAAAAAAAAAGATGATCATCATCACAGTGAAAGAAGTTTTGATGTAGGTGATGGGGTATTTTTATAGCTACAACCATATAAACAAATGTCTCTTGAGAAAGCTAAGAAGGATAATAAATTATCACCCAAGAATTATGGTACTTTCAAGGTGTTGTAAAACATTGGTACTATGCCATACAAATTGGAGTTGCCTGCATCTTCCTAAGTACACCTAATTTTCAATGTTTCATGCTTAAAGATAGTTATCGATGACAATATCCCAGTTCAAATAGTATTTCCAGAACTTGACGAGGAAGGAAAAATCATATTTTAGCTTGAAGTTGTCATAGGAACAAGAACCTGACAACTACGGAATCGATTAATTTCAAAGTATCTCATTATGTGGAATAATTTACCCGTTGAAGGTTCTACATGGGAGGATGAGACTTTTATACACAAGCATTCAGAGCTACTCAATTGCTAAGGAAAAAATGTTTTAAAAGGTGTTGTGCTATACAACAACCCCCCATTTCATAAAATTTTATTTTCAAAACTATAATATGAAATGGGTCCCTTTTAGATTAAATTGGTATCAACTTATCATTCCTCAAAAGGTCCGAAAAGAAACAAAACATTATAAACCTTTTGAGATAATATATAATCGGTCTTATAATAAAAATATGAATAATTCTTTATTATTGCGATAAAGCGATCGCAAGATCGCATATCGTAATAACAAAGGATGCATTAGAAAAGACCCATTGGTTTTCCCCGATGTGACAAGCACGAATAACTATCGGATATCAGGAAGGTAAGCAATCGTAACAAAAGGCCCCTCTCTTTGCTCCGATGCGATATCGCTATCGGCGATCAGGGAATGTAACATGCATGCAACTAAAAGCCCTCTTCTAAAAAGCTCCCGATACGAATTAGTGATATCGCTATCGGCGATCAGGGATTCCGTAATGACACCAATATAACTACTTAAACATTCCTCCGATCCCCGATTGCGATAAAGCTAAGCGCGACTTTCAAAAAGGATTGATAAGGCTTGGGTATATTGTGTTGAATTATTATTAAAAGCCTTTCTCTTCCCGATAGTGATTCACTTGCGCCCAACCGCCAAAACATCAAAGCCACGCTTAAATGAATTATTCGGCCAATAAATGATATGATGAGCATTTAAATGATTGACAGGTTTAAACGACCAATTAATGGAGCAATTATGCCAAAATCTCTTTAGAGATTGTATCCGCGGTAGTCTTATGTTAATCCTCCATTATTCATTGATTGATATAACTCTTTCATACTTGGTTTGCGCCACCTATTCTCCGCATTACGTTCATTTTATCTCCTGTGCAGAGCTCCTCCGAAGCAGCGAATTTAGGCCAAATGGGGAAGAAGTCTAAGAAATTTGGAACAGCTTCAGCTTCCACAGTAACAGGACAACACACTGTCGATCCGGGACCAAGTAAAAAAGGACTAATCTTAGACACCCCATGTCTTGGTCTCGGTAATACTACTTGGCAGAGAATCTATAATCTGGTTGAGGGCGAAGAGCCTCAGGAAACATCAGTACAAGCTACAGCAGACTCAAACAGGAAGCTCGAGGAAACTCTAAAGGATTTGGCTGATTCTTACCTACACCGGATAGCGACTTGAGAGAAATTCTTCCATACACAGATGTGGTAAGAGGGGCAGTTGAGAAAATTCCAAATTGCACTATCGACGGCAGAATATTTGGTTCATTTTAACCCAATGATTTGAGACAAATGTACCATTTTCCCGAACAAGAGAAGAAGTATGACAAAGCATTTCTGGAGAAGTTCAGAGATGAAAATGAAACTGAATCAGCACCTATACGGGAATGGAGACAAAACCCAACGAAACACAAGCATGAGTCCTCGGGTAAGTACTCTGTCGATTCCTTGTGTTCTCCTTATTGTTATGCTGTAGCGATCATGTGTAGGATTTGGGGGATGCATGATTCCTCAAAATTCTCCATATAGATGGTACCTTTAATGGAAGCATCATGCAATAGCGAAATAATGGATTGGGGGAATATATTATCTGATAAGTTAGCAACAGCTATTCTTGAGTTCAAAAACAAATCCCGTGTTGCTGATAGGTTCATTCCTCCATTTTACTTTAGTGCCTACTGGTGGGCTCCAGTATTGTAGCAATAATGCTACAACTCCTGGAGCTTCCTTCTCTAATTTTATCAACCCGGTAGTTCGTAAAAAACTTGGAAGCGACGGTGCTGTATGCACAAGTACTAGCTCTTGCCGCAGCTGTCACTTGGTCAGCTGGCACAAGTCCGCTAGGGCTCAAGCCAACTTCTATGAGCTCTTAGAAGAATCTTTTTAACCAATGAACGAAAGCTAACTCAAAGGAAATTAACCTACTGCAGAAAGGAACTGAAAGGCAACAAGAAACACAAACCCTGGCAAACCCTAATTCTACCAGCTAGTCCTACTAATGCAAAGGTGGGAATGCAAACTACTGAAAGAGATGCCATTACTTCTAGGAAGGTGAGAGGCATGTGTCTAGACTACTTTGATCTAAAGAGAACATATTTTTGTATTTTTGTTCAAGTTGTTGGAATTATTATGCATGTGCTTCTAACTAGATCTTTACTGTGCAGGGGTAGATCAAGGGGGGAAATGCTTGGAAGAGGTCAGGAAGGCTTAGAGAGGGTCTAAGGAGTCCCTAACATCCTTTCAAAGAGTCTCACAAAGTTTGGCTGCCAAGAAACCGTGTTTATGAGCTTCTACAGGAAGTCTGCAGGGGTTCTATAGGATGTTCAGGATTTCTACAAGATGTTCTGTAATTCTTCTACAGGATGTTTCGAAATGGTATTTTGGAGCATGGATGGAGGGAAAAAGAGGGAGGAATGAGTATGGGGGTGAAATAGGGTTGTGAAGAGGTCTAGGACTTGGTGGATGATGCTAAGGAGCGATTGTATTTGTTCAAGGATGGAGGAAGCGATGATGCACAAGAATGTAGGAATTAGGGCAAGGTGGGGAAAGTATGGCAAATGAAGGGTACGAATCATGGACTAAGGGTTGGAGCAGATTATCTGATGGATTATGGGTAGATAGAGAAGGATAACAGGTTCTCTGCAAGTTATTTTTTGAATTTAACAAATGAAGACTTGGAAAATCAAGAACCTAATTACCTTGACCTAATCTGACCTAGATAGTAGCAAAAGAAATGGAACAGAAGTTTATTTGCACAAAATCAGATGAACTAACTATGCAACTAAGCAATCATAACCCTAATCATGCAGTCAAAACTGATATCAAGTTTGACAACTAAGAATCCAACACTAATACTTGCATGGTGAAGCAAAACAGCGTTTTTGTGGGCAGCAAGGTCACCTTTGTCCCAACTCACGATCCCACTGAGGGAGAGGTAAGATCAGAGGTGCTTGAGCCCCTTTTTCCAAGGATCCCTTATGTTATTAATCTATCCAAATCAATCTGAACATGAAAATCTACTTTAATCGTCAAAAAGCAACCCAAATAACACAACAAGTTTTAAATCTAAATAGCAGATTTTACTCTAAGAATGCAGCAAAGACACATAAAGGTAAACAAAGGAGGTACTGGGCGCTTGAGATGGGCCCAACCCCAAGAGCTACAGCCTCCTAAGAGAGATTTAGAGCTGGTGCAAAGCTGGATTCATCTTTATTGATCAAGAAATGAAGAGTTACATCAAAACTGTCCACAAGGAGAACTTGAAAATGAGCTGACAGCAAAACTAATCTATTGCCTAAAAATCGAACTACAAAATGACTACAACAAGACTATGAAATGACTAACAACTAGCTAACCAAAATGAGGCCCTAAGCCTTCTTATTTATACAAATTGAGGACCCCAACAGTCCTCCTAAACTTTAGGGACTCGGCTGCCCAAAACTTGCAGTTAACAGTAGTCCTACTTGACTTGCTTGGCTGCCCTGGTGCTGATTGATTTGGTGGCCCTTGAACTCCGAGCTGATGGTGGAGAATTTGAGGTAAGGGCCCATAAATGAAGGGGAAACCTTCCTACAAATCCTCTCCCTTGTTCTCCCACGAATTTGGCTGCCAAGTGCTCATTAAAACCTTCAATTTTGTCTCCAAATTGACCAAAAAGGCTACACAAAGCACACATTAGACTTGTTGGCATAATGACTAATCCAATTCACTCTATTAGCATAAATATAATAAGAAACATGCAATAAACTAATGAGAATGGTGGATTAAGTCGAATTAGGAGGTTGAATGAGCCCAAATAATTATCCATTTTTGGGGCTCATCACCTACATCTTAAATACTCTCCGTTTTAACATCAAATTTCCTATGTTGAGATGGAGATGGACTCCACAGGACCCCATGCCCATTCATATCTATCACTAGAAGTTGTGGAAAGCCCATTATAAACACCACCTATATCAAGTTTGCAATGGATTTATGTTACCCATTTACTATGCAATTTTTGATAAACCTGCTCCTAAGATTTCCTCACAAGCAGAGATTGACTTGACAGCCTTAGGAACCTGGTTCGAAGAAGAAAAATTTACATATGTAAGAGTTTTCGGCAGTCATGCCAGGCCTCATGTCCTCCCCTTGTATATACCCGACAAACTATTGGCTCGAGAGATAGCATATCAGCTTACATCCTCAGGAGTTACAAAAACTATGAGGAATTCAAAGAAGCAAGTCTGGCCTCCTTTTCCTCTAAGGTGTGCCATTTACACTCTGCATGACTACAAGCATGAAAAGAAAGAAGCAGAAAAGATAAATACACTGAATCTCGCCACTCTTCCTAATAGACGATTTGATCCAAACAAAGTCGTCTATAATGTACTAGAACAGGCAAAACTCACTAAATTTGAAAATAAAAAAGATGAGTTTGATGACCTATTCTCCTCGGCCGAGTCATTATTTCAGGTTCAAGCACTAGCTAAAATGAGATATCAGGACAACGAGTTAGTCGAATTTAACAAACTTAGAGAGCAAAGGTTGCAAACTCTGCCTCTAGATTTGTTAGCCACTGCCCCGATGACACAGTCAAGCGAGCCTGAACAGCGACTTACCAATGAACCTCCTGCTACATCAGAAATTTTTGAAGAAGTCCAAAGAAGAGAGCAGGAGGAACTCCAGAGGAAAGAGCAGGAGGAACTCCAAAGGAAAGAACAAGAGGAAGCGCAGAGGAAAGAACAAGAGAAAATATGTGAAGAGGAATAGAAAAGGTAGCAGGAGTAGAGCAGCAAGGATGTGAATGTCGATACCTAGATCGACCCAAGGTTGCTCCAGGAATGGCAGCAATTT
This sequence comes from Pinus tabuliformis, assembly GCA_031772625.1. Classification (NCBI taxonomy): domain Eukaryota; kingdom Viridiplantae; phylum Streptophyta; class Pinopsida; order Pinales; family Pinaceae; genus Pinus; species Pinus tabuliformis. Next base: position 663,207,483 of record CM062818.1, on the reverse strand, counting down.
GATTCAATCATAAGTAATCTAGAAAGCTCAAGAGAAGTCGATACATCCAAAGTGGCTGATACACAGGATACAGCATCAAAAGAGGTTCCAAGCAAAGGAACCAGTGGTCTACCCCTACTACAAACTTAGAAATAATTCCCAAAGATCCTTCAGATCAAATCATTTTGCAAGTGGAGGATATACCTCCATTGGATGTCTTTTACAGCCCAAAGCATAGGGCCGTAGTAAAGCGACAACGAAAAAGGAGAAGGATTGATCAACCTTCCCTGTTCCCTGAACAAATGGTGACAGCCAACGTAGTTTGGAAGGAGGAGTTCGATCCTTCTGATGACCTAACAAAGTTGTCCTAATATGCTGGAGCCTATTCGGTGGCCACCATGGACAAGGCATCAGAAGTGAGTAATTTGTTAAAAGAAAAAGACCAAGCAATCGCTTCATTACAAGCACAGTTATCGGAGGCACAACAGAAAGCAAAACAATTAGAACAACAATTGTCCATGTAGCAACAGTTAAATAATCAATTGAACAAGCAGTTGCATGAAGAGAAACAGAGGGTAGATTCGAGTGCGATTCAAAAGTAGAAAAAACTATCGGAGGCATTAGCAAAATTGAAGACAATGAATGAACAGATGGTAAATACAAAAGATGAGAAAATTGCTCAATATTTAGGTCAAATAAAGAAGTTCAAGAGTCTTCCGCAGCCTGAAAATTTCAGAGCAGAAGCACTACAGATTAATAAGGCACTGGTAACACAAATAAGATTATTGTGTCATAAAATTCCTCAAGTTGAACCCCTGTGTGACATAATAGAATCAATAATCGATAAATCAGTTGATGCTAGACAAGACTTAGAGCAGGCCGATGAGACCTTAACAGATTTTCTTACTTGGCATGACACTAATGAGGGACAGGCAATAAATTTGCCTAAAATCCTAGAATCCCATAAAGAAATTCTATTTATGGAGTGGTAGTCCCAATTGATGAAGGCAGAGAGAGTAGTTTCTAGATGCAAATTATCCACAAGTAATTTGATTGAATTAATTAACAATACTCTCTATTTATCTAATATGATCTCTCAATGTACACCAGGTAGATTACTATTGGCCAAAAAATTGGAGCATTCATGTTATCAAGAGCTGGAAAAGAATGGGAGATTGATCACAGGTATTAAAAGTTTAACTTGGGACACCTATTGGTTGTTCCTAATAAAACCATACAGCTAGAGAGCCGCCCTCAAGTGCCTAACAGATGCAATCGGGTGTATCATTCCCGATATACATGATGCCACCTATTCTGCTCAACTCAATTCTCGTCTCAGCCGCCCTCAAGAAGTGGAACCGATGCTAGCGATATGCCAACTCAGGTCAAAAGGCGAACAACCAGAGTGATGAATCATGCTACCGACTACTAGATTTCTTTGGGGGAGATATTCAAGATCAAGTTGTACCAATTTAGTAGCACTTTAATTTTGTAGTTAGTTAGTTTAATTAAGTATTTATAGACCCTTTCATGTATTTAGAAAGGGTCGTAAGCTTTTGTATATGACTTAAACCTGAAGTTGCACTACTTTACTTCAGGTATATATTTTTTATAAAGACTGGGCCAATTATTTCAATTTTGATAACGAAGCTTTTATGTGGATGTGCGCTACTGCCTTTATTTAAAAGTATTTCTGAGTCAGAAGAAGGAATTCGAATTGCGATTGATGTTGGGAATGATTTGCAGCTCATATGGTACTACTATCTATGTCTGAATTCATTCTTTTTATGTGAATTGTTATTTGATCATTCTTGCTATTATTGAATATATGCATGTGTTTTAATAAAAAAATTTATGCTTTCCACTATTGGATGTTTACAGCATGCTTTTCTTCTAATCATAGATGTATCAGTAATATAAAAAAGATAAGTGTAACAATGCTTTATTAATTACTTTGTTCAACTATTTGAACAAAGCAATTATTATATGAATGAATGTCTATGTTTATTGAATAGAGTCATCTATATGCCTATTGATGAACAGAGATCATCAAACATTGCACTTAAGAATAGAATCTTCCTGGGATAAAGTAGTCATTTGTATTTTCGCTTTTAGATTAAGTCATCCATTCATTATCACTTATTAGAAAACCAGTCACTCATCCATCCCTTTTTATTCATTACTGGAAAACTGGTCCCATTATATCCAGTTGGAGCCACCATCCCAAACAGAAAAGGAGCTGTATTAAGGTCCGGACTGGGTGGTTATCCCCCGATGTTGATGCAATGATTTTCGAGGCATCAACACTTTTGGCGCTAGAAGGAGGGCATGAACTATGAATGGCGAGAAAACCCAAACCTACAGTCCATTCTGAGAGTAAATCTCCCTCCACATCACCTCGTACTTCCCAATTGCATGCTGGTTCTCCAGCATCCAAGCGAGAAGAAGAGGAATCAACTACCACTGCTCAAGCCCACAATACTCCAGAACGATTAAGTCCCGAGTCTCCTGAAGTTCAATTACTCATCCATAAACTTCAAGGCTTCTCGATATCACCACAGAAATCTGAGGTATCTCAAGGTAGTGAGACTTTGCAATTCAATCTACCTCATCCTCTCACCAGAATTTAAAGCGGAAAGCTCGGTGTCGAACCTACTGAGTTGCCCTTACCTAAAAGGAAAAGGGCAAAGAAGAACGCTGAAGGATCTGATAGTGAAGCATTCTCATCCACATCCTCCATCTCATCTTCCCCAGTGCGAAGTCAGCCATCCACTCCCTCATTACATATTGTTGTTCATCAGGGATTAGGAACTTCAACATCCCAACCTGCTTAATCCTCAATATCAATTCCTTCCCAAACATCTAGAATTTCATCAGCAATCTCATCCACTACTAGTGTTTCAATGGCAGATCCATGGAATAGTCCTAGTGCGGTCAATATGCCTGCACCATTACATGTATTGCCTAATTCTCCTGAAAAATGGCTACCCAAGTTTAATCCAGATGTTGGAACACAAGCCAAAGAACATATTAATAACTTCATGTTATTAGTTAATTTGAAAGGATTAACAGAGGAAGATGTTGTCATTAGGCTTTTCCCTTATACTTTGCAAGGATCAGCGGGATCTTGGTATTTTTCCCTGCCCTCTGGATCCATTACCAGTTGGAACATTTGCCAAGAACAGTTTCTTACTAAGTATGGCGATGATAGATCTTTAGCCACATTAATCAATGATCTCTCCAATCATAGGATAGAGCATAAGGAACCCATTAAAGAATTCAACTCGCAATTCAATAAACTCTTGAATAAGATTCCAATAGCCTCCAAACCAAGTGAGAAAATCAGAAGTGAATGGTATATAACTGCCCTACCCGCCAATATAGCTATCTTCATAGACAGGGCTGCAAAACCAACTTTAGCTGAAAACATGAAAGAAGCACTTGCTATGGAAAAACATATTAATTCTCTAGAAAAGAAAGCTGCTCTTTAAGATAGAAAATCCAAAAAAGATTCTTTCAGAGATGATTCAAAGAAGAAAACTCCTAAAGATCCATATGATATGGAAGGTTTACAAAAAGTCCTCAAGGCTATGTCAAATGAAATGGTTGAAATAAAAAAACAAGTAGTTGAAACCTCAAAAAAAAGGCCATATAGAAATTTCAAGAAACCTGAATCAAAACCACCAAATGTTATATCTAATGCAGATTTAGATCCTAAAGAGGAAGAAGAAGATGAAACAATTTCACCATCCGATGAATTCTAAGAAGAGGAAGTTGTTGAATGCCATGGAATGTGGGACTTCATATTACCTAACTCCGATACAGAAAATGAACAAGAAGCTTTTCCTGTGACTACTAGGAGTAAAGGTGCCCCTGAACCTGCCCAGGCAAGTTCAAAGAAAAGGAGTGCAGGTACTACTACTACAGAGGAAACGTTACCCACAAAGAAGCTGGCTGCAACAGTACCTCAAAACGAACCATTATCCTCAAATATACCTTCAATATCTAAAACGTTGGTAGTATCGGATTCAATGGATTACAATATTGTTAATGATATGAAGAAGACTAAGGCAAACATCACCATGTTCGAATTTAGCAAATTAAAACATCAGCAGACATTGCTTCTTAAGGAACTGAATGCAGTTCCTTCTTCGCCTCTTCCTAGTGCTAAAGCTGCAAATGATTCAGGTCAACCACCTTCTGGTAGGGTTGAAGCTACTGATACGATTCTAATTGGAGACAGATCAAATTCCCATACTCCTCCTTTCCTCTTAACCTACGAGATCTATAATTGAAATATACACAATTGTTTGATTGACTCAGGGGCATCCTCTAATATAATGCCAGCTTCAGTTTGTTCCAAACTGAACATTGAGCCCCAAAAGTCCTCAATTCACATTGTGTAGTTAGATAGAACCAAAGTCCAGGTTTTAGGGGAAATCAACTCTGTGCTATCAGGTTATCGGCTGATCCACGAGTAGTTCAAAGAATTAATATCTTAATCGCTGATATACCTGAGTTTTATGGTTTAATCTTGAGTAGGGATTGGTCTAAGAAGCTCCATGGGTATATTTCTACCGATTGGTCCCATATGTGGCTACCCTACAAGGGAAAGCCAAATCAAATAAAAATCAATCGGGAGAAACATATGACCCATCCTGTTACAGAATTTGAACAGGAGAATCAACCAATAGCGTTTAACAATAATATTTTAGGGAATTACTCTTCCGAATCATTCTTTGGCAATTATACTGCCCAACCATCTCCTTTCTCAGTAAACAATTCCACATCCCAAATCAAAAAAATTTCACAAACCGATAGATGTGTTAATATTGATGAGAACACTGTAAATAAAATTGTTGATAATTCTTTATTTTGGTCTTTATACTTTGACGGATCTAAATCCAGTGAAGGATCAGGAGCAGGTTGCATTTTAGTTAGCCCTGAGGGAGAAAAAATGATGCTGTCTTGTAGGTTGGAATTTGAATGCACTAATAATATAGCTGAGTATGAGGCCTTATTTCAAGGACTATATAAAGCTATTGGCCTTAATGTTCAATATTTGAAAGTGTTTGGTGATTCAGAGATTGTCATAAAATAGGTTAGAAACACAATTCATTGTCTTTCTAGTCATCTCAAACACTATCAGTCTCTGGTACAAGAACTCACCTCTCAATTTTCAACATTCAATATTTCTCCCATCCCTAGGTCTCAGAATTCAGCAGCTGACTTGCTAGCCAATGTTGCTTCTAAACTCCTACCTTCCGAGGATTATAGCCCAGATAGATTTTCAGTAGAGTAAATTTCTAGACCATCGATTCCTTACAATGTCACCAATTGGCGAGTGTTCAAACACGATGAAGACATCTTACATTTTTTGACTTCCGACAAGTCCTACGATGATCAGATCATTGAGAAAATCGATCATGATCTTCAGATGAAAGAAAAACATGAGGAAAACTCAATACCAAAACCTGTGGTTAAACTTGAGGATCTCTACAATATTAAAGATAGGTTTAAATAGGTAACCAATTCAAAGCTCCAAAGTTCCACCTTAAGATTTGAATTGATAAACCTTGGTACTGAGAAGAACCCTCAAAACATTAATTTGGGATTAGGACTTTCTATGGAAGAAAGGATAGCATTCATTAGATTATTAAGAAAAAATAAACATGTCTTCGCTTGGAAATATGATGATTTAAAAACATACAATACATCAATCATCCAACATACCATTCCAATTCTTTCTAAACAAAAACCAGTTCAACAAAAGTTGACGAAAATACATCCGAACTTAGAGAGTCAAATAAAATCAAAACTCAATAAACTCTTGAAAGCTAAGATTATTTTTTCCGTTCGACACTCAAACTGGGTTTCCAATATGGTGCCTGTTAGGAAGAAAAATGGTGACATCAGGATTTATATAGATTTTAGAAATCTGAATAAGGCAAGACAAAAAGATAATTTCCCATTACCTACCATGGAGCAGATATTCCATTTAGTAGCAGGTTCTGAGTTAATGTCCTTTTTAGATGGTTTTTCAAGATATAACCAAATTTTGGTCCATCCTGATGACAGACTCAAAACTACCTTCAGAACAAAATGGGGAACTTACGCTTATCAGAAAATGCCTTTTGGATTTATTAACGCAGGAGCTACATTCCAAAGAGTAATGGATATAGCCTTCAAAGGATTGATCAACAAAACAGTAGTTGTCTATTTAGATGATATTACTGTATTTTCCAAGAAAAGATCCAATCATTTACATGATTTGAATCAAATCTTTGAACGCTGCAGAAGGTATGGTATTTCACTCAATCCCAAAAAATCCTTCTTTTCTCTTAATCAAGGAAAGCTCTTGGGCTTTATCGTTTCCAAAGATGGTATTTATATTGATCCGGATAGGATTAAAGAAATTTCTGAAATTCCATTTCCTCATAACAAAAAATCCATGCAGTCATTTTTAGGTCAAATTAACTTTGTCAAGAGATTTGTTCCCGATTTTTCCCACATCATTTTACCATTACAAACCATGATTAAGAAAAATTCAGTGTTTAGATGGGGATCTGCAGAAAAGGAAGCATTTGATTCAATCAAACAATCAATAATCAATGCCCCCGCTTTAAACACTCCTAATTTTTCTAATCATTTCATATTGTACACTATCGCGTCCGATTCATCTTATGCAGCAGTACTCACTCAGATTAATGATCACAACTTGGAAGCACCGATTTCATTTTATAGTTCAAATCTGCAGGGTGCTGAACTAAATTATTCCAAAGTTGAAAAACAAGCCTTTGCTGTGTATAAAGCTGTCAAACATTACAGACCCTTCCTTTTAAAAGCCCATACAAAAGTTATAGTTCCTTTTCCTGCAGTAAGGAAATTACTAATCCAAAGGGAATTAGGTGAAAAAAGGGCAAACTGGGTTACAGCACTTCAAGAATATGACTTGGAAATCAAGCTAGAAAAGATTGTTAGAGGCCAAGGTTTTTGCAGGTTATTAGCAGGAGCATCCAACATTCAAGAACCAGGTGATACCGAACATATTGAAGAAATCAACCAGATAAGTATCACTGATTCTGAATCGCAATATGCAGACTTGATCTTTTATTTGAAAAATGGATATGCACCTCCTAACCTTTCTTATAAAAACAAACGGGCCATTAGATTAAAAGCAAAAACTTCATAATCATTGATGATGTACTTTTTAGGCAAAATTGTGATTCAAATTCATTAAGATGCCTAGAAAAACCTAAAGCACAAAAGGTTTTGCAGGAACTACATGATGGACCAGCAAGAGGACATTTTGGAGCTGACAGAACAGCCCACAAAATCATCCATGCTGGATATTATTGGCCCACCCTATTCAGAGATACTCATGAATATGTAAGGAAATGCCGAAGTTGTCAAATCTCTAGTGGAAGACAAAGAAAACCAGCTTTCCCTTTGCAACCAATGAACATTGATCAACCTTTCGAGCAATGGGGATTAGATATCATTGGGGAAATAACTCCAGAGTCCTCCAAGCAACATAAGTATATCCTTACTGCTACTGATTACTTTACTAAGTGGGTTGAAGCAATTCCTTTAAAGACAACAAACTCTGAAGTAATTATAGAGTTTATAGATCAATTCATCATTACCAGGTTTGGTGTCCCAAATGCTCTTGTTTTTGATAATGCATCTTATTTCTCTAGAAATGCTATGTTTGAGTTCGCTATTAAAAGAGGATTTAAATTGAAATATTCTGCAAATTACTATCCCCAGGGTAATGGTTTAGCAGAGTCTACCAATAAAAATCTAGTCAAAATTATTAAGCGAACTATTGAACAGAATCATAAAAACTGGCACATATCTTTAATATTTGCACTATGGGCTGATAGAATAACGCAGAAGGCTTCCATAGGTACTTCTCCATTTAACCTCATATATGGAAAAGAAGTAGTGCTACTAACCATTCTAGTGCTTCCTTCTCTAGCCCTAGTTCAGTTTATTGAAGAAAGCCCCTCTTCTTCTATTCAACTTAGACATGATCAAATCTTAAAATTAGAAGAAGAAAGAGAAAAGGCCAAAATTACTCATGCAAAACATCAGCAAATTATCAAGTCATCTTTTGATTCAACTTCATGCAGTTCAAAACAGTTACAGGTTGGTGATCTAGTTCTGAAATGGGACAAAGCCCATGAAGATAAAGGAAAACACACCAAGTTCCAGAAGATGTAGCTTGGACCATTTCAGATCTACGAGAAGATAGGCCATTCGACATTCATATTACAAGATTTATCAGGAAAGAGATATTCTCTTCCTGTTAATGGCCTAATCTTAAAGAAATTCTTCAATTGAGGAGGTAACCCGTTCTCCATTTTTTAAGTTCAGTAGAATTTGTAGTTTTTAGGACCATTAGGAAATAAAGTTGTAAGATATCTTCCATTGGCCTTTGCTATATTGAAAATTTGCTCAAAAGAAGTAGTTTTGATATTTACTTTTAAAATAGAAGCCTTAAACAAAAGGGACAATTTCTAGGAAATTAGGTATATTCACATTCTGAAACCCCATCTCATTTTTATGAAATCTTCTCAAGATTTAGAAGTACTGTAAATCATTTTATGGTTTTCAAACTGGTCACAAAAAGGTTATCAATATCAAAACAGAAACTAATTCAATCTTAGCATCTTCAACTCTTACCCTGTCATCCATTCTCTCTTAAGGAGAAAATTGTCCATCCCATTCATCCAAGTTTATGATTACTCAGAGTGTAATTCTAAAATATTTGATATAAAAGATAAGGGGTCTTATTACAAGCCTGCTTACCATGATCATTGGGAAATAGTTTAACCGACATTACCAACACTGCATACCAAAACAGGGTAATGGCTTATAATCATAAGACAAGGGGTCTCATCACGAGCCAGCTTGTTCGGTTAGATTACAACCAGTGAATGGCATTGTCAAATAGCTGGCCACCAAACCAGGACAATGGCTTTTTATCTTACAAAATAATAGAAAAGGAAAAAAGAAATACAAAATATGAAAGCATATTTTGAATTCATTCTTTTAATCATACTCTGAAATGGATGGGATAATGGACAGTCAAATGGTTAAAAGGTATCCCTGTCAAAACTATGAACGTTTGCTGGCAGCAAAGGCTCTACCTATGACAAAGGAGTCAATTAAAAAGGCTAAGTTGGAAAGGTTTTCTGTTTTATCATTATCAACCAATAGAGGCCAATTTAAAACTTAGAATGTATCTAATTTTAACAAGAGAAGAAATTAGCAAAAATAGCTCTTATTATATTCAGAATGTATGTATACCTAGTTATATTAGAATTTTCCTCTTTGATAAGATTTCTATACAAAGAAAGTCTAAGTATTTCAATATTTCTCAGAGATAACTGTTTCTCCCAGCTAATCGCCAATTTTTGTGCTATACAACAACCCCCATTTCATAAAATTTTATTTTCAAAACTATAATATGAAATGGGTCCCTTTTAGATTAAATTGGTATAAACTTATCATTCCTCAAAAGGTCCGAAAAGAAACAAAACATTATAAACCTTTTGAGATAATATATAATCGGTCTTATAATAAAAAAATGAATAATTCTTTATTATTGCGATAAAGTGATTGCAAGATCGCATATCGTAATAACAAAGGATGCATAACAAAAGACCCATTGGTTTTCCCTAATGCGACAAGCACGAATAACTATCGGATATCGGGAAGGTAAGCAATCGTAACAAAAGGCCCCTCTCTTTGCTCCGATGTGATATCGCTATCAGCGATCGGGGAATGTAACATGCATGCAACTAAAAGCCCTCTTCTAAAAAGCTCCCAATACGAATTAGCGATATCGCTATTGGCGATCAGGGATTCCGTAATGACACCAATATAACTACTTAAACATTCCTCCGATCCCTGATTGCGATAAAGCTAAGCGCGACTTTCAAAAAGGATTGATAAGGCTTGGGTATATTGTGTTGAATTATTATTAAAAGCCTTTCTCTTCCCGATAGTGATTCACTTGCGCCCAACCGCCAAAACATCAAAGCCACACTTAAATGAATTATTCGGCCAATAAATGATATGATGAGCATTTAAATGATTGACAGGTTTAAATGGCCAACTAATGGAGCAATTATGCCAAAATCTCTTCAGAAATTGTATCTGCGGCAGTCTTATGTTAATCCTCCATTATTCATTGATTGATATAACTCTTTCACACTTGGTTTGCGCCACCTATTCTCCACATTACATTCATTTTATTTCCTATGCAGAGCTCCTCCTGATCAGGTGCTCATGTCCTAAGTGTCGTAAAATGCTCAAAATTTAAAATGATCAGAACTAGTTCAAAGTTGAATGACTAGAAATTGCTCGTCTTCCTGATTTCGGTGCCACAAATGGTCTGAAAAATGGTCTTCGTATGAGGAAGTTATGGCAAAAATAAGAATTTCTCAATAACATTGAAAATTTGAATTTTTCAAAAAAAAAAAATTAAAAAAAGAATATTCCATAGTATATTCCTTGGAATATTCCAGGGAATATTCCTTTTCGGCAACCAATCACAGGCTGCCACGTGGTAGGCCCGGAGGCTGCCACGTGGCCTCGGTGACGTCAGTAAATGGCTATTGGTGCACATGTTAAAATTTTGGGAGTTCAAAGTTTTGAACCCGCGACCTCCATTGTAACAATGATATGCCTTACCATTACACCATGACAATGGATCTTGTTTAGTGGGCCAGCGGACTTCAAATTGAAGTTTGATTTAAGTTTGGAGGGGCATCGAAGGGGGCCAGCCCCATGCCATGTGACCACAGCCCAAAACCGTGGGCCAAACCTTTAACTGCCAGGCACATAATCCGAGGTAAACCGCCAAACGATCATAGGCATTTATTGTAACTGTAATCAAGTTGGCGGGAATAATGGCGGAGCGCCAAATTTGGGCGGTCCTGCCATATTTGGCGGGCCTAACTGGCCCCAACTACAGTTAGCTGGAGTTTTTCTAGGGGCAGACTGGAGAAACTTTAATTGGCCATAACTTTGGCTAGGAAAGGCGGTTTTGGACGATTTTTTTTTTTTGGGTATTTTCGACCTTCTGAAGCCATTGGTGCATGTCTTATAGCCATCTGAGGTCATTTGTAGAGGTTTTGGAGCCATGGAAGTTCTGGGAGCCACTAGGGCCCGGTATTGTGAAGACTGAATAGGGTTGCAGGGATCCATTGGAGGTGAACCAGTAGTCAATCCTGAAGGATTCAAGTGTTCTGAATCTGTTTTTACCATCTATTCCACCTGTAGATGCTTCTATTTAGCTGTATATTCAATTTAAGCATTTAATTAAAACAAGGACCGGCCCAGTTGGGAGCTTTGGACCCAGCAGATGTAGCCCAGGAGGGGTGAACTGTTTTATCAACTTCTTTTGCATTTGTGGTTGATTTATTTTGCAGAACAAATTCATTTTAGTGTGTTAAACAGTAAAAGGAAATAAATCTGCTATGCTTAAATGGTTCATGAACAGCTGAAAATTTCATTTGTTTTCTTTCTGCAAGACATGGACATCTTTTAAATATGTATATATCTGAATTGAATACCTTGCAAACCATTTACAAGTAGTTTCAAATTCAGATCAAGTTGGTATCAGAGCTATGTTGTTGTTTCTTTGTATCAAAAGCAATCAAATAAACTATAGACAGAGCTTGAAACGAGCCAGGAAGCCTTCGAAATGCTCTTGTTATACAATTGCAAAGTAGATAAATGCTCTTTCAGTCAATCTCTGGTGTAGTTGTCTTTTGATTTTTTTTGTCCAAAGATCTTCTAACTGTCTTGCAAGTATTGATGCTTACCAGGTTGAAACTTAAAAGAGGGGAAGGAGAGTTGACTAGAGCATGAGAGAATCCTCAGTCAAGGAAGGCCAGAGAGCCATCACCTCCACCTTCAATTTCACCCTCAAGAGTCTCGGCAGAAGCTTCAAGAATGTCTACACATGAAGGAGAAATTCCTGCAGACATGGATCCAAAAGAAGAAGAAAGAGTCTTTAGAAAGGCTTTCTTGGACCTCACTAAAATGGTGAGGATATTGTACCAAGAAAGAAATGAGAAATTGGCTGGAGAAGGGTCCAAACATCCATAGGAAGGAGAGGGCTCTTCAGGAGGTAAGAAGGATGATTATCATTCCAAGAAAGGACATGGAGGTAATGGTGATCCACCACCCCCATCGTCACCTTCTTCCTCTTCATCCTCGTCTTCTTCTTCTGTGCATAAGCATAGATCTTATGGAAAAAGTCCTTTTTTGAAGCTTGATGTAAAATTCGAATTACCTATGTTTAATGGTGAAATGAATGCAGAAAAGCTTGACAACTGGATTAGGCAGTTGGAAGTTTACTTGAGGATCCAGAATATGCATGATGATGCCACCAAGATTCAGTTGGCTTCTTTGAGAATGGATGGAGCAGCATTGGTCTGGTGGGAGGCCAAGACTAAAGAGGAGATCAAGAAATTTGGTAAGGTTACCTTAACATGGCCTGAATTTCTGTTAGCCATTAAAAAATAGTTTTATCCTCTTTCCCACATGCAGAAAGCCATTATGAACTGGAAAAATTTCAGACAACTTAAGGGTCAGAGCGTCCAAGACTACACCCAAGAATTCAGGAGAAGAGCTCTCTTGTTAGGGCTAGATTTACAGACCCAGGAAACCTTGCTGAAATACATTGGTGGCTTACATAGCTACCTTAGACACACCATCTTGATGTTTAACACTACTAGCCTGGACGAGGTTTGTGTCCAAGCTACCCATTTAGAGGCAAGGGGAAAAAACACATTTGAAGAGGGTAGAAACAAGCCCCCCAAGGGGAAAAACAAAGAGAAAAAATCCAAGGGAAAGGGCAAAAAGAATGCATCTGTCAAACAGGAGAGTGAGAAAGTGATCTGTAAACACTGTTCTAAACCAGGCCATGAGGAGAAAAACTTTTGGAAATTACATCCTGAAAAAAGACCTCAATCTAACAAATCCAAAGGGAAACAGAAAACTGCTGCCACTACATCTACACCACAAGATTTAGGGGATGATTCAGGTGATGAAACCAAAATTGCAGCCATGGGTTTGAAAAACTTGAAGGGAAAAGAAATTGAAACTCAATCCAACACTAGTACCTCAAACTGCCATGTACAAGCTCCTAATGAGGAAGAAAGAATTGAACTATTTCATGTGAGGGTGATTTCAAAACATACTAAAATTGACACACTTTTTGATAGTGGGTCATAAGCAAACCTTATATCAGAGGACTTGGTCAAGCAGCTTAAACTTGAGACTATTCCACATCCGAAGCCATATCCACTTGGATGGATTTGCAAGGATGCAAATTTGCAAGTTTCAAGAAAGTGCACATTGCGCTTTGCAATTACTGCACATTTTATTAACACAGTTGAACTTGATGTGGTACCTTTTGATATAGCAGGAATTGTTTTGGGAAGTCCTTACTTGTTTGACAGGAAAGCTATCTTTCATCGCCATGAAAACAAATATCATCTTTTCAAAGATGGCAAGGAGTTCATTGTTAGAGCTCATCGCAAGAAGACAAATATAGCGATGGTGAATGCAGGACAGGTAAAAAGGCTGGTCAATTCAAGTAAGAATTTTGTTCTTCTTATGATTAAGCCCAAGGTTGATGTGAATCATGAGTCATTTGACAAATTGTGATCCAAAACTTAAGTCAGAACTGTATGATGTAGTTGGTGCATATCATGAGATGTTTCAGGAGCCAACAGGTTTGCCTCCTAAGAGGGAGATTCAGCATGAAATCCATTTGCATCCAGATTGTCCTCTTCCAAAAATAGGCATGTACCGCATGTCTGTTATGGAGAATGCTGAAATAAAGAAGCAAATCAAGGACTTGTTGGACAAGGGTTTGATAAGGCCAAGTACTTCGCCATGTGGGTCACCGATTGTATTGATTCCAAAGAAAGATGGCACTTGGCGTATGTGTGTTGATTTCAGGGCCTTAAACAAGATAATGGTAAAGAATCGTTACCCACTCCCACGGATAGATGATTTGCTAGACCAGCTGAAAGATGCTCGATATTTCACTAAGTTAGACTTGCACAGTGGATATCATCAAGTAAGAATTGAAGAAAGTGACATTTGGAAGACAGCCTTTAAAACCAAACAAGGACTCTTTGAGTGGCTTGTGATGCCATTTGGTTTGTGCAATGCACCTGCAACTTTCATGCGGGTAATGGATGATGTCTTGTGTCCTTTTCTTGATGATTTCGCTATTGTCTACTTAGATGACATCTTAATTTTCAGCAAGTCTAGAGAAGATCATGTCATGCATGTTAGGAAAGTACTTGATGTTTTGAAGAAGAATAAGTTATTTCTTAAAATGTCAAAGTGTGAATTTGAAAAGACTTCTTTGGTTTATTTGGGACACATAGTAGGAGGAGGTGCTTTGAGAATAGATCCTGCTAAAATAGAGGCTATTGTGAATTGGCCTACTCCCAAATCCATAACAGAGGTAAGACATTTTTTGGGTGCAGCTCAATATTGGAGGAAGTTTATCTCTAACTTCTCTTCTATAGCAGCTCCTATGCATGCAGTGACAAGTGTGAAGCATGCTTTCCAATGGGGAGGCAAGCAGCAAAAAGCTTTCGAATCTTTGAAAGAGAAGATTAGTTCAGCTCCGGTCCTTGCATTACCGGATTTGAGACAGCCATTTGAGATACAAACCGATGCTAGTGATTATGCCATGGGTGCAGTTCTTCTACAGCATGGTAAGCCTATTGCTTTTCATTCTGAAACTTTTAATGGTGCTGTTGTAAATTATCCTACATATGATAAGGAGTTGTATGCATTGGTAGAAAGCATCAAAAAGTGGAAACACTATTTGATGGGCAAAGAAACTGTTATACATACCGACCATCAACCCTTACAATACTTGCAATCACAAAGCAAGTTACAACAGTCACGACACTTCAGATGGATGGGCTTCTTGCAACAGTTCCATTTGGTAATAAGGTACAAGAAAGGTACTTTGAATAAGGTTGCTGATATGCTTTCAAGGCCTATTATTGGTGCTGTTACTTTACTTGAGAATGATTCCATGGTACATGATAGTTACATAGAACAATATGCATCTAATGATGACTTTAAAGATGTGTATGCTAACTTGAGTAAAGGGAATCATGTAGAGGAAAATGACTATCACATGCATAACAATTTGTTGTTTCATTTGGGAAAGTTGTGTATACCACAGGGGGAGAGAATAAATGTCATAAGAGAAGCTCATTCTTCTCTTATTGCTGGCCATTTTGGGGTAAGCAAAACAGTTGCACATCTACAGAGGTATTGCTATTGGCCTCACATGGTAGATTCTGTTTCAAGGTTCATAAGAGGATGTTCATAAGGTTTGTATACTCCTTTGCTGGTACCTTCTAGACCATGGGAGAGCATCTCTATGGATTTTGTAGGAGGTTTGCCAAAATCTAGAAAGCAACATGATTATTTATATGTAGTAGTTGATCGTTTCAGCAAAATGTGTATACTTATGCCTTGTAAGAAAACTATAACTGCTGAACAAATTGCTGAATTATTTTTTCATCATGTATGGATTCACTTTGTTTTGCCTACTTCCATTATTAGTGACAGGGATTCCAGATTTGTGGGGAATTTTTGGTCCAACCTATGGGAGATGATGGACACAAAGTTGAAGAAAATTACTGCTTTCCATCCGCAAACAGATGGACAAACAGAAGTTGTGAACAGAACCATTGTTCACCTCTTGAGAGGTTATTGCAGAAAGCATCCGAAGCTTTGGGATGAACATTTGCACTACATACAGCATGCTTACAATCGTGCCAAGCACTCTTCCACAAACACCTCACCGTTTGAAGCTTGTTTTGGTTACTTTCCAAAATCACCTCTTGATTTCATTCTTGAGAAAGATGTTGCCATTGAGGGACATAGTGATATTGACAAAGCTCGTTCATTCATTGAAAGAATTCAGCAAATTCAAGAACAGCTTGAGAAGAGTCAAGGCAAGTACAAGGAAAGACATGACAAGCACAGAGTCGATCACAAGTTTCAAGAAGGGGATGAGGTATGGCTGTACATTAGTAAGGAAAGGATGCAAGGAGAAGGTAGCTAGCTGAAGCCTATTCGTTATGGTCCATTCAAAATCCTCAAGAAGGTTGGAAATAATGCTTTTCAATTAGATTTGCCTTCCTACATGCAAATGTATTCTGTTGTCAATGTGGAGAACTTACGTTTGTATGAACCTCCTTTGATTGTTGATCATGAAAGTGTTGTTCAGCTGCCATCTATAGAAGATTTCTCGCCAGAATTCTTAGATGAGCTAAAAGAAGATACAATCCTTGACAGAAGGACACGCACTTCAAGGAGGGGCAGTGTAGATTATGTTCGGGTTGGTTTCAAAGCAAGCAAACCGAACAAGGCAAAGTGGATGGAGGTGGACAGAGTGAGGGAGCTGTACCCTCACCTCTTTAATAGGTAGTTGAAGGCTTTTGGGGTCCAAAAGCTTCCCAATGGGGAGGCGTGATCAGGTGCTCATGTCCTAAGTGTCGTAAAATGCTCAAAATTTAAAATGCTCAGAACTAGTTCAAAGTTGAACAACTAGAAAGTGCTCATATTCCTGATTCTGGTGATGCAAATGGTTCGAAAAATGGTCACCGTATGAGCAAGTTATGGCAAAAAGAAGAATTTCTCAATAACATTGAAAATTTGAATTTTTCAAAAAAAAATATTAAAAAAAGAATATTCCATAGAATATTCCTCAAAATATTCCAAGGAATATTCCTTTTCGGCAACCAATCACAGGCTGCCATGTGACAGGCCCGGAGGCCGCCACATGGCCTAGGTGACGTCAGCAAATGGCTGTTGGTGTGCATGTTAAAATTTTGGGACTTCAAAGTTTTGAACCCGCGACCTCCATTGTAACAATGCTACGCCTTACCATTACACCATGACAGCGGATCTTGTTTAGTGGGCCAGCGGACTTCAAATTGAAGTTTGATTTAAGTTTGGAGGGGCACCGAAGGGGGCCAGCCCCATGCCATGTGACCACAGCCCAAAACCGTGGGCCAAACCTTTAACCGCCGGGCACATAATCCGAGGTAAACCGCCAAACGATCATAGGCATTTATTGTAACTGCAATCAAGTTGGCGGGAATAATGGCGGAGCGCCAAATTTGGGCGGTCCCGCCATATTTGGCGGGCCTAACTGGCCCCAACTACAGTTAGCTGGAGTTTTTCTAGGGGCAGACTGGAGAAACTTTAATTGGCCATAACCATGGCTAGGAAAGGCAGTTTTGGACGAATTTTTTTCTTATTTTGGGTATTTTCAACCTTATGAAGCCATTGGTGCAGTTCTTACAGCCATCTGAGGTCATTTGCAGAGGTTTTGGAGCCGTGGAAGTTCTGGGAGCCACTAGGGCCCAGTATTGTGAAGACTGTATAGGGTTGCAGGTATCCATTGGAGGTGAACTAGTAGTCAATCCTAAAGGATTCAAGTGTTCTGAATCCGTTTTTACCATCTATTCCACCTGTAGATGCTTCTATTTAGCTGTATATTCAATTTGAGCATTTAATTAAAACAAGGACAGGCCCAGTTGGGAGCTTTGGACCCAGCAGACGTAGCCCAGGAGGGGTGAACTTCTTTATCAACTTCTTTTGAATCTGTGGTTGATTTATTTTGCAGAACAAATTCATTTTAGTGTGTTAAACAGTAAAAGGAAATAAATCTGCTATGCTTAAATGGTTCATGAACAGCTGAAAATTTCATTTGTTTTCTTTCTGCAAGACATGGACATCTTTTAAATATGTATATATCTGAATTGAATACCTTGCAAACCATTTACAAGTAGTTTCAAATTCACATCACCTCCAAAGCAGCGAATTTAGGCCAAATGGGGAAGAAGTCTAAGAAATTTGGAACAGCTTCAGCTTTCGTAGTAACAGGACAACACACTACCGATCCAGGACCAAGTAAAAAAGGATTAATTTCAGACACCACATGTCTTGGTCTCAGTAATACTACTTGGCAGAGCATCTATAATCTGGTTGAGGCTGAAGAGCCTCAGGAAACATTAGTACAAGCTACAGCAGACTCGAACCGGAAGTCCGAGGCAACTCTAAAGGAGTTGTCCGATTCTTACCTACACCGGATAGCGGCTCGAGAGCAAATTCTTCCATACACAAATGTGGTAAGATGGGCAGTTGAGGAAATTCCAATTACAAATAGAACATTTTGCACTATCGATGTGAGAATATTCGGTTCATTTCAGCCCAATGATTTGAGACAAATGTACCATTTGCTCGAACCATAGAAGAAGTATAACAAAGCATTTCTGGAGAAGTTCAGAGATGAAAATGAAACTAAATCAACACCTATACAGGAATGGAGACGAAACCCAGCGAAACACAAGCATGAGTCCTCGGGTAAGTACTCTGTCGATTCCTTGTGTTCTCCTTATTGTTATGCTGGAGCGACGATGTGTAGGATTTGGGGGTTGCATGATTGCTCAAAATTCTCCATAGAGATGGTACCTTTAATGGAAGCAGCATGCAATAGCGAAATAGTGGATTGGGGGAATATATTATCTGATAAGTTAGCAACAACTATTCTTGAGTTTAGAAACAAATCCCGTGTTACTGATAGGTTCATTCCTCCATTTTACTTTAGTGCCTACATCTTAGATACTCTCTGTTTTAACTCCGAATTTCCTGTGTTGGGATGGAGATGGACTCCACAGGACCCCATGCCCATTCATATCTATCACCAGAAGTTGTGGAAAACCCATTATAAACACCACCTATATCAAGTTTACAATGGATTTATGTTACCCATTTACTATGCAATTTTTGACAAACCTGCTCCTAATATTTCCTCACAAGTAGAGATTGACTTGACGGCCTTAGGAACCTGGTTCGGAGAAGAAAAATTTACATATGTAATAGTTTTC
Source organism: Pinus tabuliformis (assembly GCA_031772625.1). Classification (NCBI taxonomy): domain Eukaryota; kingdom Viridiplantae; phylum Streptophyta; class Pinopsida; order Pinales; family Pinaceae; genus Pinus; species Pinus tabuliformis. The sequence goes on along the minus strand of CM062818.1, from coordinate 663,188,536 downwards.
GGCAGTCATGCCAGGCGTCATGTCCTCCCCTTGTATATACCCGACAAACTATTGGCTCGAGAGATAGCATATCAGCTTACATCCGCAGGAATTACAAAAACTCTGAGGAATTCAAAGAAGCAAGTCTGGCCTCCTTTTCCTCTAAGGTGTGGCGTTTAGACTCTGCATGACTACAAGCATGTAAGGAAAGAAGCAGAAAAGATAAATACACTAAATCTCACCACTCTTCCTAACAGACGATTTGATCCAAACAAAGTCATCTATAATGTACTAGAACAGGAAAAACTCACTAAATTTGAACATAAAAAAGATGAGTTTGATGACCTATTCTCCTCGGCCGAGTCATTATTTTAGGTTCAAGAACTAGCTAAAATGAGATATCACGACGACGGGTTAGTCAAATTTAACAAACTTAGAGAGCAGAGGTTGCAAACTCTGCCTCTAGATTTGTTAGCCACTGCCCCGATGACACAGTCAAGTGAGCCTGGACACCGACTTACCAACGAACCTCCTGCTACATTAGAAACTTTTGAAGAAGTCCAAAGAAGAGAGCAGGGGCAGCTCCAGAGGAAAGAGCAGGAGGAACTCCAGAGGAAAGAACAAGAGGAAGCGCAGAGGAAAGAACAAGAGAAAATATGTCAAGAGGAATAGAAAAGGCAGCAGGAGCAGAGAAGCAAGGATGTGAATGTCGATACCGAGATCAACTCAAGGTTGCTCCAGGAATGGCAGCAATTCGATTCAATCATAAGCAATCTAGAAATCTCAAGAGAAGCTGATACATCCAAAGCGGCTGATACACAGGATACATCATCAAAAGAGGTTCCAAGCAAGGAGCCAGCGGTCTACCCCCTACTACAGACTTAGAAATAATTCCCAAAGATCCTTCGGATCAAATCATTTTGCAAGTGGAGGATATACCTCCATTGGATGTCTTTTACAGCCCAAAGCACAGGGCCATAGTAAAGCGATAGTGGAAAAGGAGAAGGATTGATCAACCTTCCCTGTTCCCTGAACAAACAGTGACAACCAACGTAGTTTGGAAGAAGGAGTTCGATCCCTCTGATGACTTAACAAAGTTGTCCCAATATGTTGGAGCCTATTCGGCAGCCACCATGGACAAGGCATCGGAAGTGAGTAATTTGTTAAAAGAAAAAGACCAGGCAATCGCTTCATTACAAGCACAGCTATCAGAGGCACAGCAGAAAGTAGAACAATTAGAACAACAATTGTCCACGCAGCAACAGTTAAATAATCAATTGAACAAGCAGTTGCATGAAGAGAAACAAAGGGTAGATTCGAGTGCGATTCAAAAGCAGAAAGAACTATCGGAGGCATTAGCAAAATTGAAGACAATGAATGAACAGATGGTAAAGACAAAAGATGAGAAAATTGCTCAATTATTAGGTCAAATAGAGAAGTTCAAGAGTCTTCCACAGCCTGCCGATTTCAGAGCAGAAGCACTACAGATTAATAAGGCACTGGTAACACAAATAAGATTATTGTGTCATAAAATTGCTCAAGTTGAACCCCTGTGTGACATAACAACATCAATAATCGATAAATCAGTCAATGCTAGACAAGACTTAGAGCAGGCCGATGAGACCTTAACAAATTTTCTTACTTGGCAGGACACTAATGAGGGACAGGCAACAAATTTGCCTAAAATCTTAGAATCCCATAAAGAAATTCTATTTATGGAGTGGCAGTCCCAATTGATGAAGGCAGAGAGAGCAGTTTCTAGATCCAAATTATCCACAAGTAATTTGATTTAATTAATTAACAATACTCTCTATTTATCTAATATGATCTCTCAATGTACACCAGGTAAATTACTATCAGCCAAAACATTGGAGCAATCATGTTATCAAGAGCTGGAAAAGAATGGGAGATTGATCACAGGTATTAAAATTTTAACTTGGGACACCTATTGGTTGTTCCTAGTAAAACCATACAGCCAGAGAGCCGCCCTCAAGTGCCTAACAGATGAAATCGGGTGTATCATTCCCGATATACACGATGCCACCTATTCTGCTCAACTCAATTCTCGTCTCAGCCGCCCTCAAGAAGTGGAACCGATGCTAGCGATATGCCAACTCAGGTCGAAAGGCAAACAACCAGAGTGATGAATCATGTTGCCGACTACCAGATTGCTTTGGGGGAGATATTCAAGATCAAGTTGTACCAATTTAGTAGCACTTTAATTTTGTAGTTAGTTAGTTTAATTAAGTATTTATAGACCCTTTCATGTATTTAGAAAGGGTTGTAAGTTTTTGTATATGACTTAAACATAAAGTTGCACTACTGTACTTCAGGTATATATTTTTTATAAAGACTGGGCCAATTATTCCAATTTTGATAACGAATATTTTATGTGGATGTGCACTACTGCCTTTATTTAAAATTATTTCTGAGTAGGAAGAAGGAATTCTAATTGCGATTGATGTTGGGAATGATTTACAACTCATATGGTACTACTATCTATGTCTGAATTCATTCTTTTTATGTGAATTGTTATTTGATAATTCTTGCTATTATTGAATATATGCATGTGTTTTAACAACATTCTTTATACTTTCCACTATTGGATGTTTACATCATGCTTTTCTTCTAATCATACATGTATCAGTAATATAAAAAAGATAAGTGTAACAATGTTTTATTAATTACTTTGTTCAACTATTTGAACAAAGTTATTATTATATGAATGAATGTCTATGTTTATTGAATAGAGTCATCTATATGCCTATTGATGAACAGAGATCATCAAACGTTGCACTTAAGAATAGAAGCTTCCCGGGATAGAATAGTCATTTGTATTTTCACTTTTAGATTAAGTCATCCATTCATTATCACTTATTAGAAAACCAGTCACTCATCCATCCCTTTTTATTCATTACTGGGAAACTGGTCCCATTATATCTAGTCAGAGCCACCATCCCAAACAGAAAAGGAGTTGTATTAAGGTCCGGACCGGGTGGTTATCCCCCGATGTTGATGCAACGATTTTTGAGGCATCAACAGAAGGAGAGGGGCATGTTAGGTCCCTATAATACTAGTGTAGCCCCCTTATTGTTATTATTAGTCTAGCCCCTTATTATTACTGTCGTGCCCCATAGAAGCCCATTATTTTTGTCGTTATGCCATTAAATTATTATTGTTATGTAGGCTCTGATTATATTATGGCCCCTTAGAATCCTATATATATTATTGGCTTGTTGGGGCCTGACCCAAGTTCGGAGGTGATTTAGCCAAACAAATCCTGGTACTACTGACCCTTTAGTACACCTAATTTTCAATGTTTCATGCTTAAAGATAGTTATCGATGACAATATCCTAGTTCAAATAGTATTTATAGAACTTGACGAGGAAGGAAAAATCATATTTTAGCTTGAAGATGTCATAGGAACAAGAACCTGACAACTACAGAATCGAATAATTTCAAAGTATCTCATTATGTGGAATAATTTACCCATTGAAGCTTCTACATGGGAGGATGAGAATTTTATACACAAGCATTCAGAGCTACTCAAGTGCTAAGGAAAAAATGTTTTAGAAGGAGAGGGGCATGTTAAGTCCCTATAATACTAGTGTAGCCCCCTTATTGTTATTGTTAGTCTAGCCCCCTATTGTTACTGTTCTGCCCCATAGAAGCCCATTATTTTTGTCGCTATTCCATTAAATCATTATTGTTATGTAGGCTCTGATTATATTATGGCCCCTTAGACTCCTATATATATTGTTGGCTTGTTGGGGCCTGACCCAGGTTCGGAGGTGATTTAGCCAAACAAATCCCGATACTACTGGCCCTTTCGGCAACAGTCCATGGAGTGTGGACTAAGGTCTCACCCGAAGTAGTATGGGAGGGTGCTAGAACCAGGTTTCTGCACCCTGGAGATGTCTGATGGTTTCAAGTGGTCCTGCGCGCACATCACTATGCACACTTACCCGTACCTCATAGCCTGAGATGTTGCCTTCACGCAGCCCTACTCGAGGGCCGAACATTGTTATTACCAAAGTGCTTACTAGTAGCTCGATATTAGTTTATTAACTTAGCTTATTTGTTTGCTTTTAGTTATACTTAATGATAATCATAAGTCATACAAGTGCGTGCAGTAAATAAACATTATAATTGAAAATGAGACCAAACATATAATAACACAAGAATAGATACATAGAATTTAGATAAAAATTCTCTTTATTGTTCTCTTCCTTCATTTACAGACTCTATTCCTCCCTACGCACTCAGTTGCAGGGGTCCACGCACTCAGCTACGAACTCTCCTAGGCCTCTGCGCACTCAGCTGTAGAGCCTCTTCCTACTACTATGACCCAAGGTGCAATTAGACTATTCTTCTATGCTTCGCTATCTTATTCTATCCATTACATTCTATCATCTTCTTATCTTCTTACAACTTAGAGCCTCACTCTATTTATACAATCCCATGGTTTGTGGACCATGGGTAGGCCGACATTACATTCAAACTTAGGGCGGACAACCCTATGACTCTAACATACATTCTGCGCCCGCAATTCGCAGGGCTTTACAATAATATTACTCAAAACTTGGGCTTTGAGCCCCAAAACATGCCATGGGGGGATTCCATGCCCAACAGGCCCCTAACACAAACATCGTGACTCGCCCTCGAGTCACTACGTTGGTGTCGCAATCTTGGGCTGAAGTCCCTCCTGCTAGTCTCAAACGGTCTTGATGTCCACAATGCATTGAGCTGCTGCTTGCTAAACCTGCTACCTCCTCTGTTCTGAGACCTTCGTGGCTGAATTTTTTCCTTACATTTGTACGGAATCTACTGTGTATGTTTATAGTCCTGCGCCTTTGTTCGACTCCTTGGGTCATGAAGACTGTGCTTTGGCCAACTAGTTAGATAGTCAACCCACCCTTGTAGGGCTTCAAGCAGCTGCCATTTACTTTACCTGGGAAGGGTTCCCCATTCAATTTGACTAGCTGGACCGTGCCACTGTCTGTGACCTCCTTAACCACGTATGGTCCCAGCCAATACATTTTGAATTTTCCTAGATTTTTTTCAAACTTACTATCATACAACAACACTAAGTCATTTACCTTGAAGGTGCGCAACTTGATATGGTGGTTGTGCCAGGATTTTTCACGTTGCTTTTGTACCTGCTGATGAAATCCAACCAAAAACCATTCTTCCTCAAGTTCTTCCAATTGCACGAGCCGTTCCTCCAGAGCTTCACAGTCCATCATTCCTGTCAGTGCTGCTATTCATAAACGAGCTATGATATATTCCATCGGCATGACAGCTTCCATGCCATAAACTAACCAGAAGGGTGTCTGTCCTGTTAGATTTTTTCATGTTGTCCTGTAAGCCCATAGTATGACAGGTACGTGCAGGTCCCAATCGTTTCATTGCGTGTTGCACACTTTGGTCAGCACAGTCTCTAGTATTTTGTTGAAAGCTTCTGTAGTCCCATTGGCTTGTGGGAGGTAGGGTGTACTTTTCAGATGATTCACCTAGAATTCTTCTATGAGAGCGCTGATAGTTTCGTTCAGGAAATGTGTTCCACAATCAATCATTAAGATTTTTGTACAACCAAAGCAGTTTAAAGCATTTTCCAACAAAAACTTCATAGCCATAGTAGCTGTGTAGTCTTTGACTGGTTGTGCTCCTACCCATTGTGTCAAATTCTTTATTGCGGTGCTGATGTAGAGCGTGCCCATCTTTCTTATTTTGCCCTTCTATTTTTTCTCCTGTACTACCATAGGACTCACCCAGTCGGATTCTTTCGCTGGCTCAATAATTCTAGCTTCGAGAATTTTGTCTAATTCTACATGGACCTTTTCCTTATATTTTGGATTCAAGAGGTAAGGTCTTTGATTAACCGGCTTCGTGTCGGGTTTTAGGGTGATATTCATCATCCCTAAGTCGCTAACTATCCCTTTTAAATCCGTAATTTTGGTCGAGAATAAGTCTTGGTATTGGCGGATTAACTTAGCAACCTTATCTACCGTGGCATCATCCTAATAGTCTCCAAGAATTGCATACTTTGGTTCTGCCTCCATTCCAATGTTTACCTGCTTTGTTTTTAGCGGCGCGGTGATGTCGGGATCCTCAATCAATGGTCCTCGAACCTCGTGACAGCCTTTCGTTTCTAGAATTTTAATATTTCGTGGGTCCTCATCATCCTCCTCAACATTTGAATTGTAACACTCCAATGCGCAAATCAGATGTGTCGCCAATTCTAGATGAAGCACTTCTATTGGCTCCTAGGCTATTTTGAAGATAAATGCTTTTACTACTTGTAGTGCATCACCAACAGTATCCCACCAACAATCTTAAATTGTGAAAGTTAACAGAAATCCCTTGCGCAAGATATCCCATTTGCTCATACCATGGCGGAGCTCCATCTCAGTATACTAATTCATGGATATGATATCCAGGGTATGACAAAACAAATGCACCCATTCAGGCTATGGCTCTTCCCCGTAGACCTTGTTCCATTTCGCGAGGTGTGTACATGGATCATCCCATCCGTAATACTTGTCTACTAGCTGCATCTGTGGTTTCCCAAATCGTAAGCGCGTCATCCTTCTACTTCCACTCCAATCCTGAAAGATTCTCTGATGCATACCCCACCATCTTGTGGGCATAGCACATAGTGCCCATTTCAAAGCATCAAAACGTTGTTGTTCTGACACTTCTCTTTCAAATTTGTCGAGGAATTCATCCACCATTGTTAACCCATCGTACATAGGCAGATTCCTTATCTCTATTGTCATGCAGTGTAGTGATCTTATCATCATGTTGCAATTGAGCGTGGTTACCTCGTGTAACTGATTCTACCATCATTCTATTTCTTCATCCGAATCCGAAGTGCAGGAGCTTTCGCGCTCCCACGAAATCCTGCCATATGCTGTTGGATTCACCCAATCCTACTCTTGAGCAGTTATCTTGTAGATATAGTCGAGATCATCATCATTATCATCATCACACACCAGTTATGTGTAACGTGCTCCTTCCGCAAGGTCTAAAGGAACCACTAGGCGTCGTGACTTTTTCTCAAAAATCATTTTGCGCTTCTTTAGATTTATCACTCCATTCATATCAATGGCCCAATCTATTCCCAGTAGCGTGGGATAGGGATTGTTGTTATCGATAATATCTATCACTTCGAAATCTGCCATTGTGCTCGCACCTTTGATGTCTACCATTATTCCCTTCAATCTTCCCATTGGTAGGGTCTTTTGCTGGTTCGCAATTCGCAATTGAATAGGGGACCATTGCAACGTGGGCCTGCCCATGCGTTCCCACGTCTGCTTTGGTAGTATATTTGCGTACAATCCTAGATATAGAATCACTTGATCCATTTCATATTCTCTAATTTGTGCATTCAATCTCATTTCCCTTCCTGTTCGCAATGCATGCTTTCCATGTTTCTGGACTACGCGCAGTTCTCCTGACCCAGCGCATCTAGTGATAAGTTCTTGCAGTACTTTTACAACCTTGTTGTCATGCAACAGTTTCATGCATGTCTCCAGAAAGGTAGTGAGCATTGAAGGATCCATCCCCAGTTCTAGTTGATCCTTACTACCTAAAGTGGAGGCCTCCGTGAAGCTCTTCTTAGCTTCCATGAATGTCTCCTTCATGCACTCCAAATCAAATTCAGGTTCCTTTGTAGGAGCTTTGCGAACCCATGCACTTTCTTCTGGTTGCTTACCTTTGTCATCTCCTGTTGTGATACCATTTTGAAGCACGATGTTTACATTTGGGTCCTCTTTGCGCGGCTCATACCTCATCATCTGTAGGTTCTGAGTCGGGGAAGGATGGAGTACTCCTTTATCGCACAACCTCGCTATTATTGTAGGGCAGTCCCCCATATCATGATCAAAATGAGTACAATATAAACATGATGCTCTCACCAGATTTGTATAGTTGTGAGGATAATGCCCTGGCCCTCCACAATTGTAACAAATTAGCTGTCCATGACCCCTTCCTGGTCCCATTCCACCTCGACCTCATCCGTGCCCCTGAAATCCAGCACACACCATCCCTGCATTTGGATCGAGGGCTCGCATTCTGGTCTACACCCTGTAGGCAGGGGTCTGATCCATCATTAGTTCATAGCTCCTGCAGGTGGGCTCATCATGGCCTACCAACCTGCAGAAATTACAAAACAATTGCTAGGACATCTGCATATACTTCTGTAATAGATGAAAATTATTTGTAGCATGTTTTCCTCCTATCTAACAAATCATGCACCACAATTTAGGCATCATTCTTGGTCCTACTTGTGCCTCTGGTCTTAATGGCATCAACCCTCCTCCCACAGAGTAGTTCGCGAAGACTAGAAAATGGTCCTTGTCATGCCCCTTTCCTTTGCATTTTATGCACCATACCTCCTCGTGCGCTTTTGAGTGAGTTGTCCTATCCTGTTTTAAACTCTGCATTTCCAAAAACAAATTTTGTAGTTGCACATGGATTTGTTGGACTCCAAGGCCAGGATATTGTATTGGAGTCTCGTGCAGTCTCATTGCAATCTCCAGAGCTTCGGCCTAGGTGGATAACTTCTGTTGCGACAGCACCGTCCTTAAATGCGGTGTTAGGGACGCTACAAATCATGCATGGTGTTTTCCATCTATTAAGGTCATGTTGGCTTCACGAATCATACTCTTCAGCCTCTAATCCAAATCCCATGGGGTCTCACCTGGAAGCATAATGATTTCCTTAAACTCGATAATTTATTGTGTCTCCGATTTTGGCCTGTTAAATTCCTTGTTCAGCGCAGCATGGATATCTGCGATCCCCACGTTTGGATGGTCATTAGAATGCTTAATGTACCATGTTAGTGCACGATCCTGCAACGCACTTACTAGCGTTGCATTCTATATATTGTCATCTAAGACTCCTTGCGCTTCCCATACGGCGTTTACCACGAACCAAAATTGGTCCGGATCTTCGTTCCCTACTCCTCTAAATACCGACAATTTAATTACGCTCGCCATATTGAACTGTGGTGGTGGTAGAGGTGGTGTGGGCAGAGATGGAGGTCAAGATGGTGAGACTAGTGGTGGTGTAGGTGGATGTGGTAGGCACGGAATTTGTTGCCTTATTAGACTGACCGTGCTTCTCAGAGAAACTTTCGCGAGCTCTTCCTCGCTTTCCCGCCAAGGCAAAATCAAGGGCCTACTTTCTATCTTTGCACTACCTTTGTTTCTATACATCCTCCCACTTCACATAGCCCCAACCAACAATTTATTCGCATAACCCACTTTTCACACAATAACATCTTAATCCGAGTGTTCAAAGATTTAATGCACTTACCTCGCGGTCCTTTGAGGAAGCATCATTCCACCTCACTATAGCTGACTATCATGTATACCATGAACTCGGTGATAAACCCTCCTATAATCCGATCAAGCCAATGGTCCGCAGCACACATGATCTTATCTTCCGATGTTTCTAGTCTGCGCACCAATTCTGGAGTCCACACAATCGGTTTATCGAGCCTACACCTTCTGTGACTGTCTGCTAGCTTCGCAATCCACTCATACAACTCAGAGGGGAAGGATGCAAAGAAAATTTGGTGGATTTCCGTATGTAAGTAGTGCTCTAACCATTTTTCCTTTGATACTCGTGGATTCCTATTTTCCTGCGTAGCGAACTCATGAATTTTAGTAACCAACGACCCTTCAATTTCTTTCTTTGTTGGATTCTAGTGACATGACATCATACATCCCTTATGCAGATCCCGGTCCTAGCAAGAGAACATTTTGATGGCTTGTTGGGCCCTGACCAAGTTTCGGAGGTGATTTAGCCAAACAAATCCTGGTACTACTGGCCCTTTCGGCAACAGTCCGTGGAGTGCGGACTGAGGTCTCATGAAAAGTAGAGGGTGTTAGAACTAGGTTTCCACACCTGGAGATGTCTGATGGTTTCAAGTGGTCCTACGCGCACGTCATTATGCGCACTTACCTATACCTTGTTGTTGGCTTAGTGGGGCCTGACCCAGGTTTAGAAGTGAATTAGCCAAGCCAATCCCGGTACTACTGGCCCTTTCAGCAACAGTCTGCGGAGCACAGACTGAGGTCTCACCCGAAGTAGTATGGGAGGGTGTTATAACCAGGTTTTTGCACCCTGGGGATGTCTGATATGTGGTGATTGGTACGCAGTCCAACCTTCTCACTTACTGCACTATGCGCAGCTGCGGGCACCCCACGCCCTGTGAACCTATCTTCGTGTAGTTATAGCTATAGTACAACCCATGTTATTTACCCAAGTCTTCCTTAATTAGTCTTTCGTTAACTGAGTACTTAGATTAAATTCTCATATAAGCATTCATACACGTATTTATCAATTGTGCGCAGTAAATAACAGAGTAAAAGTAATGCATAACATCAAAATACAGATTCTGGAATAGATGCACAGAATAATCTTCTCTTTATTAGCTTTCAATCCCAAGTACAAACCCAACTCTGCCCTGCACACTCAACTGCAAGGGTTCATGCACTCAGCTGTGGACTCTACTAGGCCTTTGCGCACTCAGCTACAAAGCCTCTTCCTACTACTATGACCCAAAACACTCCAAATTTCACTCTATGCTCTTACCATGCCTTCACATCTCTATCTATTTTCTACTAAGCTTCCAATCTCACTTTACAATTTAGAGCCTCGCTTTATATATACAATTCCATGGTCTGTAGACCATGGGTAGGCCGACACAACTTTACATTAAATTACAATCTTTTAGGGCAGATAGCCCTATGACTCATCCTAGACTTCACGCTCCACACCCGCACTTTGTGGAGTTCTACACCATCTTTGACCAAAACTTGGGCTTTGAGCCCAAAAACCTATTGCAAGGGATCCCATGGCCAATAGGCCCCCAACACAATCATCGCGACTCGTCTCGAGTCACTCTGTTGGTGTGGAGATTTTTGTGCGGAGTCCATCCAGCAGGTCTCGTGCAGCTTGGGTGTCTGTGACACACTGTTCCACTATCTGTTGTACTTGTTGCACACGTATCTTTGAACCTTCGTGAGCAGAGTCACATTCCTGTCTAACCGCATAAAGTCCCTACATTTGTGCCAGGTTTCCTTCAATGGTAGATGTAATTGTGAAAGCTTCATCGATCCATGGCTGGATGTGCGCTTTATGGAAGGCTTCTTTTTGTCTTACGACACCTAACTTGTCCTTCAGTGCCCTTTCCTACTGTAGTTTGGTGAGTCGTTCAGTAAGGAAGACCGTCTGCATGGTCCCCCAGACACTATTGTACTCCTGTTACAACTCATGCACCTCTGTCTCTAGTTGCTATAGGTTTGGATCTTCCTGGAGGTATGTAAGCATGGTTAGTGCTTGATCCAATATCCCGGTGCAGTCCTGTACCGCTTGGCCAATTTTCTCCAACTCTGTTTGGATAGCATGGGCGCATTGCTCTCTAAATTTTGGGGGTGTGGATGGTTGCACCTTCAACTGTAGCTTGGCGATCTGCATGTTCAACTCCAACTGAACCTTCGTTGTTTCCTTCCCGGCCTCGCGGACTCTAGTCACCAATCGGTGGACCCGCTCTACTACTGGTACCTCTGTCGACATGGTCAACTCTGGGACACTCGTACATGCATCCTCTACCACTTGCTCTAGTTCATGAGCCTGCGCAACCAACTCATCACGCTGGAGGCTGAGATGATCCATGTTGATTTTCTGCTCATTCAAGACCTGGATCACGTGGCCTTCCCTAGCGTAGAGCTCTGCGATGACCCCATCATGTAACTGGTACAAGGTTTCACACGGCAGGGCTACCAAGTTTAAGTCGACACCTTTCATGCTACTCATCGCATCCCAGTCAACCTCGCTTGCTGCTGCTAGGGCGCCTTTGGGCAAGACGAAAGGGTTGTCCCTACGGGCATGCAATGTCTGTTCAGCCTTTGTAGTTCTTGCTACGACATATGGAGCCATTGCACCTGTTTGGGCGGGCTGTACCTATAAACCTTGTAGCTGCGTGCTGAGCACCCGCAACACAGTGTTTTGCTCCATCCTCATTTCCTGGAGCTCATCCTTTGTGACATCACGAACCGTCTCGCTAATGTCAAACGGATCACCTTATGTGAGCATGATCAGGTCAATGGACGTCTTTGTCATCTTCACCTTCTTTCTAGGAGTTGTTTTCTCAGGGACGCATGGCTGCTTGAGTTGGGTTGATGCTGAACCGGGGTCCGCGCATTCTTTTGTATTGTCCACTTCCCCGGTCTACTGCCTCGTGGAAATCTCCTGGCCCTCCTCAGGCTCTTCTGTTGGTGTTGTAGTTTGTTCTGCTACTGTTGTTGCCTCCTTAGCCTTTTTCTGCACTGCTGCCTCTAATACCATTTCATGCGAAGCCCTAACCTCCGTAGCTACCTTCTCATTGCGCTGCTTCAAATCCAGCTTTGTGATACGATGCTTGGCTACTTCATTTTGCTTCTACACGGCTTCCTTTTCCACCTCAGCCAAGTCTAGTGCGTGCCACTCCGGAGGCCATGACTCCATCATCCATTGTGATGAATGGAAGCTTCACCCATTTCTGAACTAGATTCTTGCGTGCCCAGATATACAGGTTATGTATATTCGCCTTGAACTTTTCCAAGCTATTATAAACTGTGGGAGATAGGCATGGCCTTCGATTGATCAACATTCGAATGCTTGCCTCCATGAACACCTTCATCTCACGAATCCTCTTCACATCTTTTGTAGCCTAGAGTGAGGTGTACCTTGTGGCTTCAGGCAGATCATGCTCAATACTGGGAAACTGGTTATCCTCCGGCAGTTCCCCTGCAACCAACAAGATGGATAAGAGAAACCATGCATAGTGAAAGATCTTACCCTACTCCTAGGCCTCCTTGCAGTTCGTCATAAATTCCTTGCAAAGGAACTGTGCCCAAGTGAACTGTACCCCCTCCACACATTGCTCTACCAGTGCAATCACAGACACTGGTACTTCGTCAGCGCAAAATTTCCTCATCAGCTTGCCGGCCAGCAATGGGGTGGCTACGCACACCCCTTTGTCCTTAATGCTTGCGATTATGTACCTGGGATTTTTCTTCTCTAGTTTATAATTAGCCTTCATAGCTTCTGCAAGGGCCAAGTGGTTGCTTTTTCCCGCTATGGCCGCGGGGTTGTGTCCTTTGAAGGGCAGTCAAGATATTATGTTAATTAGGTCGGCTGTGATGGGAATAGGCTCCTCCAGCCAGAGATACCTATCATGCACCAGGAAAAGCACCTACCTAATGATGAAAATGGTGATGGGCACGCGGTGGTACTGTGGTATCCATCGCAGATGGAGTAACCCAACCTTCTCTACACTACAGAACCATTTTCACGGCTCCAAAATTGTAATGGGCCACTCTGAATTCTGCTTCATTAAACTCTTTGTGGCCAAGTGTGGGAACTTCTCGCTGTCTGCAAGGTCCCAATCCTTGAACTTCATGTTAGGTACTTGTCCCAAAGGCGGACCTTCAAACATTATACCGTCAGGGAGGAGCAGGGTCTGGAGCACATTCTTCGTGGCCTCCAGGTCTTTTGCTATCTTGGCTTTCCCTTTCCATGTGGGGACGTATGTGGGTAACTTTGTTGTGGAAGGCATTGGTGAGACATCCTCCTCCACATCGTCTTACACCTCAATTTGAGCGATTAGATCTTGCAAGTCTTCCTCCTCTTTGTCTGATTCAATGGTGATGACATTGCCTTTTTCTTCCATTAACAATTTGCCGAACCGTGGGTTTCTTGGGGATACATGGACTGGGCCCATAGTCTGCTTATCTTTCTTCAGTGGTGGCATCTAGGCTCCTCATGAGCCATATGGGGCTCCATGGTATCTTTGACGAATCACACTCTTGGTCTGGTAGTAGTCATCATGTCTACAGTCAAAGGTGGTAAGAGTACGCTACGCTCATTGCTCTGTAATTGCTCAGTTCTCAAATAACCAAGTGTTGCCTCGTGGCTAGCCCTGGGGATTTTATAACATCTTTTGAATTTGAATTTGACCATTCCCCCCACTTCTGAGTCATTAATGCCTTCTTGGTGGTAGATGGTCCCAAATCTAGCTCTTAATTCATGTCTTAATTGCCCACCGCCCACTCCTCCTTGCCTTAAATTGGACACCTTTTTGTGAATAGTGACACCAACAGTCACCTCCCAGCCTACCCGCATGGCAGCGCAACCCCCTATGTGCGGGTGTGACCCCTGTGACATACTGATCCCGCACGCAACTTCCTTATCGCACAGCTCCCATACAGACTCTTTTATAGTCTCGTTCTCTCTTTCAGCTGCTCGGAGCACTGAGACTGTGCCCCCTATGGCTAGTCAAGTGGTCGCACCACCTGTGCAAGACTTCAATCCACCTTCTAGCCTGGTCCGCAAGCACTCCTCAATTTCCCTTGTGATAGTCATCATCACGTGTTCCTCCTTATGTGGTGTGCTCCCTTGGTTACATTGTTTGGTAAGGTGAGGTCGTATCCATGGTGGCAGAGTCACAAATTCTCGGCGATAATCTTCTAATGCGGTAGTATGGCTACCCATATCTTGTCCTGTCATTCTTAGTTTGTCGACGCGACATGCTTGCATGATTTCATTTTCCAGTATTTTGATCTCCGCATCCATTAACATGCTTTTCTTCCTTAGTTGTACCTGATCCTCTTTGAGTTCGCGAAGCTTAAGGTTCCCTCGACGAATGGCTTCCTAAATCTACATATGTTTTCCCTCACATAGCTGCACTATTCCTTCGTTCTAGTCCTCACATACTATCCCAACTATGGAAGCTATTGCATGAGGATTCCTTTTTTCTAGAATTATGGTCTCGACCCTGCTCCTCTGCTTCGGAATCATTTCCGTGCTTATATTTTTTCACATGGCCCTATAGGCCCATCGAATCGTTGGGATGCATAGGTCCCAATCCATTTGTCTCATTTGGTGAACCCTGTTCAGGACTCTGGATACATTATTGAAAGCTTCCGCGTGGAATGTTTGTGGTGTGCATCGCCTTTCCTACTGCTGTGTCCTGTTATGATTTTTGATCCTTAGTTTGGGGTTTGATTAAGTGGGTTGCACAGCACACATCTGTACCCATTGACACAAGTGGGTGCGCAAGTTGTTCTGTCCTTGTTTCCTGACTCTCATTCAAAGCTGGGGGCTTCCAAATAGTAGGCGCATAATCCTTCTACATCCACGCTAGTTCTCAAAATTTCCTTGATGTGTACCCCACCATTGTGTGGGTGTTGCGTGCAGTGCCCATTTTAGCGCATCAAACCGCTATTGTTCTAGTACTACACTTTCAAATTTGTTCAGGAATTCATCCACCTCTATCAATCCATCATATGTCAGCATCTCTCTTGGCTCTGTTGTCACACAATGTAGTCATCTAACCATCATGTTGCAATTCAGCGTTGTCACTTCGTGTAACCGATTCTTCCAATGCTCTATTTCTTCATCTGAGTCCAAAGTGTAGGAGCTTTTGTGCTCCCACAAGATCCTCCCATCTGCAGTCAGATCCACCCAATCCTGGTCTCATGAAGTTATCTTGTAAATACAATCAAGATCATCATTGCTATCGTCGTCGCGCACTGGTTTAGTGTAGCGCGCTTATTTAGCTGGGTCCAGTGGGACTACTATGCGTAGTGACTTTTTCTCGAAGATCATTTTGCACTTCTTTGGGTTGATAACTCCATTCATATCGGTGGCCTAGTTATTCCTAACAACGCCGGATAGGGATTGTTGTCATTGACAATCTCTATTACCTCAAAATCCGCATCGTGCGTGCGCCTTCAATATCAACTGTTACCCCTTGCAACCTCCCCATGGGAAAAATCTTCTCTTGGTTCACCATTCGTAATTGAATAGGGGACCATTGTAAAGTGGGCATGCCCATGCATTCCCATGTTTTCTTCGGTAATACATTTGCGTTCGAACCCAGATCTAGGATTACTTGATCCATTTCATACTCACCAATTTGTGCAGTCAACCTCATCTCCCTTCTAGTGCACAGTGCATGCTTCCCCAATTTCTGAACTACACGCAGTTATCCTGACCCCGCGCACCTGGTGATCAGCTCCTGTAGTCCATTAACTGCCTTGTTGTCATGCAAAAATTTCATGCATGTCTCTAGAAAGGTAGTGAGCATTGAAGGATCCATTCCTGGCTCTGGTTGATCCTTACTACTTGAAGTGGAGGCCTCCACGAAGCTCTTCTTAACTTCCATGAATATGTCCTTTGCACGTTCTAAGTCAAACTTGGGTTCCTTTGTAGGAGCCTTGGAAACCCATGTACTTTCCTCTAGCTATTTCCCTATATCTTCTCTCGTGGCTGTACCACTTCTGAGCATCATGTTTACATTCAGGTCTTCTTCGCGTAGCTCAAACCTCATCATTTGAATATTCTGAGTTGGAAGAGGTTGGAATACCCATTTTTCACGCATCTTCATGATCAACGTAGAACAATCTATTGTTTCATGATTAAACTGAGAACAATACGAACGTGATATCCTCATTGGATTTGTACAATCATGGGCATAGTGCCATGGTCCTTTGCAATTGTAACAAATTAACTATCAGCGGCCCCTTCCTGGTCCCATTCCACCTTGTCCTTGACCTCACCCCTGAAATCCAGCGTGCACCATCCCCACATCTGGGTCGAGGGCTCGCGTTTTGGTCTGCATCCTATAGGCTGGGGTCTGATTCATCATTAGCTCGTAACTGCGGCAAGTGTGCTCATCGTGGCCTACCAACCTGCAAAAATTACAAAACAATTGTTGGGGTGTCTATGTATATTTCTGCAACAAATGACAATTGTCCATAATGTGTTTCCCTCCTATTTGATAGATCGTGCACCATAAAATGGGTGCCACACTCGGCCTAGCCTATGCCTCTGGTCTCAGTGGCATTGGCCCTCCTCCTTCCAAGTAGTTCACGAACACTGAACAACGATCCTCATCATGGCCCTGGCCTTTGCATTTTAAGCACCATACTTCCTCACATGCCTCTGGATGTGGTGCCCTATCCTGCTTCAAGCTTTGCATTTCCAAACATAGATTCAGTAGTTGCATGTGGATTTGTTGAACTCCCATCCCAGGTTCTTGTATCGAGGTCTCATGTAATCTCATTTCCATTTCCAAGCTTCGGTCTGGGTAGAAAGTTTTTTTTGTGATAGTGTTGTCCTCAAGTGCAGTGCCAGAGATGCTACAAACCATGAGAGATGATGTGCATCTATCAACGTCATATTGGCTTTGTAGATCGTACTCTTTAGCCGTTGATCCAGATCCCAGAGAGTCTCACTCGGAAGCATCGCGATCTCTTTAAACCCGATGATTAATTGTGTTTCTGACTTTGGTCTGCTAAATTCCCTGTTCAACATGTTCTAGATTTCTAT
The DNA here is from genome assembly GCA_031772625.1 of Pinus tabuliformis. Classification (NCBI taxonomy): domain Eukaryota; kingdom Viridiplantae; phylum Streptophyta; class Pinopsida; order Pinales; family Pinaceae; genus Pinus; species Pinus tabuliformis. The sequence goes on along the minus strand of CM062818.1, from coordinate 663,171,168 downwards.
TATCTCTGCGTTTGGGTGGTCTTTAGAGTGGTTGATATACCATGTCAAAGTGCAATCCTATAATGCACTCACCAATTTAGCCTTCTTAATATTGTCATCTGTGACACCCTGTGCTTCCCATACTACTCTTACCATGAACCAGGATTGGTTTGGATCCTCATTCCCCACTCCTCTGAACACTGGTAGTTTGATCGCGCTTACCATACTGAACTGTGGAGGTGGTGGAGGTGGAGTGTGGAGATGGAGGTGAGGGAGGTGAAGCGGGTGGCAGTGTGGGTGGAGGTGGTAACTACGGAATCCACTGCCTTATCAAACTAATTGTGCTTCTTGAAGAAACCTTTGCAAGCTCGTCCTCACTCTCCCACGATGGTGAAATTAAGGGATTGTTTTCTACTTCTTCACAGCTTCCGCTTCTGTAGATCTTTCTGCTCCGTGTAGTCCCAAACATTAATTTATTTGCATAACCCTCTATTCACATAACAACATCTTAATCCAGGAGTTCAAAGATTTAATATACTTACCTCACTGTCCCTTGAGAAAATGTCACTCTGCCTCGCTATAACTGACGGTCCTGTCCACCTCAAAATCAATGATAAATCCTCCTATTATTTGGTCGAGCCAATAGTCCATGGCTCGCACGATCTTATCTTCTGATGCTTTTAGTTTGCGCACTAATTTCGGAGTCCACACTTTCCCTGGATGTTAGCTAACCTCACGATGCACTCATACAACTCAGATGGAAAGGATGCAAAGAAAATATCATGGATTTCTGTATACACGTAGAGATCCAACCACTTTTCCTTAGATACTGGTAGATTTCTGTTTTCCTGCGCCGCAAACTCGTGAACCTTTTTATCCAACCACTCTTCAATTTCTTTCTTTGTAGGGTTCTAGTGGCATGACATCAGACATCGCTTATGCAGATCCTGGTCCCAGAAATGGAACCATTTGTTGGCTTAGTGGGGCCTGACCTAGGTTTGGAAGTGAATTAGCCAAGAAAATCATTATACTACTGGCCCTTTCGGCAACAGTCCGCGGAGCGCGGACTGAGGTCTCACTCGAAGTAGAATGGGAGGGTGCTAGAACTAGGTTTCCACACCCTGGGGATGTCCGATATGTGGTGATTGGTACGTAGTCCAACCTTCGCACTTACTGTGCTACGCGCACCTGCAGGCACCCTACGCCCTGTGATCCTGTCCTCACGCAGTTCTAGCCGTAGCGCGAACCGTGTTATTTACCCAAGTCTTCGTTAATTAATCTTCAGTTAACTAATTACTTAGATTGAATTCTCATATAAGCATTCATACACGTATTTATCAATTGCGCACAGTAAATAACAGAGTGAAAGTAATGCATAAAATCAAAATACAGATTCTAGAATAGATGCACAGAATAATGTTCTCTTTATTAGCTTTCAATCCCTAGTACAAACCCAACTCCGCCCTGTGCACTCAGCTGCAAGGGTCCGCACACTCAGCTGCAGACTCTGCTAGGCCTTTATGCACTCAGCTGTAGAGCCTCTTCCTACTACTATGACCCAACACACTTCAACTTTCACTCTATGCTCTTACCATGCCTTCGCATCTCTATCTATTTTCTACTAAGCTTCCAAACTCACTTTACAATTTAGAGCCTTGCTCTATATATACAATCCCATGGTTCGTAGGCCAACACAACTTTACATTAAATTACAATATTTTAAGGCAGACAACCCTATGACTCATCCTAGACTTCGTGCTTTGTGCTTGCACTTCACGAAGTTCTACACCATCTTTGACCAAAACTTGGGTTTGAGCCCCAAAACCTACTGCAGGGGATCTCATGCCCAACACTCGCAGCCTGAGATGCTTCCTTTGCGCAACCCTACTCGGGGGCCAAACAATGTTATTACCCAAGTTCTTACTAGTAGCCCAATATTAGTTGATTAACTTAGCTTATTTTTTCACTTTCAGTTATACTTAACAATAATCATAATTCATACAAGTGCGCACAGTAAATAAACAATATAATTGTAAATGAGACCAAACATATAATAACACAAGAACATATACACGAAATTTAGATAAAACTTCTCTTTATTATTCTCTTCCTTCATTTACAGACTCTATTCCACCCTGCGCACTCAGCTCCAGGGGTCCATGCACTCAGCTACGAACTCTACTAGGCATCTGCGCACTCAGCTGTAGAGCCTCTTGTTACTACTATGACCCAAGATGCACTTAGAATCTTCTTCTATGCTTTGCTATCTTATTCTATCCATTAGATTCTATCATCTTCTTATCTTCTTACAACTTAGATCCTCGCTCTAATTATACAATCCCATGGTCTGTGGACCATGGGTAGGCCAACATTACATTCAAAGTTAGGGCAAACAACCTTATGACTCTAACATACATTCCATGCTAGCAAGTCATAGGGTTTTACAATAATATTACTCAAAGCTTGGGCTTTGAGCCCCAAAACATGCTGTGTGGGGATTCCATGCCCAACATATACCAAGAAGGTCTTATCATTTGTATCATCTAAGAATTGTTCATTTATGTGATGTAAAGGAGGTTGCACCCTCAAAGAAGTTATTTCGCAAGTTGTTGATCTATCTTTTCTCCTTTTTTGTGAGTTGGTTGCATAACAAAATGTTCCACAATAAAAAATAGTGCATTCATACAAGTTATTTCTTTATTCTTCAGATGATGTGTGAGATAGAAGCGATAGGGAGTAGGCCTATGGCTTTTGCAAAATGATAGGTTATAGTTCGAAGTGCCTAGAGCTATTTGTCAGTAACTTCATATACCAACTCCAAACCAGGCTGAGAAGACCCCCCTACTTCTAGAATAGGAGTCGGAATGGTGCTCAAAATGTTGATACCTTGTCTAGAAGATGAATGGTTAGGGTGTGTGGAGTTATAATCCATAAAAAGATGGTTTCCCTCCTTCTAGCACCAAAATGTTGATGGTGTTGTATACCTCCAACATGTAGGGGATCTCCCTGATATGAGGTCCCAATTAGAGCTCACACTAAAAATTGGTGTAGGAGTCCCATACGAAATATGGTCCAGCCATATTTCTCTTAAAGATATGCCTTGGCTTTAACTATTATCACAAGAATGAATCACATAGGTGCTTTTGAATGAGAAATCTAGTGTGCCTTATGACTATTTGATTGTAGATTTATCAAGTTTCTTTCACTGTAGAGGAGAAATAAGGTGAGCCTCTAAGGGAGAAGTAATAGTACTACCCTAATGGAGACACGCATGAATGAGAAAGGCTTGTCTAACATCAAGTTAAATAGTTCACATACATGCAAAGATCGTTATAAACATTACAACACATTTCCAATAAGTTAAGCACCGAAGTCACCAAAATAGTTCAATCAATCTAGTACGTGTGAAATAAAACATCAATCATAAAAATTCAAATAATATCTTGAAAGGCTTCAATATTAATCAAAATTTCCAAGATACATAAATATAATGAAAATCACTAGCTCCAATAGTGGAGCATTAGAGCCACTACTTGCTCCCCAAAAGTACTAAGTTTATCTCTTTAATTTCTTGTGGGAGAAGCCAAGGTTAAAATTCCTTTAAATGAGTGATGAGAATCCTTTAATAACTTGAGGCATGACTTTTCCATCCATAGGACTATTGACTTCCCAACTCCTAATGAACTTTGGACTTCTACAACCATTGGAATTCCAAATGTCTTTTGGAATTACATATGACTCTTGGTATTATGTGTCCTTTGGATTTCCATGACACTTTTGTTCATACATGACTCTTGGACTTTCACTTATTTATCTTTACAATAATTACATCATTACATCATAAGTTCCACATAATAATGTGATGAAGACATGACATGTCACTATCCTTCATGAATACGACTAATAGTGTCTGATGACATGGATTTTCTTCAATGATGACATGACTGCCACTTCTGTCTTCTTTCTTCATGCAACTTCTAATCATTAATGTCATCACTATTCAAATTTTCTTCTATCTAATGGAGTCTATGGGGTGCTTCTATCATCAAGATTGTGATGTGTTATGTGTTCTTCAACGCTTCCTTTCTTTTCCTTATTTTCTCGCTCTTCCTCATGTGCACTTTCCATGTTATTCCTGAGATACTTGTAGCTACAATAACTCATCAAAAGCCACCACCAGTCTTAAAATATCCTATTATAATATGTTTTATGTATATTTTTTGTTCATGCATTATCAGTGTACCTAAAATGGACAAGGAGAGATTCTGGTTACAAGGGAAAACTTCAAAAGGCTAGAGGGATAAAGAGGGAAAGCTTCAGGGATTTGGCATGCTCTCAAGATGAAGAGGCAATATGGGAAAGGTGCATGGTGCAAGTACAAAGCACAAAGTGGAAAGGATTCAGGCTTCCCATTGTTGATCCAAGTGGATAATGGTGGCCACTTGCTTATTCCACTTCGACCCCCACCATTATTTCTATATGTTTCCTTATTTGTAGCACAATTTACTATTTTTGGCAGTTTTTAGGGTCCTAAACTTCGGAGCCATTTTGCAGCCCTAAATGACGTTTTTTGGGAAACTTAGGATCAACATGGGTTATAAACCATTTTTGTTCACTCAAAATATATAGTCCTCAGATATATATTTCTAACAAAGTATTGTGCACATCAAATGAAGATCGTATACCAAAGATACGACCCCGAGAAGTTGATGTACCAATTTACCCAAACAGAGCCCATAGTTTGGCGCTTCACCTCCTAGGGTTAGGTTTTTGGATGTTTAAGGTTTTTTATTGTTTCCCAACAATAAATGGGCCTTTCTGCCTCATTGTAACATAGTTCAGAGGCATGTAGCTGCCACATCTCTTCTCAGAGATAAGCTATCATCACCCAAGCTAGTCTTATTTCCATTCTGTCTCTAAGCATATTTTAATTTTGATTTTAATGAAATGAAGTGTTATTTCTATTGCATCTTTGTATTTATGGTTATATCTGTAATTTGTTGCGTTCATGTTTAAATCTGGATTAGTGGTATCAGAGTGATCTTCTCTTTGTCTATTTTTCTTTGCATGCCCCCAACGAGGTCAGGATATAAGGAGTTAGAGCTTGAACTGGTCAAACCTTTGCAAGACCAGCCTTGCAAATCCCGATGGCCTCCCATGGCGGATGAAAAAAAAGACAAGGGGGTAGGAGATCCTTTCCAAATATTGCTCGAAGAAGCCCTCAAGCGACAAAGGAACACGATGATGGACAACTTTTCCTAGATCCTTCAGCGGCTGCCCAAGGGCGACACATCTAGTTTCCAAAGCTACTTTGGAAGCACCACATCCTTTACAGTACAAGTTAAATTTGACATTCCCATATTTGAGGATCAGATAGGTGCAAATGTCGTAGATAAATGGTTAAATCTGCTAGAAGGATATTTTTCTGTTTATGATTTTTCTAGCCAGGAAAAGATCACTTTCACACTTCTCAAAGCAGCCCCCCACATGAAGGACTGGTGGGAAGCCTACTGTGAGTAGAAGGATGAAAGTATGAACTCACTATTTTCAGTCGCACCCACTTGGAACTCATTCTGGGATGTCATCAAGGTGCAGTACTACCCTGTCGAGAGCTATGAGGATAAATACATCAAGTGGACAATGCTGCGACAGGGAAGGGACCAAGATGTGCCAAAGTTTACCAATGTTTTTCATACCCTTTGCAAGAAGTTGGATATCAAGGATTTTGAGAATCATTTGGTTCTCAAGTACCATGGCTACCTACATAGGTACATCTAGGATGAGATGGAGTTCCTGGACATATCCTCGCTCAGCACGACATACTGATATGCCGTCAAGATCGACCAAAAGTTTAAACAGAAGAAGCGAGACTTTGGATATATGAATCTGAAGCAAGGGAAAGGTGCCCCTAAACTGCAAAACAAAGGACAAAGCCAAGGCGGGGCAGCCCAGGAGAACCCGCCAAAGCCGCAAGCAAAGAACAACACCACGAAGTCGAAGAAGGACATGGGAAAGTGGTGTGAGTTCCATAAGAGCTCCACTCACAACACAAGTGAGTGTCAGGCCAAGCAATCACTAGTGGTTGAACTAAAGGCTTCAAAATCAGATGCATGTTCTAAATCTGCATCAGAACCCAACACGGGGAATGAAAAAGGGAAGCTTATAATCGATGTAGATCCTAATGCCATTGTTTCCACCATGAAGGTCCAGAAGGAGGAACCAAAAGATCTAAAGGATGAGGAGCACCTCTTCCACTCCCAGATGTGAGTAAAGGGTTCCCCGCTATAGTTCATCATCGACAGCAGGAGCCAAAAGAACCTCATTTCGGCAGAGGTCGTGAAGTAGTTGGGCTTACTAACCACAACACATCGACAACCGTACACCATCAAGTGGCTTCACCAAGGATGAGATGTTCACGTGAGCCAGCAGTGCCTCCTTCCATATAGCATCAAGCCCTTCACGGATGAGGTATTATGTGACATTGCTCTGCTTGATGTTTGTGATCTATTATTAGGCCAACCATACTTATGGAAGTGACATGTTGTGTATGAGTCAACGCCTTGTGTTGTTATTGTTACTTTAGGAAATAAGTTGTACATGATATCAGAGGTAGCACTGCCTACCACCATCGCTTTGGTTACTACAAAACAATGCAGTAAGCTCATTTCCAAAATTGGGAAATTTATTTTCCTGATGATACGCCCTCAAGGAAAGAAGAATACGGTGACCCGACCTCCGGATAGGGCCCCTCTGCAATACAACAACAGATGGACAAGGCCGTGCATGAGTACAAAGACATCTTCACCTCCCTCACAAGGGTACTGCTGCACTGTCAGGTCAAGCACTCCATCAATTTGACCCCAGGTGCGCCACTACCCAATGGACCAATTTATCGATGCTCCGTTCTGGAGAATGAAGAAATCAACAGGAAGATTTAGGAGCTGCTGCAGAAAGGTCACATCAGGCCGTTTTCATCACCCTGTGGGACCTCGATCATGTTGGTGCAGAAGAAGGATGGGACTTGGAGACTCTGTATTAACTATCGGGTGCTGAACAAGATTGTTTTTCGGAATAGGTACCCGATCCCATAGATTTATGAACTTCTGGACCAATTGAAGGGGGGAAATATTTCAACAAGGTCGACTTGAAATCAGGATATCACTAGGTACCAATCGAACCCTCCAATGTGTGGAAGACTAACTTCAAAGCCAAGGAGGGCCTTTACGAATGGTTGGTTATACCTTTTGAGTTGATGAATGCTCCGACAACCTTCATGAATCTAATGGGTGACATCTTGCAGCTATTCACCAACTCATTTGTAGTGGTATACTTGGATGGCATCCTGATCTTCAGCCAGATTTGGGAAGAGAACCTCCACCACATCCAACAGGTTCTCCAAACACTGTGGCAAAACAAGCCATCTGCCAATTTGGAGAAATGCACTTTTGGCATGACCCAGGTTCAATATCTAGGATACATTACTGATGAATGAGGGGTGCATGTGGATCTAGCCAAGATCCAAGTGATTCAGGATTGGCCAACACAAACCACTCTGATAGAGCTTTGCAACTTTCAGGGTCTTGCCAATTTCTACCGCACGTTCGTCCTGGGATTCTCTCATATCATTTGGCCCTTGAGTTAAGTTACCAAGGGAGGAGAGAAAGAAAAAATTATTTTGGTCTAAATATCAATAGAAGGCATTCATAGAGTTGAAACATCGCCTCTGCTCTGCACCAGTGCTCACATTACCAGACATGCAACAACCATTTAATATCGAGACAAATGCCTTTAACTATGCTATTGAGGAATTCCTTACTCAACAGGGGCATATAGTGGAATATCATAGTGAGACACTTTGAGACACAACCTGGAAGTATCCCACTTATGAAAAAGAGATGAATTCCATTGTGGAGGCCTACCGACAATGGAAGCATTACATTTTGGGGAAGGAAACGGTCCTCCAAACAAACCACTGGCCCTTGCAGTTCATACAGACGCAAGAGAAGTTGCAGAATGATCGCCATCAGAAGTGGTCCACATACTTGCAACAATTCCATTTGAATATCAAGTATAAGAAGGGAAGCACCAATAATGTTGCAAATTTCTTCAACTGACCACAGATCATGGTGTTAACCACTGTGCTCAACTGTTGTGGGCACGAGACTTCTGATTGGGCACTTCTCAAAAAAGCAACCCAGAATTTAGCCACACATACCAGACGCTCTTGGAGGGTCAGCAAGTTCTATATTTTCACCTCCAAGATGCCCTATTATGCCACCTAGGACATCCTTTTGTTTCTTCAAGTGAGTGTGCCAAGATGATTTGGGAAGCACACTACAGTTGGGCAGCTGGGCATTTCGGGGACAAGAAAATGGTTATAGTACCGTAGAAGTATTTCTCTTGGCCTAATCTTCGACAAGATGTCGGGAAGTACATTAAATCCTGCACTGCCTGCATCATTGCCAAACTGACCATCAGGAAGCAAGGCCTCTATACTCTGCTTCCTACCCCTAGTCAACCTTGGAATCCATCTCCATGGATTACATGTCGGGCCTTCCTTCTACTAAGCATGCCAACGACTAATTTTTTGTGGCTGTCGACAGATTCTCGAAGATGGCCATTATGGTGGCCTACAAGAAGAATATCACAGCAGAAGCCACTGCTAAACTCTTCTTTGAACGAGTGTGGGTACACTTTGGGATCCCACAGTCTATCATCTTAGATCGGGACAACAGGTTCCTTAGTACATTTTGGTCCAGTCTCTGGTCAATGCTGGACACCAAGCTCACTAAGTCCACAACATTCCATCCCCAAACTGATGGCCAAACATAGGTTGTCAACAGGATGATCATACACATTATGTTCATGTAAAACTCAAAGAATCCACACACATGGGATGATAGCCTCCCATATGTCTAGCACAACTATAACCAGGTTCTCCACAACTCCAGTAGCCACAGCCCTTTTTGGGTGAGCCTAGGATTCCAGCCAGTATGTCACATTAATGTGGCCATGCCATTTATAGCTACTCAAGCAATTCGGCTCATGTCCAGTCTGAAATCGATAAGGAAAACAAATTCATTGGGCACATCCAACATATCCACCAGCAGTTCCACGACATTCTGGAGAAATCAAATACCAAGTACAAATAGCGACATGATCAACATTAGGTGCCACACAAGTTTCAGGTGGGCGACAAAGTCTGGTTGCATTTGCAAAATAAAGGCCTTACTGGAGCCTATCGGAAACTCAAACCACTCTGATATGGTCCTTACACCATTACCAAGGCTGTGGGAGACGATGCATTTTAGCTCAAAATTCCCCCATTCCTTGGCCTGCACCTAGTGTTCATTGTGGACCGCCTTCGACCATACTTCTCACCATTGCTAGACACATTAGACATTGCAGAATAGCTCACACTTACAAAGTTAAATCCAGATTGCATGGAACAAGCCACAACCGATCAAATCATGGACATGCAGATCAAGAACACCTAAAAACAAAGAATCGCACTATATCGAGTTGTCAAAGCAAGCCAAATCCTTCACGAGGGCAAGTGGCTCACGAGGGACCAAGTTCAGTAGAAGTTTCCTCATCTCATGGAGGAACTCAACGCAATGGGGACCATTTCTTCCTAAGGGGGGAGGAATGATCCAGGTGGATATTGGAGGCCACCCACCTTTTTCACTTGGACCCGCACCATTGTTTCTTTCAGTTTTTCAGTTTCCTTATTTGTAGCACAATTTACTATTTTTGGCAGTTTTTTGGGTCCTCAACTTCTGGGGCCATTTTGAGGCCCTAAACGATGTTTTTTGGGAAAACCAAGAGAAACATGGAGCAAACATTGATGTTGTTCACTCAAAAGTTGTATTCCTAAGATAGATATTTCTAACGAGGAATTGTGTGCATCAAACAGAGATCGTATACCAAACTTATGGCCCCAGGAAGTTGATGTACCAATTTACCCAAACGGAGCCCATAGTTTGGCACTTCATCCCATAGGGTTAAGTTTTGGGATGTTTATGGTTTTCCATTATTTCTCAACAATAAATAGGCCTTTGAACCTCATTATAACATAGTTCAAAGGCATGTAGCCGCCACATCTCTTCTCAGAGATAAGCTACCATCGCCCGAACTAGTCTTATTTTGATTATGTCTGTAAGCATATTTCATTATTTGATATTAATGAAGTTAAGTGTTATTGCTACTGCATCTTTGTATTTATGGTTATATCTGTAATTTGTTGCATTCCTATTTAAATCTGGATCATTTGTGCACTGAAGGGAGAGAAGGAGGGCATGAGGCACACTCGTGAAGGTGATATTAATGAAATTAAGTGTTATTTCTACTACATCTTTGTATTTATGGTTATATCTATAATTTGTTGCATTCCTATTTAAATCTGGATCATTTGTGCATTGAAGGGAGAGAAGGAGGGCATGAGGCACACTCGTGAAGGCTGAAGGAGGAGGCTTCGGGCCTTCAAAATGTGCTCATGTGCTGAAGAGGCCTAGTAGGGTGCATGGTGCAATTTTGCAGGTTGAAGGATGAAGATTTATGCCTTCGAAGTGTGTTCATGTGCTCAAAGGGTGAAGAGGGAGCATGGTGCATTATGGAGGGTTGAAGAGTGGAGATTAAGGCCTTGAGGGTGCGCTCATGTGCTCAAGGAGGGCACATTCCTATGAGTCAAAGGAGTGCACTCAAAGGAAGACTTAGTCTCTGGAAGGGCACAGTTTGGAAAAAGGAAGGGGAAACAGCTTAAGGAGTGCACTTTTCACTATTGGAGGTAGAATTTCACACTTTTGAATAATGAAGGATTTCTGATCAAGGCTTCGAAATGCACCCATGTTTTCTTGGCCTTAATGGGTTTTCTTTGAAACCAAAATTTTTGTAAGTCTCGAAGATAGGAAAAGGGTTGAACATGATGAGTTTAGACATAAAACTATTTCTAACACATACCAACTCATCAATAAAACTTAAACAAGCTTGAAAAAAAATAATTATAAATCAAAATTCCACTTTACATGCATTCTCGAAGAATAATAGATGAAGTGTGTGTGACTACAACCAAAAGGTGTTGTTTTACAACAACAAATATGTTATGATGTTGAGATACACCAAAGGATGTTCTAATCAATGCAACAAGAACACTAGAAACATGTAGGATGACATGAAACAACACTTGATGATGAAGGTGACACTAGATACGATAGTAAAGTAGGCTCCAAAATTTGAATGTACTGAAATTTTGGAAGGTGTTATAGTAGTGATAATAGAAAAAAAGACTAAAAAATTGAACAATAACAATAAAAAACATAAATATACTTTGAGAAATGTTCTTACTTCAAATTCTCTTTATATACCATTGAGAGAATTTGAAATGACACATCTTGAAGGCTCTTGATAGACCATTGGGTAATTTCAAAAGGAGTCTACTTTTGGAAGCTCCCAATAGACCAAACAACATTTTTTGAAGGTGCCACATTGAAAGAAAAATCAATTAAAAAAATTTCCATCATCATTCTTTTTAAAAATAGTTTGGAGCCATAAAAACGATGGCCTTCACGCCTCTTCAAGCCTCTTAAAATACGCTTATTGGGAACTTTTTAAATATCAACTTTTGAGTCCACCCAATAGGCCATTGATCCGTTTTGAATTTGATGGGATCTTTTAAATCCATTTAATATACCATTAGGCCATCTTGAAAGATACTCATTAGGTTCTTTTCAAATATCTTCGTTCGAATGTGCTTGATAAACCATTGAACCATTATGAAAGATGGAATCTTTCAAATCTTCACAAGTTCATTAGGCTTTCTGAAAGATTAAATATTTTAATATGTTTGATCAGATTCTAAGGGTTATCAAGACACATCATAGATCAATGCTTAAATGAAATAAAAATTTCTTTCAATCCTTACTTCAAACTCAACATAAAACTCAACATAAAAAAAAGAAGGTAATCGACCCACCCTAAAGGTGGTAGATTGAAACATTTAAAAAGGAAAATCATAGAAAATTTGCTATAGACCTTGAATACGATTTGACCTTTACCTATTTGAATACTATTAGAAGGATCCTACTTCATATTGGCATTTGGACTGCAATCACACCAATATGCATAAAAGAATTCAAACTATTATTATCCCTAATAGCTGACATTAGAAATACATATAAATAATTTTAACTCAAAAAATACAATATAAATTTGAATTTGTAAATGAAAATGACTAAGAAATGCAACATATCCCAGAGTTTAAACCAAAATTTAAGTTTCCAAGTTCATACATAAACATACGTTGACTCATTTCACATAGGGATTTCGAAATAAATTGCTATGAAATTGTAAATGTGCATTATTTGCAGAAAATTAGCATTATTTGCACATGCCAATCTAGTGTTAGAAGTTCGGCTTCAACACCACTTTGTATCATACTCAACACCCTCAATATCAACATGAAGCAATAGGCCACTCTAGAAAAAAATTAGTTACCTTATTTCTATTTTATAAGGTGGAAGTAATGCTTACTAAGGAAACTAATTATACCACGAGTACATATAATGAATGCAAGACAAATCCAAGGAACATAGTTTTACAACAAAATATTTAATGCATTCTAGAATGATTGGTAAGCATCGTGATTTTTTTAATGACTTATTATCATCATTTAACCCATGACAATAATAAATAATACGTAAGAACAATGACTATAAATTTATCAAATACTCAAATGTCTAAATTGTCACCAATTGGATGCAAATGAATAACATTCCAACGAACTATAGTCACTTTACAATAGAGACCACCCCCAAGTAAAAAGGTGAAATCCTATATATTGGCTCTAATTTTCCTAACTTAACCTAGTTCCATGATTTCATAATAAGAAAGTAATTGTAAGGGTTTCTTCGCCACAATAATCCCACTCAACTAGTATATTCTACATTTTTAACCTACGTCACACTAGGAGTGGGATCTTGTTTCTTTACTTAGTATCCCTTTAAGATATCCATCTTTAGTCTAGTGTTATATTAGACATTTACTAAGGAATATGTAAATTTAGAAATTAGGGATTTCAATTATGAATAATGCTTTCCATTATCCTTAGCATTCCGGTAGAAGCTCCATTAGAAAAAAATTCTTGATTCTATAGTAACAAGGTCATTTTGAGAATAGGAATGCTATTTAAAACATTTTGATCCCTGCTAGAAGTGTTCAATGCCTTAGATGTGCTTTGAAATCTTTAGGACTCCCAATCACCAAAATATAACTTACTTTAAAAATGGTTCCTATAATTTCATGTCTTTAATTTTTCTACTCAAAATGTACCAAAATATATGAGTAATTATATAATGATCTATTTTAGATAATACCTCCTCTTGAGGAATTTCATCCAAAAATTATTTGACTAAAAGAGACAAGGAAATTTTTTCTATACCTTCTCCCTGGAGCACCATCTGGACTTTTCTTTAAGTTTTCTTTTTAACCCAATTTGCTAGAATTATCATTTCCTATATATGGTTCTTATGCCTTCATTTGCAAAATTATATCCTCTCGTAACATTTCCTAATTTTTTGGTGCCAATTATTCTATGATAGGAACGACTCACATTCCATTTTCTTGATCTAACATGGAAGGCTCATAGATTCTCCAATTTTCCACATCCATTTGAGTAAATATACATATATGGAGGTAGAGTGGGTTTATAGGTATTATTATTTATCTTTTCCAATGCCTAGAAATGACCATACCATAAAGTATTTATATTATTACCATGACCTTGTAGTATTTTCTTGTTTAAGTAGATCTAGACTCAATTTATCATGTTGGGCCTTTCACCTTTCCCATCACTCCTTTGGTGTATTTTGTGCATGTGGATGGAACTATCTAGTATTTTAAATGAATAGTTCATCCCTTAAAACTTCTCGTGTGGTTTATTCGCTCACTTCTCCATGCTATACATATACAACATCCAAAGTTGAAGGTGGAAATTATTCAAAGAAAGTTTAAAAAGAAGATTCATTGGTGGAAGTATGAATACTCTATTATAAGAGTGAGGAATATAGATCAAATTATTGTCCCACTAGGTCATTGTATGCTTATGATTATAACCTTCAAAGGATATACCAATGTCTTTTTCACTAATTCTATCTACCCATCCAATTGTCGATGGAAAACTATATCTCTCCTTAAATTTGTGTTCATCTCTTCCCAAAGTGTACATTAAATTCACTAATAAATCTAACATATTTGTCTATGATGATGCTTTTTGGTATCCCAAGTGAACTATAGTAGCATGTACAATAACTTCCAATTATTATATTAATTATTCATAAAGTGATGGGGATCATTCTAAATTTTCTCTATTTTCTATAAAAAAAAATTGTAAGCTAGATTTTATTACCACACAACAACCAAAATGCCATTACATATTTCACCAATTTACTGGAATTCATCATTCTGATAGATGGTCTCAACCTACCCAATGGGAAACTAGGTATTTTTTACCATATATCAATAGAGTAGCAAAACCAAAACTATAAGGATTGCAATTTCAACATCACCAAAGAGTCTGTGAGCATATCATAACAAAAGAAAGTAACAAAAGCCATCTAACCACAGTCAATCAGAGGATTTTACTGGTGCATCATCTTGAGCACTAGAGCATGGAAGAGTGAATGATTTGGCAATACTAAGAATGTGACACTCAATCTAGGCTAGTCAAGCATCCATCCTTTCCATATGGAATCACATGGTTCATTGCTCACATTTCACATCAAAAAGGTGTACAAAGGTACTATATTGATCTACTTGCCTCTCCGTCAGTATTCTACCCATCAAGGTTTTAATTTTATAATACAAGAATAATTCATAGAGATATTGTTTCTTGTGGCCCCTGGTGTGACCAGGATCCATCATCAACTGCCCAAATTCCTCCAAAATTTATAAGTCAAACATTACATGTTAGTCTATAGATGTCATTGCTTCTCAATTTCGCATCTCATTATAGATTTCTTCAGGGATGGTTGAATGGAAAGAGTATGTAGTCTCTTGAGCATGTTGGTGATCTCTGTTCCAGCCTTGAGGGCCTTAACCATATCTCGTACATATCTGAATCCTCATATTCTACCTATGCATGATGGCTAGCCAACGGGGGTCTATCTCAATGAAAGAAAATTCATTGTCATGAATTGAAGAACAATGAATAAATCACTACAAAGCTCTCGACTCATGATTTGAGTTGGGAGCTTTATAGTTAAGACCAAGTAATAATCATCCCACTCCATAATAATCCTACAGTAAAACTAGAAAAATAGAATAAAACAAAACTTGAATTTCAAATCCATATTTCACTTGAGTCCCCATGACTAGATCCCTTACTTAATGACCGCAGGTGAATTCTCATGGTGAAAACCATAGACAATGTAGTAAACCACAACAAAATTCTAGAATGACACCAATAGGTTAGTCAAATCAAATAGAACCACTCTCCCAAACCCAAAAACTATCACACTAACACCGTAATTATCATCATTCTAACCAAAGGCCTAAGATATGACCTAGCTTATACTTCAATCAATAGACATAGTGTATCAATGTACAATGTATAAAATCTGTGATAGGTTAACCTGATAATGCAATATAAATCAAAGCAGAATACTATAACCTACTTCTACTATCAATTTGTGGAAGCTTAAAGATTGAGATGAATAATATAACCAGAAGAAGAAGAATCAATGGCACAATACACATGAAAATACTTTGGGGAAAGTCTCAGATAAAAACCCCACACTATTGTATTATCATACATGGTGGAAATACATAGGAATTATACAAATCCTTAGCTCTCACAACTAGCCAGCTCTCAGTACTATCCTCACAGATGCTCACAGGAAATCTTGGCTTCTATCCAGCCTTCCTCTCTGCCCTCCAAGCTCCTATTTCCTTGCGTTGTTCCTTCTGGATGATTATCCTATTACCAAGTGGAAAACTAAGCCTTCAAAACTACGTAATCCTCAAGGATGAATTGTTGGAAATAATACTGAGAGGGGGGGATGAATCAGTATTAGTCAAGTCAATAATCTTTTTCTCTTCATACTCAAATTTGTATATGAAGAGAAAAAGATTATTGACTTGACGGGTAACCCGCGTGTAAAGACAATTGTGCTTAAGGAAACAAGCGTGTATCTAGCAAACTAATGATTCAGTTTATTCATCACATGTTGATCTTTAATCTGTGCATCAGTACGTTATTAAACATTAAACAGTAACCATATGCAGTTAATAACAGAGTGAACCATCACACATAGGCAACACAAATGAACACCAAGATTTAAGGTGGAAACCCAATGTGGGTGAAAACCACCTGCTATTGTCATCCCTGTCTTCTTTTAATAATAAGAAAATATATTTACAACATTGTACTAGTGCATACTCATACCAGTATGAAGGCTTCTACCTGTAGAAGGCTACAACCTTCTCTCATTCTCCAGCTTCTACTGGAAGGGAGCTACAACCCCCTAGCTATTGTACTAGCCGATATGTTTACTAGTACGTAGGCGCCAACCTACAGAAGGCTACAACCTTCTCTCTTCCTCCAAGGACCTCATTTCATAAATTTTCAGACTGGATACTCCTGGAACACAACACCATAATCTGAAGGCTATGTTTCATCCAATTTTGATATTGTACCCATCAACAACATTGAAGCTCAACATCAATCACTATTGTAATACAACCATCAAATATATCTGCATCAACTAACACTCAATCCTCAGTTTCTGGATCAACCATCGCTGAATCAATCAATCCATGAATCTCTGACACAACTGAATCAAACATTCATTCATACTTTAATCAACTTCTACAAATCAACTGGAATAGAGAGATCACTGTAACCAGTACATATATTTGTACCCGGAACATTGCATCATCATTGAGAACCTGCTGTAACCTCAAAACTGTACATTAGAGTGTATACGCAACTTGGAAGAGCTGAACCAGTGTGTATACACAACTTCATCAAAACGAACTAGTGTATAGATCTGCAAATACTTACTTACAACTTCGTTGCACTTCCCGACTGTAGACATACCCAAATCATCACATATAAAGGATAATACATGTGTTAACAACAAGATTTAACCTATCAAATCACATAATGATAAGTCATTATGATCCTGATCCATTATTAGATCTCATCCATCATCACTGAAGCAAATCACAATCAATCAATCTGAACACTGTTACCAAAATGCAGTCACCAGAACATAAAGCAAAACCCAGAACTTTGCATCAACAA